>CACVBM020001091.1:16828-170588 GCA_902728155.2 Microthlaspi erraticum
TAAAAAAAGCTCTAAGTGTTGAACTCGATCGAGTTAGGATTAGGCGGCTCGAGCTGCTGTTCTTGCATCATCTTTGGTTCTAACACTTAGCCTTCTGCCAAAGCAAAGCCACTTTCTTGAGAGATCCCTGTTACTAAACCACCATACAAAAGAGACCCTCTTTGTCTCTTAACCCATAAACCCTTGAAACCAAATGAGTTGATTGATCTTGCATGTTTTTGGTTCACTGTTTTTGCTTAATGAATGTTAAAGGGATTTGCTGATTTGAATGCATTGTTTGAGTGACTGTGAAGTGGGATTGATGTTGATAAGCATGGTTAAATCTTAATGAATATCTCTCACCTTGTTGCATTCTAGAATCTCTAAGTTGGACATTTAGCAAATCGCTTTTGAGGACATGTTTTTAAGTGTTGAATCAGCTTGTTTTCAAACCTCATCTCTTTCTTGTTCTATTTGTTTGCTTGAGGGCAAGCAAAGTTCAAGTTTGGGGGTGTTGATGTACTTGCATTTTACATAGTTTTAGTACATCTTTTATGCATCTTTTGCATAGTTTTAGCATCCATTAGCATCATATCTTGTTCCTTTTCTCTTCTTATGCATTCATAGTAGTTTTAGGTTGCATTTGCATACATATGCATGTTTGGTCCTTTGAAATAGGTCTTTTGGAGCATTTGGAGCATATGGGACGTGAGGAGCATGGAGGACTTGGGCATGGACGCAGCTCAACTGGATACGCAAAGGAAGAAGGAGGAAGCCATCTTGAAGACCAGCTCGACCATCTACTCGACCAACCGGTCGAGTTCCTCAACTCGACCGGCCAAGCTTCAACTCGATCGAGCTGGAAGTCAAAGTCAAACCCGAAAAATGTTGCTTCCCCCTTGACTTTCCTTTGACCCTAAACCTAAATCCTCTTGTATTTAAAGGCTAAAAGCCACGAAAAAACCACCAAGCTTTAGATTACTTTTTGTTTTAGTTTTTTTAATTATTGTCTTTTACTTTTTAGAGCTCTAATCCCATCTTTGTGTTCTTGAAGCTCTTGCTTCTTGAATCCTAGATCCTGGATAATCTCTTTTGTATTTGCACTTGCTTATTTCAATAAAAGTTGTTTATTTCATCTCCTCTTTCTTATGATGTTTTTTCATTGCATTTGCTTGTGTTTACATTCATGTGTAGTGAGTAGTTACCCATTAGGGTTTGAGATGGGATAGATTAGAGGTTTCATATGCTTAATCCTTCTTGCTTATGGTCTTAATCTAGATTCTCTCTCTTTTGGAAATCTTAAGGCTACATGACCACTACCCCTGGCTTGTATGTCCATAGACGATTCTCCACATGGAAGTGATGCATAAGAAGAGAAAAGGAACAAGATATGATGCTAATGGATGCTAAAACTATGCAAAAGATGCATAAAAGATGTACGAAAACCATGCAAAAATGCAAGTACATCAAGTGGTAGGTTTTCTTCAACTCTCATTCTTGATAGATGATCAGCTACTCCATTATCTGCTCCTCTTCTGTTCTTTATCTCAAGATCAAACTCTTGCAGTAGTAATATCCATCTTAAAAATCTTGTTTTTGCATCCTGTTTGGACAAAAGATACCTCAATGCTGCATGATCAGAATGAACTATCACTTTTGATCCCACCAGGTATGATTGAAACTTCTCAAATGCAAACACAATAGCCAGAAGCTCCTTTTCTGTCGTGGCATACTTGCATTGTGCCTCGTCAAGTGTTCTGCTGGCGTAATAGATCACATGTAGCTTCTTATCTCTCCTCTGCCCGAGCACTGCCCCTACTGCATCGGCACTTGCATCACACATTATTTCAAAGGGTAGTTCCCAGTTTGGACGTTGAACCACTGGTGCACTAACCAATGCATCATTGATCTTAGTGAAAGCTTTGTGACACTCCTTAGTGAACTCAAAGTTGATGTCCTTACACAATAAGCGTGTCAATGGCCTTGCTATATGCGAGAAATATTTAATAAACCTCCTATAGAATCCAGCATGTCCTAGGAAGCTTCTTATATCCTTGACTGTCTTGGGCGGCTGGAGGTTTGTCATGACCTCAATCTTGGCTTTGTCAACTTCTATGCCTCTCTCTGAGATCCGATGTCCAAGCACTATTCCATCTCTAACCATAAAGTGACACTTCGCCCAGTTTAGAACTAGGTGCTTGTCTTCACATCTTTGTAGCACTCATCCAAGATTCCCCAAACATGATTCAAATGAAGAACCATACACTGAGAAATCATCCATGAATACTGATGATAGGATTTGTGTGTGGATGTGAAAAGAATGAAATGAGATGAGTGGAATGCAATCAGTGGTATATGATGAGGTGGTAAGATGCAAACACAAACACAGTCAACAATTCCCTTTAACCATGATAGTTGATGTAGTACAAAGGGTTATCAATCCAAAATGGGAAACTTGTCACTCTTTGAGAATATGAAACAACCAGAAAGTCAAGCAAGCAGTTAAGATTTGAAGTAACACTAACAACCTAAAAAAATGAAAAGCAGTGCAATAAAAGTAAACAAAGCAGTGAAGTGTCAGCTCGACCAAGAGCTCGAGTCGAGTCAGAGCAAAGTACCAGCTCGATCGAGTTTAGGGACGAGTTGAGACAAACAAAGCTAAAGGTGACGACTTTAACAAGATAAAGAGAGAATTAGGGTTCAAGACAGGGTTTTGCAATCAAAGGAATCTACACTTAATCAATCTAGCTCTTAAAACTCCTTGTATCAAGGCTTCTCTTGATATTGGGCTTCTCAATGCCTAGCCAACCCTTTCCCAAGGTGGAGGCTATCAACCAAGGAATGATCTCAGAAACAGGGGGTTAGCCAGTGAGAATCAAACCTTGGAGGCTATAGGATCATTGCCCAAACTAATCCATCCAACCCCTTAGACCTCTATTGTCTAGAGCAAGAGATATTGGAGCTCTTAGTGGATCTTTTCCAGCGAATGCCATCACTTTCGTGTGGGGAGTCGCCTAAGGACTTACAAGCCAGGGGTAGTGGTCATGTAGCCTTAAGATCTATCCAAAAGAGAGAGAATCTAGATTAAGACCATAAGCTAGAAGGATTAAGCATATGAAACCTCTAATCTATCCCATCTCAAACCCCAATGGGTAACTACTCACTACACATGAATGTAAACACAAGCAAATGCAATAAAAGAGACATCATAAGAAAGAGGAGATGAAATTAAACAACTTTTATTGAAATAAGCAAGTGCAAATACAAGAGAGATTATCCAGGATCTAAGATTCAAGAAGCAAGAGCTTCAAGAACACAAAGATGGGATTAGATCTCTAAAAAGTAAAAGACAATAAATTAAAAGAAACTAAAACAAAATAATCTAAAGCTTGGTGGTTTTTTCGTGGCTAGAGCCTTTAAATACAAAGAGGATTAGGTTTAGGGTCAAAGGGAAGTCAAGGGGGAAGCAACATTTTTCGGGTTTGACTTTGACTCCAGCTCGATCGAGTTGAAGCTTGGCCGGTCGAGTTGAGGAACTCGACCGGTTGGTCGAGTGGACGGTCGAGCTGGTCTTCAAGATGACTTCTGAATCACTCATGTTAGAGTCTTGCCTTCAAGCTTAGTACCTGAAAGGGGTAGAGGCAAGATTCTTTTAAATAGAAAACAGTAAAAAGGAAAACAAAAGTTGAAAATTTGCAAAAACAAAAAGGAAAAACGAAATTCTAGACTAGACTATAGTTGGGAACTCGAAGGTAGCTGTATTGCTCCCCGGCAACGGCGCCAAAAACTTGATCGCGGGATCAGGTCTTCCCTTTTCCTATCCCTGATTCTGCAAGTGCACAGGTCAGAAGTAGTAAACGGGTATCGAACACAAGGAGCAGATAAGTACACTTCGAGTATTGCAAGTCTAATATAGCTAGAAAACAAGTATGATTTAGGGTTTTGATTGTGTAACAAAGGAAATCAAACAGCAGATTAAACGGTTTATGAAAATCAATAAAGGGAAACGCTAGGCAATGAGAAACTCGCAGAGATTCAAGGTTAACAAGATAGAAGGTTTCGCTAGGGTTTGCGCTATCTAGAACTCAGGTCACGATTGTATGATCTTTCCACTGTCGAGGCTCCGACCCCTTTGTTAATCTACCTAGTCGCTAAACTTTTGGTATGTCCCTAGGTGATTAAATCAAGCAATAATTCGTTCAAGACCCAATTGTTCACAACCCCGCATAGATCAACTTTCGCAGTCTATGAAGTTTTGCTCACCAAATACTTAGTTCAGGTTATATAGCAAGCTTTTGGAGAGTATATGAAACCTAAGATCTGATGCTAGTTGATCAGAAAAGCAAGCAGCAATGAATTCAAGCAGAGATGAAGATGCGATGATAAACCCTATGCGATTCTAACAACCTATCAAACCATGAACTCTTTGATAGATCTCACAACCTAACTAGTGAATTACTCAGACATGATCAAAGCAACAACACAAAAGATGAAGAAAACATGATTGCAATAAAACTCAAAGTATGAAATCGTGATACAAGGGCGGCTCTCTTTCACAAGAGGCTAAAAAGCTATATATATAGTGCTAGGTCTTCAGAGGCGGCTTAGGGTTAAGCCGGGCCTTGAAAATACGTGAAACGGGCTTCAAAACGGGCTTTGGGTCGACCGCGGCGTTGGGACGGTCGGTCGGGACGATCGGCCGGACAATCGGGTCATGGCCGAGTCGGAACGGTCGTGGCCGGACGGATTCGTGGTCGGCCGCTTGGTCGGACGATGAAGGGTTGGCCGATGTTTCTCGGCCGGACGCGGGCGTGGCTTTCCCGGCTCGGACGGCGCCATCGGCCATGGTACACGAGTAAGGTTGCGCGGCCGCGAGGCGTTGCTTCCCGGCTCGCGCGGCATGGTCGTGCGCGGCATCGTCTTGAGTGGGCGTGGCGTGGCCGACCGCGGGACATTGTTTCCCGGGTCGTGATGATTTGAACTTTGGCCGAGACTTCAGACGGACGAATTTGATTTTGGCCGACCGCGGAATATTCATTCCTCGATAGAGCCGTCTGGACAGTCTTCACTCTTTTGGTTAAACTCCTTTTCTACTCATCCAAATGAGGCCGTTCCAGTTGCGTTGGAAAGTTAACTCAATCAGAGCACGCAGGGAACTGGTCTTGATGAAATCCATTGAGTAGATCTTTTTCTGGGCCCTCTTAAAGTTGATGCTTGTGCATGGAGCGCTTGAAGTGCAAATCCTATGGTTTTGCTCCAAAATGCATCATTTCACCTGTTTAGACTCTAGACACTATAAACACAGTAAAACTACCTTTTTAGATAGAAAACCTGCCAAAAACCATTAGAAAACAATACTAAAACAGTATAAAAAGCATGTAAAATAGAGGTATATCAACGGCCGAACGCGAAAACTCTCGGCCACGATCGTCCTGACCGTGCCGATAGCCGACCACGACCCGATAGCCGGCCCATCGTCCCGACTGACCGTCCGAACGGTCCGGTCGATCCGAAGCCCGTTTTGAAGCCCGTATCACACGTTTTCACGGCCCGACTTAACCTAATGCCGCCTCTGAAGACCTAGCACTATAAATACAACTTTTTAGCCTCTTGAGAGAGAGCCGCTTTGTATCACGTTTTTCTACTTAGAGATTTATTCAATCATGTTTTCTTCACTCTTTGTGTTATTGCTTTGATCATGTCTGAGTAATCCACTAGTTAGGTTGCTAGGGTTACTATTCAATGAGTTGCTTGCATGATCTTTGATTTCGATGTTTAGCTAGGGATTATCTTAGAGTCTTTGTCTCGTCTTGTGCACTTAACTAATGCTGATTGCTTTACCGCGCATCTAGTAATCCGATCTTAGGTTGACTTGAGCCTCGAAAGTGTTGTATCATTCGCCGGACATATTCTTTGACAAGCTAGGTTTCTTAGACTGCGAAAGTTGATTTACTATAACCTAGTGAACTGTATCGGAACCCGCTCGATCTAATGCTTGATTTAATCACCTAGAGACATACCAAAAGTTTAGCGACTAGGTAGATTAACAAAGGAACCGGAGCCTCGAAAGTGGAATGGTTTTATATTCGTGATCTGTGTTCTAGACGGTTTTAATATCCCAATATCCCTACATCAATTCATCTATCATTGTTTCATTGATCATTGCTTGCTTCTCTGCGATTAGCCCCTGTTGACCTAGCGCTTCTTCCCTTATTGATTTACAACCTATTTACTTGCTAGTTCTAGTTACAATTACAACCTCAATCATACTTTTGTTTTAGCTTGATCCAAAATCCATAGTTTCAAAGTGTACTCAATAGCCAGTCCTTGTGTTCGATACCCATACTTCCGCGATCTGTGCACTTGCAGAGGTCTAAAGAGTTTGGTAAAACCTGACTCACATCACTACTTCGAGAATGATTATTTTGCTGGACCTATAATTACTAACTGGACTAGCAAGAGAGATATAAAAATCCTGTGAAGTGATTAGTCGGATATGCTTGCGATGTTGCTGTTTTTGGTTAATTCATCATGGGCATATAAGGGCAAACGAGGTCTGAGGATTGGTGTATGGTTGCATATGATTTGTCCTAGCTGAAAACTCACTCTCACCAACACCATGTCTCTCGTGGCACTTAGTTCATGTCATGTGGACATGTTTTCTGCAGGAAGTGTGGTGAGAAGTTTATGCCTGTCGACAAAGTCTGTCTTGTGTGTGACAAACCTCGCAAGGATAGGAACTTGGTTGGGATAAAGAAAGGAGGCACCGGTTTTGCTGAGCACGATGATAATCTGGAGGCTAAGGAGTACAAGCATTTGGGTAGTGGCTCTGATTTAGGGCTTGTGAGGCCGGTTAAGACATGATGAAACTTGAAACCATATGAAAATGTTGAGTTACAAGAAAAGAGTAACTTGATCAAGAAAAGAGTCACTGCGTTTTAAAATTTTGACATTTTGTTGTAACTGGGTTGTGGAAAATTGATTCTCAGAATCTCAGTTAGTTATGTTTAATATTCTACAAAAATATTAAGTGAATGGTTCACGATTCTACATTCTCAGCTTACCCTTAAGTAATTTAAATGTGATCCTATTCGAGAAATGAAGTTTCAAGTTATACTTATAGGTAATGTATATGATGTGGATTAGCATTTTATACAGGACATTTATCCTATTGACTTCATTGAGACAATGAGACTATGTATGTTGGGAGATCATAAATTTCCTTTATCTTTGCTGATGTGATCGTCCTCCTCGCATAAAACATTTCCATTCCCATTTTGGGCGGAATCGATCTACTATTTTTTTGATACCAGTTAGTAATGTATCAATCCAAATTTGCAAACTTTATCACTGCTTCCCGTTTTTTGTTTGTTCCTTAGAATCCTTTAGTTTTTCAAAGTTTAATTTACGCTTTTCTGTTTTACGGTACACTTCAATTTCACATATTTTCACTTCCATAAACAGGTTCTTTACAAATAGACGTCATTCCGTAGAACACACACTACTATCTGAATTTGACATTATTCATTGTACATTTTACTATTTTAGGATTCACCTCTTACACGTAATATTATTTAGATTTTAAATTTTAACATAAACAACATTCCAACAAAATATACATTCAATAGACGTTCAAAAAAATATATATATATATATATATATATATATATACATTCAATAAATAACCATAAGCAAATACAAAATTTATAATAGAAGAGGTATATTGAATGCAAACACTGAAATTTTTTAATTGTAGATGCCACATGTCATATTCATATCAAACAAAAAATGCTGACATGTGAAACTAAAAGATCCAAAACTTGAACCATTTCTTCTTGTAGGGAGAGTTTTTTTCAGATGAATGCGACCGAGTGAATTTTAAAATGTAGGGTTTCACTTTATGTACAAGATTAATTTTGAGTAAGATAAAGAAGATGAAGAGTCACATTTAGATATAAATAATAAAATTTTAAATTTTAAAAATGAAGTACATATGTCATATGTCATGCTTTTATGAAGTGAAAATGATGAGGTGTCATTCTTATGGAGAGAGTTATCCTCTTATTATAGATAACTATGATTATATTCTAAGCAATATTTTGTCACTGAAAAACTAGACATGGGCATAATGTGTACTCAGATCGGTTCCGGGTCTAGAAGGTTTTTTATCCATATGGGAACCGTGTCCTAATCGGTTCAGATCCGGATCGGTTCCTCTCGAATCCGGGTCGGTTCTGGGTACCCAAACTTTAGCTATAAAAGAAAAAAAAATGAATTTAAATAAAATTGAGTTAAATTTTATAAAACATATTAAATATTACAAAATATAACTAGATATATTCTGATACATTAGATTTTGACAATGTTTTTAAAACAAGACCGGAGTATGAACCGGAAAAGCCTTTGGGTCATGGGTCAACACGGTCTAACCAGTTCAACCGGATTTCCAATATATATTTTATTATACTTATATATATTGAAATTAATAGTTGAATATACATAAGTCATCAATGTGAATATGTATTTGCTATTTTAACATTTTTACTAGGAGAAAACCCGCGCAATGCGTGGATTTATATATTAATAGTATTTTATTAGTTGCTTTTGATGTTAGAGTGGAATCACTTAAAATAATCACACCTAGCCTAAGTTCCTATAAGGTGTAAAATAATTTAGGTGTGAATATATAAGATTCTAGGAGAGAACCCGCTCTACGCGCAGGTATATTGTTCTACAACTTTTGTTTTAAAAGTATGAGGACATTATGAATCTTTATCATTCACAGGACATCGACGAAGCCAAAAATTGCCTCGGACATAGATGAAATGGAGAGAAAGAAAAATATAAGAAATTGCAAACATCAGGAAAGGAAACAATGAAAAATAGGCATTGTCACTACAAGAAACTTATTTTTTAGTGTCATTTTTTTAAAAGTTAGTATCATTTTATAAATGATACAAGAATTATAGCATCACTTGTAAAAATGACACTAAGTTTTTTTTGCATCACTTTTACAAATGCCATGAAAATTACATTTTAGTATAATTTAGTTACAAGTGATGCAAAAAAAAAAAGAGAATAAGATCATTTGTAAAAGTGATACAAAACAGAGATTAAGATCACTTGTAAAAATGATGCAAACAAAATAGATTAATATCATTTGTAAAAGTGATACAAAAAAAAGATTAAGATCATTTGTGAAAATGATACTAAAATTGAGGTTAAAATCATTTGTAAAAATGATACTAAAAAGAGATTAAAAAAAAAATCTTTAATTACATATTGTCAATGCAAAATATCTTCATATTAACCAACATATCTTTAATTACATATACACAATACAAAATAAAACAATGTGTTGTATGTCTCATCTCTTCTCCTTTGTATTTTTCTTCATGTTTACTATGCCCTCAACAAAAAAATACAGAACAAGAGCTAAGGCTATTTGCAACCTAGAATAAGACTATTTGCCTACATTTGCAATCCGAGAATAAAGGATGAAACCAAGACCAAATCAGATTTCATCATAACTTAATAAGGATCAAATTGCATCATAAGCTCAGCTCTAAGTTAACCCTAATTTCAACACACAAAGATAATTAGAAGGAGAAAGTTAACCCAGCTCATACAGAGAAAGTTAACCCCAAGCTCAGCGCATAAAAATTACCTAAATGTTTTGCTGTAATGAGTTAGCGTCTTGTCTCAGGATTTAAAAGATCTCCCGATTTGCTTCTTTTTATGGAGATTTGACTTCAGATGTAGCATTGCTAGTACCATCACCACTTGATTCTTCGGATTGTTTTGCCTGTTAGTAAAAACATTACACTCTAAATAGGCTGAATATAATATCATACTCTAAATAGTCCTGGAAAACAAAAAAGAGACAGAGACTATAAGCAGAAAAATGTTTCCAGTGACGGTAAGCAAGGCAACACAACGAGCATAGATCATTTCATTCACATAGAACAGACACGTCTAGGAAAATAATAAGAAGTTCAAATGGTGTGACCTTACCACATCTCCAGTAGCTGGATAAACAGGATGAGCAACATGAGATTAAATGAAAAAGTGCCATATCACTCCCATTTGTCAATCAAAACTTGTTACCTGATTATAAACTTCAGAAAAAAATTTGTTGCCTACTCTTGAAGATCCAAAATTGTACATGGTAAGTGGTAACAGTGATTGCTCCACGTCTAACAAGCATACACAAAATATACTGATAAAATGCTCATCAAGCTGCTTGTGATGTAAGAAGTAGGGACTTGTCAAAAGCACTTACTTAGCCAATTGGCTTGACGAAAGTTCAATAGCCAAGAGTGTAGCTACTGCACTACCGAAGCTAGGACCACTCACATAAACATGCCATTCATCTTATCACTCAGCAGCATCGTCTCTGTAAGCATATGCATAAAAAAAGATGTCTAATCACACACCTCGGAAACATACATAAAAAAAAAAATGTAGTCTATAACGAAGTACTCCAAGAAGACGATAATATGGCCCTATAAATGCAACCATTTGAAACAAGAGGTTGAGCAGACTACATGAAACACGAGAAGCAACCTACATGTAGCCCATTCCCATTGACATGGAGTACTGTTTGCGAGCAACCCTAACATCGAAGTAAATAACGCCATGGTTAGTTCTACGGATGCGTTCAGAGAATGATCAGGAAAAAGATTTCGGGAGTCTTACCTTCTGATGAAGAAGAAGCATGACAATCCCATTTCCCGTTGAATTTCCGTGGCTCCATAGACGCAGGAGGGGAGCAGTGGGACCTAACAGTAAATCTATGAAATTGACGGAGGAGGGTAGCGGAGGAAATGGAAACTGTGAACCATGGCTGGGGCTGGCGAGAAGAGCGAACTGTGTTCGTCAGGAGAGAGACCGAAGGGTCGTCACCTCTGAGGAAGGAAACTTGTTTGGAGCGAGGAACAATTGTGGGGATGAGAAAAACGGGATCTGAAGGCTGGAGCTATACAAAGGGAGATAAGATTTGAAGGCGAATACTTGGGGGAGAGGAAGACGGCCATTAAGTGTCGGAGGAGCGACCATTGTAACGGTGGAATGGGGGATGCGAGGAGTCCCTCGAAGGAAGGGAGATGTGAAGCCGAGATTTGACGGACACAAAGTGTTTTTCTTATAAACCCAAAACGACGTCGTTTCCTTTAAGTCGGGGTGAATTTTTTTAACCTAAAACCAAAACGACGTCGTTTTAGAAGCAGGTAGGAGAGGCGCAAAAACGACGTCGTTTTGGTGTTAGGGGAGAAAAAAAAAAGGGTGCCACGTATGAGGACATTATGAATCTTTATCATTCATAGGACATCGACGAAGCCAAAAATTGTCTCGAACATAGATGAAATGGAGAGAAAGAAAAATATAAGAAATTGCAAACATCAGGAAAGGAAACAATGAAAAATAGGCAATGTGTTGCTTATCAATCTTTGTATCACTCTTCATGTGAGTAATCAAACTTAACCGAATGTGACTCAAGATCGATCTCTCCTCCCCTTTAGCTTCCTCGTTTCTTCTTCGTCTTCTCATGACGCAAACCCCTAAAACAAAAACGAAACATTCAGAGATCAAAAACACGAAACCTAAATCAGTTTCTTTAGTTTAGTGCAAAGGCTGAGGAGCTTTACCTTCCCCTGACTTGCCCTAGAACCTCTTGAGCTTTAGCCCCATAACCAATATGAGCACCATCATGTACGACACAAAGACGTCAACTTCAATTAAAGGCATTGCTATAAACAATGACTACTACAGGGGAGAAATGGAGATCATATACAACCTTTGCCCAATAAGAGTTGTCTTTAAGCCTATCGTCAGCGAACACAACCTCCTTAATGTTCACTCTCTGAAACAGTTTCTTCGGCAGTAAAATATGTTGAAATCCCCAATTTGAAGTTCAAAATACGTGATATGTTCATCCCCAGTTTCATGGTAAGAGCTACATCTTACCAAATATGTAATAGAAATCATCAACATTCACATCTTTGGCAAGGTTTTTGATATATAGCACAAGCGATGGATTCCCAGCTGTGTAGTTCTGCACACAACAAAACCAAAAATCATTTTCCTCTTAGTGAATATGTTTTGCAAAAATATTAAAACCTCAATGGAAACCTAGTGTAGGTGAAAATGTTCTTCCTTCATGAAGGGGAAAAATATTAATGTGTTCTTTGAATAAGTGGTATTCAATGGAAACATAACTTAAAGAGTATGAGCAGAAAAACTTACTGAAGGTGAGGAGGAACCAGATAGTTGATGCCGAGTTTCAGAGCTATCGGTTCACCAGAAAGTATCTGCCCTGATTTTGAATCATTGCTGCTGCTGCTGATATTGTAGAGAATGAGTAGTGACCATCTTTGGAAGATTCTTCATTTTGCCGAGACTTCTTGTTCTCAACAGGTTTATTGGCTCTCTGCACCTGTAGAACCTTACCAAGAAACCTCAGCCTGCCCAATCATAAAGTGGTGCAAATAGCTCGATCATTGTCCTCATCAATCTGGGAATGTTAATGAAAGATGGTAATTCCAGTGGAAGAAACTGGTACCCATTTAACTGGCGATGTGCTTGATAAGCAAAAGCTTCATTCTTCAAATCCACAAATGCAGCGTTCCTCAATCTGTGGCAAAGATTTATATGTCAAGTTTAGGCTAATTTTTCTTCTTCTCGAGTAGAGAAAAGTGTTTTGCATCTTTCAGCTCCCAGTATCTTCTACAAGAATCCATAATTTATAAACCTTCTAAGTAACTTTAATTTCCAACTAAACCCGAAAGAGAATGTTGCTGGATTTTTTTACCTTCCACTGGAGCAAAGACGAACCCCAGAGGCTCCGTACTGAAAACTATAGTTCCGGATTTACCGTCAAAGCTGTCACCGTCAACCGTCACCATCAACCGTCAAGATGATAAACTATGTTGCGGCTCTACCGTCAACATCCTGCAACCAGAAATAGTATCAGTGATGAAAAATGAATGCAGGAGGTCTAATACCTTGTCGCTGTAAAGACAGATGGAGAGATAGAAAACCTGGTGAGCTGCGAAACGGGCGTTGATTCCAACACCATTGATTTCCTTTCCTTGGACGTAAAGCCTTCTCACAGATGGACCCATTGGCTTAGGGAAAACAGCTACAACTCTGATGTTCTTTGGGAAATCGAGTCCATGGACTGTAAAAGCCCTAGTCTACATTTTCATAGGAAAAAGAAACAAAAGAAACCAAGTTAGGACATGGCCTTAAAGTAACATCAGAAAGCAAAGATGAAGCTAATAAATAAAAGTATGAATCAGTAGAGACTACCTTAACAACAATGTCATACTTTGCCACCACAAGTGAATCTCTTAAATTCTAAGCTTGAGCAGGGACTTGCACATAGATATCAAATTTAGCACAAGACATGCAGAAAAGAAAAGAGCATGCCTTTCATCTTTTTCATTCCAAGCATAAAACTTTTTTTTTGTTCATAAGCAATTCCATCTACATAGCGTAAGCACCAAAAACGAAGCACATTGATAACATGTATTAACTTTAACAATCAGCTAAAACTGGAGTTTAAGCAATTGGGGAAAGCACAAAAAAAAAGAAAAGGGACCCAAACAAAAAAGTACCTGTTATCCCCATCTAATCACACCAATCTGCTTGATCCCCTTGAAAGCATCAGGAAGATGCTTGAATAAATCCCTTCCTCCTCTCACAATGTACTGAACCAAAAAAAAAACAGTAACAATCACTCAAAACATCATCCACCAGACACAAACTTTTGCCATAGAGTGCTTGTGTCAATGCTCTTTACTTGTTTTCAATAGTCGAGAGTAAACAAAACTCATATTCAGTAAAACCTAAACATAGCAGCATCATCTTGTCAAAAAAAAAAAAGCATCACAACAGTGGGTTCGGTCACCCATTTTCTTCTTTTTTAGTTTGTGCTGCCTCTTGCGCATAAGACTGCAAGAGTACATACTTTTCTCATAGCTAAGCAAGTAGTAATAAGAGAGTTTGAATATCAAGTTCATTCAAAAATTGAGCCCTTAGCCTCTCGCATTTTCATATACTTTTAATCATAGCGCCTTAGAAGACGGAGACGTAGAATGTCCCTATTCAATACCTGTAGGATAAGATAGCAGACGTGTTGCTGAAATCAGCTTTAGCAAGTGTCCCGTCGAATGGCCCTTTTCAATACATGTAGGATGAGGTAGCCTACAAAAATGCAGAAGAGACTATAGTGCAGAAGAGGATAGATAAGCGCACTGATAAGTTGCGGTTGGATGTCATGTGGAATCAAAGAGAGAACAATTTGTCTTGTCAATCTGACTTATATACACGAAATCAAGTAAAAGGAAAAACAATCTCGTGAATGAGAAACTCAATCAAAAACATATGCTAACCTTTGTATCAGTTTCATCCATGAGCGGTTCTTGGATTTCCAGTTTCTGGAATGTAGTGCTATGTAAAAGACTAATTATGATCAATAAGAACACAGCCATAGTCAAATACACGCTCAGTAGGGAGTAGGGACCAACTGATAGAAATCAAACCAAATATCCCTGGTAGACATTGTCCACACAAAGCTCTCGCAGTATTCCTTTCAAGAATCCCTGGAAAAAAAAAAGAGTTTCAATCAAAACGTTGAAGTGTTCTGGATATGAGTCTTAAGAAGAGAGAACATACCTCTGGTTGGTTGGTTTCTTGAAGAAGCTGCTTCCATGTCCGTTTCGGTTGTCAGTATCTTCACTTCCACCTTACCACGACTGCTTCTACTCCTCCATTTAAGCTTCACTGAAGCAGTCTTCTTCTTTACCTGTTTCATGGAGGAACAGTGTAATAAGAGTAAACCATTCACATAACAGAACCGATTCTCTGGAAATCTAAGAGACAGAGAAGCAAAACATTACCATCACAGGATTGGAGATCAAGTGTAATCCACAGCAATTCTCAAGAGCCTTTTCAGGTAATTTCAAAGAAAAGAAGTTTGATCTAATTAGCTTCTTATAATGGTAAAAAGAAAGACTATGGTTTTCCAAAAAGGGAAACGTGAAATTGAACCAACCTGTGTGTGTCTAGGCGTCTAGCTTCAGCCACATGTTTTCTGTTCCTCTCTTGACAAAGCTTTCCGTATTCTTCAATGCCACAGTGTGGTCTCATCTCGAGTTTATCTGTTAATGTTCCTTCCACAGCAACTTCACCTAATACCAATTTATGAAAGATATGTCATCAAGTGATGATAATTCATGTCTATGAAACTATAAACACATAAACCAAAGCCAAAGACCACACCTTGATTTGCTTCAGAGAAGATACTCATTGGACCACGAAAGTCTTTGGATTTGTTCACAAAATAGAGCTTAGAAACGTTCCATAACTCAGCACCAAGGATCTCCATAGTCAACTAAAACAGACCACCAAAAACCAATAAACCGAACACATCAATATTAGACTAACAAACGATGCAAGCTATGACATTTCAGAAGCTGAAGAGACTACAATCAAACGATGTAAATCCATGAAAAAATTAGGTTTTACATCGACGAATTGTTCAAAATCCAAATCTGATTCCGTGCGATTCCTAAATTTAGTCTGACCTGACATAAAAGAAAAGATAAGAAAGAGTGGAGGATGCGTTGAATTACCTCAGGAGACAAATCGGAACGGAGGAGATTGACTGAGTCAGTATACTTCGCCATGGGAACAAAATCTGAAGAAGGTAGCGCCATGCCTTGACGACTCTTGGTGGACACTGGACACTTCATTAGCCAAACCATTTGGTCGGCTTTTTCAGTTTCTAGGCAAAACTATCATAAAAAAAAACCCTCCTTTTTTAGCTTGGAATCTCTCTTGATGAGAAGAATGAATGATTAAAGTTAAACTCAATTTTGATGAAGAATCGGATTTGGGAAACTCATAAGATACGCTTGGGAGTGAATCTGATTTGAGGAATAAATAGATGATTTGAAGATTTTGAGGAAGATAAATCAAAGAATTGGAAGCGTCAGAAGAAAAGCGTCTCAGAAAACGTCAAAAGAGATGGAAGGAGATTGAGTTTTGAGACTTATGCCACGTTCAAGACATCCTGCAGCCAGACCCACCGTCTCGGCGGAGAAGGAGGCGAGAATACGTTTGTGTGAAATTAATTTTTTTTTTCAAAGAAAAAAACTAAATTCAAAACGACGTCGTTTTGGTGTTAGACAAAAATTAAAAAAAAAAAATTGAGAATGCTAAACGACGTCATTTTGGCGTTGGGCGAGAAAAAAAAGAAAAATGGCACGTGTCCCAGCTGGAGAGTGTCCCAAGCCTTATTAGTTACTAGTACTAGGAGAGAACCCGCGCAATGCGCGGGTTTATTAAACCAAATATATTTAATAAGTTGTCTTGGTTTAAAGAAGTTGAGAAAGGTACAGCTGAGCAAGAGAGGCGCCTAGAAGCTCACAAAGCATTAACTTGTCATACCAAGAAGGAGTATGAGCAGCATGTTCTTGAGCCAATTGCCGCAGCTGATTCACTAATGAGCATTTTGCATAACACACAGGTAAGTGAAGTTCAATACTTGACTTACTATTGGGATCATTTCATGATACATCAGAAACTTCAGAATTTTGTTTTTGAAATTCCCATTTCAAGTATAATGCACTTGTTCTTTTCCTTGAGTGTCAACAAAAGATCAGGTTTTATGGAGAAGCATAAGGAATTGGAAGAAGCAGCATCAAAGAACAACACTTTCTCATCTCACGTTCATTTCATTCCCTGTGCACCTATGGTTCTTTCTTTGAGTTCTCTATTTACCAAAGGCGAGGACAAACTGAACCAAAATCAAGAGGAGTGGCTCACATGTTCCAATCCAATTCCAGAGAAACCACCAGACTCTTATCTGCGATATCCAAAGAAGAAAACCCAAGGTAAGTGATAAACTCTTCCCAAGGGGTCGACACTCTAGAGTTGGTAAAAGGGATAAGCCTTCATTCAACAGGCTGGGAAGCCACGAAGAACAAGGATATGTGGATTGAATGGCTGAACAGAAGCTGCGGAAGGCTCCTGATATACCGGCGGATCGATTCTCTGGATATTACACACCAAAGGGGATCGACAGCTTGCTGGATATGACACACCAACAAGGAATGGATAGAGATGGATTGAGAGACGCCACAAAGATCTGTGAAAGGATCTCTGATAAGTCTTAAACAGCCAGGAACATAGATATGACACACTATGAACATGGAGTTCCAAAAATAACAAGACATCACATCTTGAAGGAGAGAAACTTCTCTGATTTTTACTGAAAACAAACTTATTTTTATTCATGATTTTGAGCTCTATTTATAGAGAATTACAACTCATTTTCGTCATAACTAAGAGCTTAACATGCAGAGCACCTAGAGAAATGAAGTTTGACTCAAATCTGCATGTAAGAGAGAGAAATAGACATCATTAAATGTGGTCTTTGTTGAGGCTCGAAATATGATCTTCCTTGATAGCTTTTGGGCTGAATCAAACTTCATGGGCTTCTCTGATGGATCTAGTTTGTAGAATGACTTGGTTTGTAGCTTAACTCGTTCTGGCCTGGTCGGAATCCTTCATTGAATGCACATAGGACAAAATCGAGTAAACCGGAAATCACCTGATTTGTAAATTGAATAACTCCTTTGAACGTTTGAACTCTGATTACGATGATTATTCTTTGAGGTGTTCTGGAATCGAGCTGAGTACAATCTCCAAGTAATTTCGTTTGTTGATTCGTCGTGGTTGAGAAGATACGCATCGAACAGTGAACACATGTCCTTTCGGGTCTTGTTGAAGTCTTGCATCCGGTTTGATTGAGCTCTGATTCAGCTGCTGGTTTAATGACCTTATCATCATATTTTTGCTACCCTCAATAATCATATCAGTAAGTATCTAGATTCCCAAAGGCGTATGAGACCTAACTTGCTCTCTTTTGGTACAGGTCAACTAGTTTTGAGGACAAAACTTTTTCAAGAGGGAGGGGATGATATGATCATGCCCAGCACTGAAGACATGGAACTTGAAGCTGAGCTTGAACCTGATGGAGCTAAACATGTGGAGCTGGAACCTGATGGAATTAAAGACATAAAGCTTGAGGTTGAGGAGAAACTTGATGTCATGGACAAACTTGTTGCCAACCAGGAGCTTGCATCCAAGAAGAAGCCTTTAGCTGCGCCAGTGGAACTGGTTACTCATTCTGGAGTTAATCTTGAGCCAAGATGGAGAAGACATGATCCTAAACCTCCCTGATTTTTGATCCAAGCTCAAGAGATCAGCAAATGGGCATGTGTCTCATTTGTACTTTTTTCCCTTGTCAAGTTTTGTCCCAATGGGTTTTCTTGACAAGGTTTTTAATGAGGCAAATGGGTCACATACAAATAACCCATTTAGCTGATCAAGACCAAGGCCCATTTCCCTTCTTCAACTCTAAGTCTTGCCGCCCAGGGTCTCTTTTTTATTCAAACTTTGTCTTTAATGTTTGTGTGTTTCCAAGATGGTCATGGAGTCTGTTCCATTGACTCATCTCTCTTCTTCTCTCTTCTCTTCTCTCCCTTTATATGTTCTGGACGAATTTCCTTTTCTCTTTAACCTACTTTTGAATGAAAACCTTTTCTCTTTGTTTGATCAAAGTCTCTCTTAGTGTGTTGTATCTAAGGCAACCTCTCTTAGTGTGTTATATCTAAGAAATCCCTTTTAGATTGTTGTGTGTTATATCAACAAGATAGAAGGTGGCGTTGGAGATCTCTTTCCATCAGATCTCTGGTATAAGCCATTCATTCCCTTCACTCCATTCATCCATTCCTTCCATTCACTCCATTCCATCTATTCATTCCATCAATTCCACAAGTCCGACCATTCCATCACTCCATCTCTATCCTTACTTGCTTCAAAGTGCCGATCTTCAATCAGGGGTCTATCACCAGACCTGCGTCATCGCCGCAGCTTCTCCGACCGTCGAATCCAGCCTCCCGCCCCAGAGCGAGCCGCCTCGAGAGTTGGTCAGCCAGGAGAACATCGACGACCGGGATCCAGAACGCTGTGTTGGGATCGGCACGGAGATCTCGACCGGGTTAAGGAACGAACTACTAGCCTTCTTGCGGGCGAACGCGTCCACCTTCGCCTGGAGCACGGATGACATGGTCGGCATCAACCCAGCCGTCACCAGCCACGAGCTAAACGTCGACCCGACGTTCAAACCGATAAAACAGAAGCGGAGAAAGTTGGGCCACGATCGCGCTCAAGCGGTGAACGACGCGGTCGAGCGTCTATCCAAGGCGGGTTCAATAGTCGAAGTGCGTTACCCGGAGTGGCTCGCGAACCCGGTCGTGGTGAAGAAGAAGAATGGCAAATGGCGTGTCTGCGTGGATTTCACCGATCTCAACAAGGCGTGCCCCAAGGATAGCTACCCGCTTCCGCATATCGATCGGCTGGTAGAGGCAACGGCGAACGAACTGCTATCCTTCATGGATGCTTTCTCGGGCTACAACCAGATTCAGATGCACCCGGACGATCGGGAGAAAACAGCTTTCATAACCGATCGGGGGACCTACTGCTACAAGGTTATGCCGTTCGGCTTAAAAAACGCTGGAGCAACGTATCAACGCCTGGTGAACAAAATGTTCGCGGAGCAGCTCGGCAGCACCATGGAGGTCTACATCGACGACATGCTCGTCAAGTCGCAACGCGCCGAGGATCACATCGGACATCTCCTGCTTTGACAGTCTCAACGAGCACGGCATGAAGTTGAACCCGACAAAGTGCACCTTCGCAGTCACCTCGGGAGAATTCCTTGGATACATCGTCACGAAGAGAGGTATCGAAGCGAACCCCAAAAAGATAGCGGCCGTTCTGGAGCTCCCGTCACCAAAAACCACCCGCGAAGTACAACGCCTGACCGGCCGAATCGCCGCGCTCAATCGATTCATCTCGAGATCAACGGATAAGTGCCTCCCCTTCTACCAGCTGCTCCGAGGCAACAAGCGCTTCGAATGGGACTCCAAGTGCGAGGAGGCTTTCCAGGAACTGAAGCTCTACCTCTCCACGCCCCCGGTCCTTTCGAAACCCGAGCCCGGCGAGACGCTCTACCTGTACATCTCGGTGTCCAGATCGGCAGTCAGCGGCGTCCTAATCCGTGAAGACAGAGGGGATCAGAAGCCGATCTTCTACGTCAGCAAGACCCTGGACGATACGGAAACGCGCTACCCAACGCTGGAAAAGCTAGCCCTCGCAGTCGTCACCTCCGCTCGCAAACTCCGACCCTACTTCCAGTCTCACTCAGTAGTCGTCCTGACGAACCTCCCGCTACGTACGATCCTGCACAGCCCGACGCAATCCGGCCGAATCGCCAAGTGGGCAGTGGAGTTGAGCGAGTAGGACATCGAGTACCGTAACCGAACGTGCGAAAAATCCCAGGTCCTGGCCGATTTCCTGATCGAGCTCCCCCCGGACATGATCGGCGCCGAGCCCAACGTAAGAGTGATTCGCGGCATCTTTATGGGATGAGTACAAGTAATAATTCCCTAAGACAACTAGTGTTGCAAGTGCACAACATATAATTGTAGTATTTAGGGGTCGAACCACAAGGGATTGGATTTCACACATTACATAATCATAGAGTTTAAATGACTAAGCTAAATCAAAAGATGCAAGGGTTTGTGTTTGTTTAGAACACGCAAAAGAAATAACAATGCAATTCTATACAAGCAACATTATTGAACTATTGAAAACTCTTTTGAAAACATGAGCCAAGTCGATTGAAAAGTTTGTTAAAATCCGATTCTTTTGAACTCAAAACACTAAGGAAGGATTATTCCACTTTCGTGGTTCCAATCCCCTATGTCTCTTAAACCAATGGGCTCAGCTTTCGTTGGTCATTGTAGAGTGAGACATGCATTACATCCAAGTAATGATTGTTCACAAAACTCTTTAGGTCTACTTTCGTAGCCTAAAACGATTTGCCCATCAAATATTGTGTCCGGAGATATAACAAGCTTTTGGAGAGTATATCAACCTAAAATCAAGTCACTAGTTAGCTACTCTAGCAACAAGCATTAAGCATAAATAAAGATGGAGAACCATAGGGTTTCCCCTTTTAACAATCGATTCAAGATGGCCATTATATCACGTCCTCATTGGAAGGATCCATAATTCAACAATGAGTCTTAGATAGTAGATGAAGTCTCATGAATCCTTAGAGAGAGAGGCGGCGGAATATAGACTAAACCACGCCTCACCCTTAGGGAGAAATCTCTACTTCTAGACTATATAAATTGAAACATGCAAGCTATATACAAATGCAAAAGAAGAAAAGAAAGAAGAAGGAGACCACCTAAGTGGCTCCGAACTTTATTGAATAAGTGTTTCTTGTTATGCGGCTGGTGATTCTTATTACAAGAGGCTAAAAGCAAGTATATATAGGTAGAGAGCGGGTCTAGGTCGGCAAAGTTGAGCGCGCGCAGAAGAGGAAAGTTTCCATTTCTCTTTAGCCGCTTGAGCTTGCTCTCCAAGTTCTTGAATGGGCCGCGTTCAGGCCAATGGAAGCTTCTGGATTGAGTTATGCTAGTGTCAAGATGAGCCAAGGCCTTGGGCGCGGTATCTCGGGCCTCTTGATCCATCAAAGTCTCCATGGGCTCTACTTAGGCGCTCGTCGGACATGTCTTGGTAGAAAATAAGTTCCGGTCCAACGAGTGATCCAAATGACCTCTTTCCACTTCGCCGCGGGTCATGACTCAAATATCTATCTTTCCATATAAGAAACATGACTTTTGGACGTCGGGAAGGCATGAATATGCGGTCGTACTTCGGATGCTCCGGTTTGGTCTTTAGCGAGAAATGTAGATTTGGTGCTCTAGACTTGGGAACTTGGTGATTTGACTCTTTTTGCTCCATTTTGACTCTTCTTTGCTATTTTGACCTGAATGATGCTCAAAACCAGAATATACAAGAAAACTACCTCTTGGGCATAAAAACCACATTATTTGTATTAAAAACATAGTGAAAACCTTGATAAAAACATGAAAGATATGGGTATATCAACTCCCCCAGACTTAGCCTTTTGCTTGTCCCCAAGCAAACTAAGAGAGGAAAAGAGGTTTGAAAACGCAAGAACTCTCAAATCATTAGGAAATCCGGGTTGGCTTGGTTTTAGTAATCCACATGAAAGTAGTAAAGGCAAATATTTGAATTAAGAACAAGAGTACATACCATGAGTTTTGCGATTTTTCCAAGGCGGCCCACCTCTCTTTGGACAATCCAATTCACCCTCCTTGACTCCTTTCATTTCTAAAGGTGTGGTCTCAACTAGGGAGTATCGATCAGCCGGCTTTAGACTCTTTCTCATCCCCTTGTTTTGGCACTTGTCTTTTTACTCCATGTTTCTCCTCTCTCTCTTCTCACTTCTTTGAGTTGATTCATCCCTTTTTTAGGGTAGCGAAGTATTTTTTTATTCAACTCCTTCTCTTTATTATAGAGGTTTTGCTTGGATCTTCCACAGACGCGAGTATTGATGGTGTTTGCCACCGAATCCCCGGTTGCTTGGATTCATAGGCCTTCCATAGACGCGAGTATTGATGGTGTTTGCCACCGAATCCCCGGTTACTTGGACCTTACGCTTTTTCTTTAAATTTGAAGGGGAGAGAGAGGGAAGCACGAACTCACTAAGACTTTTTCATTTGATGGAGAGGATGAGGAATCATGCCATTTGTATGCCAAGCCCCTAGCTGAGAAGATTAAGTTCATTAAGGGCGGAGTCAAGAGTGGATCCTTCTCAAGTCCTTGGAGGTGTGGGCGTTTTTGGTAGATCGATCAACTCATAGTGTCCCTGTGGTAAGATGTATTGCCAAGACTGCTTCAATGGTCACTTAAACGTTAGCACAACAATGGTTAGATCCAAGATAAGGTCATAATCCTTTGACAAAATTTTGACTCAATAAAACGACTCAATGAAATTCAAAAAGAACAAACTTGTTAGTAATCCCCCCAGACTTAACTTGCACCGTCTCGGTGTAAGAAAAATCCAATTAAGAGAGGTAATGATAAATAGAATGGAAAAGTTAGAGTTTGTAGAAAATTGTACCCAAATTTTTGGCCTTTGATGTGAAGATCGGTTGTGCATAGAGGTTGCTTCCAGGAATGAACTGACTGGTGCAAACATCATAGCTGTTGGATTTGGTTGGATGAATGTGACAATTCTCCCTTGGTTTCTGTTTTTCGCCTTTTTGGCCGAGACTGGTCCGTTTTGGTCGACCGGATGGTGATGGTATGGACTACAGCTCGAACCGTGAAGATTTCCTCGACCTATCTTGAAATTTCGTCGACCAATATTGTATAATATGGCGACTGGTGAAGTTTGGGGTCGTTTGAACGAGTGGTTTGAGATCTCCTTTGAAAAATTTTCAAATTGGCTCCGGGAACGTCTTCCTTCGGTCTTCTCCAATTCTGCTCGTTCCAATCTGGATTTTCTTCTTTAGATGCGATGTGGAGCTTGATGGAGGTGATTTGAGCCGGTGGCCGCGGTAAATGCCGTGATTTGGATTGTCGGCCATTTTACTTGCTCGCGATCGGCCAAATTTCTCCATCGGCCATCTCTTGAATTGTAAGGAATTCATTGTACTGAAATGAATTTCATCGACCAACCTTATGTTTTGTGGCTCCTTGTGAAGTTTGAGGCGATTTGAACGTGTGGATTCGGAGATCTTTCGTCGTGCGCGCCAATGGCTTCGGGATGTGATTCCTTTGGCCATCTTGTATTCTGTTCGATCGTCTCCTTCCTTTCTTCTTCCTTGGTGTTTTTTGGACTCCAGAGGATCAGTTTCCACCGGTGTTCGCGCCTTCTTGAGGTTTTGAGTTCGTCGGCCATTCTATGCATCGCCGTCGGCCGTATTGAGCTTCCTTCGTCTATCTCACGTACAGGCACTTTTTCGTCCTATCTTTTGGATTTGCCGACCAAAATGATGTTTTGAGGTCGCCTGTGAAGTTTGGTGGACTTCGGTCGTGCCGTTTGGAGATGGTCGAGCATTGTCGCTTGGTTCGTCGATTCTGGCCGAGAGAGTGGTTGTGATGTTGATATCTCCTTATTTACTCGGGCCAATTGAGTTCTGCTTCGACCGAACTGTTTTTCTATCCCTCCTGGATTGAATTGTGGTTGGATTTCCCTCATCTCTCATGTTTGGCATGTAAATCCTCCTTTGGCCGGTTGTGGCTTCCTTGCGCGCCATGTTTGTTTGATATTTTGAACCGGTCTTTCCTGTCATGTTTTATATCTGAAAAACACTAGTAACTCTTTGTTAAACTCTGTCAATGATTGAGATGCTCAAGTTATTTGAACTTCCCAATCAATGACTTGATCGTGACACTACATGTACTTGGGATCTTGATCAGAGATCTAAGTAGTGTTCATGTGTGAAATAATGTAGAGATAATGTTTTTGAGAAATGACATTTGAATGGGAGAGATACTTACCTTTGCCTTGTGCAATAGTGTTCCAATGGCCGGATTTTGTTGTGCCGCGGCCCTTCTTGGATTCTTTGCTTCTTGAAACATGGGTGGGACTTGGGTGGGACTCAAACTAGACTCAATGCTACACTTAGACCAAAGATGGTTGATCCTTGGGCCGATTGTGGCGATGTAGCTTTTCCAATGCATTTTTCATGTAAGCCTCCTTTTTGGTACTTTTTCCTAAAACACTTTTTATTTTATTTTTGTAAAATTTATTAAACTCTCAAAAATTTAAGAGTTATAAATAGAACAAATAAGTAGTTATAAAAATAAAAACAAAAATAAAAAGAGGAAGGGATAAGAAAATGTGGGTTGCCTCCCACAAGCGCTTGTTTTAAGTCTTTGTAGCTCGACTCCTTTGTGTTTTTAGTTAGGTAGGATTGGTGGCTCCAAGAACTTCCTGTTGCCTGATGATTCCAAGTGCATCTTGTCCTGTAGAACTTCCTTGATCAAGTAGCCATGCGACTCTCCTCTTACTTGTGAGCACTCTCCTCCACTTGTGTAGCGAAATCGCTTGGATGAGAAACCGGGAGGTGCAGCATCGTAGAAGGTGTCCTTGTCAACATTGGCTAGAGAGATTCTTCTATTAGGCCAATCCATGATCGCTCCAGCTGTGGCTAGGAATGATCTTCCAAGCAAAAGCTTTAAGTCCTCCGGATCCTTCATGGTTACTACATAGAAGTTGGCTGGAACTATGCAGCTTCTATGCAGCCTGCATAGAAGTTGGCTGGAATTAAATAAGGAATACTTACCAGTTATAAAAAAGAAAGATTAAATTTGTCATAAACGGTTTATGATAAACCCTACTTTTTCTTCTTCCTACACCGCCGCCTCCCATTTCGTGACTCTCTCTCCTCCCTCTTTCTTCTCCTTTCTTTTCCTTCCTTTTCCTCTCTCTTTGCTCAAATTTCTGTAAAATAGTTCTTCCAACTTTGTTTTTCTTTCTTAGATCTAATATTTTTTCTGCCCATATCGAAACCGGGTTTACAAATCAACTCGAACTTGCCGGTTTTCGGGTTTTTTGCTGGTTTTTTTGGTCAATTGCATTTTCGGTTTTTTAATAAAATCAAACTAGGATAAGCACTGGTTTCCGGATAAACCGGTCGGACCGGCCGGTCCAGTCCTATTTTTAATCATTGGATTTTGGTTATTTTGTGCTAAATATAACTAATATATTTGGTTAATAATTGTCATTTTTAAAAATTTAGTTATTTTAAGACTAAACATTTTGAGGAATATAATTATATTTTGGATATTTCGGGTATCCATTCGGTTCTCGGTTCGGTACCGGTTCGGTTCCAATTCTTTCGGGTATAGAAGTTTAGAATCCGTTCGGATATTTATGTATATTCCGGTTCGGTTCGGGATTGAGTTGGTTTTTATGCCCAGGCCTATGAAAAACTATTATGCTCTTTTTA
Organism: Microthlaspi erraticum; assembly: GCA_902728155.2. Lineage (NCBI taxonomy): Eukaryota > Viridiplantae > Streptophyta > Magnoliopsida > Brassicales > Brassicaceae > Microthlaspi > Microthlaspi erraticum. Next base: position 42,721 of record CACVBM020001091.1, read on the forward strand.
TTTTGTTTATGCTTTACTAGAGACACCCTATTTGTTGTTTTGTTTTTCTGCATATCGATAAAGACAACCAAATCTATCGTTAACTGAAGTCTATTGAACGGGAAAAAAACAGTGGATTCTGACGACAAAAAACAATTTTAACGAAACTATAAACGGGGGTTATGTGATAGCTGTATATTTACTTATTACCCAAACATAAGGTTTTTGGTGTTTTTCATTCTACAAAAACAAGAATATGTGTAAATATAGTTTACACAAGGAACTTAAAACAGTAACAACAATTCAGAAACAGCCGATGCCTAAAACTCGTTAGCTTTCCTTCGTAACTCGTTTAACTCGTTCTCGATCTCCGAGTCCTTGAATGGATATCTCGTGCTTGCTGCGACAGTGCTTCTTCCCGGAGGTAGCTCTCCTTTCTGCTTCATATCATATAAACAGAACATGGCTATAAGATGTATATATAATACTAACTCCTTAAGAGTGAAATAGAACATATTTTCAGTAATTTTCGGGGAGACATGAGATTATAAAGTCAAATGAGCAAATAAGATGACAAACCTTTGAGCTTCCGGACAACTCTTTCTTCAAGCTTGCAAGATCATCATCCACAGATGAAGTTTCGAGCATTTGGAACTGAAAATCACAAATAAGAACAAGTTAATGTCAAGATTGTTGTGTACCAACTAACCACAAAAAGTCATTCTTTAGCTTAAATAAAACCAATCCAACATAGTCATTGAAAAAATGATAGATGCAGCCGCAAAATTACCCTAGTCAATGCTAGATTTTACATCTGAGACCAATTTCAAAGGGAAAGATTCTCGTCCTCGTAGGAATACTAAGACATAGACAACTAACCTTGCCCTCGAGTTCATCGGTTCCAATCTGAGTAAGTGCATCTGCTTCAGACTCCATAGCCATCACTGTTATGCATTTTCAAGAATTAGCCTCAACTAGAATCGCCATACATTACAAAGAACAATGTGGAGTACCTTTCTCCTCCATTTTCTCGAAAGCTGAAAGAGCCCCACTTGTATTCACTGTCCCTATCATCTCTTGCACTTTGGTTGCAGTCCTAGCAGGAATAAAAAAACAAAAAAAAGAGAGTTGGTATAATAAATAAATCGAGAAGACATTCTCTATGTACAAGTTTTTCCATAGAAAATTTAACGAAGGATGATGATAGGGAAAATGTTACAAACTTGGCAGTGCGAGCACGTGCAAGGAGTGTATCTTTCTTTGCTTTTGCCTCTTGTATCTTGCTCTCCAAGAGCTGCAAATTAAAGAAAAGGGAAAACAGAGATTTCACAGAAGTCACTTTTCTAAGAACCAAAACTGTCTGAAATACCATTCCTTACGTTACAGATACAAATTTTCCTCAGTCAAAAAGAAAGAAAGTGAAGTGACATACTTATCATGTGAAATTTAGACAGAGGCATCATAAGATAACTATGGTCCCTATCTTTAAGCCATTCTAATGTAATGGTAGCATGTAAGGATTCTTTGTTTTGTTGAATGATGCATTGATGATAAATATTTTTGATTAAAGGCGTAAAGAATCCCACAGTCTATAGTGAGTGAAATATTATAGATAAAAATGGTGATAACTAACCCTTGTATTTGAAACAAGATTGTCGACAACACCTTTTTGCTGATCTAGTTGAGTTTTCAGAGCAGTAGCGTTGTCCTGTTAAGATAAAAAAAGTGAACAAATCTGTAACTTCAAAACCAAAAGTTCTGAGACAAATAGTTTTTTTGTTGTTGACATGTACTTAAAAGATAGATAAAGCATGTATTCAAGAGACTTCAATAGTTGTTGGAAAGGTATCAGCAGGATAAAGATTGAGCTAATATTGCTCATTGCTTTAATCTCTTAAGCCATTTGCAAATGTTATTCAGAAACACGTAATCAGAAGTACATGACAGTAGCTCAAACAACAGCACATCAAAGACGCAACATCCTAATATGTAGAAAACACAGAAGCATTATTCCGACACTTAAACCACCTTAACAAACAAGAGTACATCAAAATATGTATAAACATAGAAGGATCATTTTTTGGCCGCATTGCGTATTTCCAAATTCGTTTTTGTTCTGACTCTCAAACCACCTTAACAAACTCAGCATACAAGATATTTCAAGATAATACTCGTAATTATAAACACTGCATCACTGCAAAGCTCTATTGTATCTATCTCAAACTGATGAACACAACGTTAACATTTCATAAAACTATCTGACGTTACTTAGGGAGTCATGCGGAGAATTACTGTATGCTTAGATATCTAAAGTTTTTCTTTCTGCTTTCATCACCTCCGTTCTAAACTTTGCAGAAAACCTAGAGATCAGCCTCCTAGGGCTCGAAACGTCAAATGAGTAAGTCCCAGGCTTCTTTAATGAACAGAAAACTGGAAACTAAGAGAATGAATAGATTTAACTTACAGCAAAAGACTTTCTTCGTTTAAGGGCTTCACGTGCAAGATTCTCATCTCCTTTTGCAAGAGCAAGTTGTGCTCTTTTGTACCTGTTTAAGCGTTCAACAAGTAAGACTAATCAGCAAAGCGAAGAATTTAAGTAAGAAAGGAAGGGTCCAGGCTAAAAAAAGAAAACATACCAATCATCAGAAGATTGCTGTGAAGCTTTATATTTGTTCTCCAGCTGCTTCTGTGATGCTAAAACCTTCAGGCAAATTGAAAATACACAAGTTAGCTAATCTAAAAATTTATCATCTCTCAGAAAAAAAGAGTGATCAAGAGTAAGAACAATGTACCTGTGCAGTGGCTTGACGCATCTTTGTCAAATCACTATTCATTTCAATGACAGTTTGCTCAAGGATTTTTTCGGGGTCTTCAAAGGAGCTTATAAGAGCATTTGCATATGACTTCGCTTATTTTGAACAAATTCAAACACAAGATCTGATTAATAAAACATATATATGAAAGAAACACACTCTTACCTCTCAGATACAGAACAAGCAAGGTTACAATAAAGTACCTTGACCACTCTAGAAAATCGTTCAAAGAGATTCATCGTAGCTCCATGAGCATTGCACTTGAGTCTGTTTGCACAAGTTAATCTCAGCCCGTTCACTCTCAAAGCTCCACCTTTCATAGAAAAAGATGAAGAGCAACAATAAATTCATTTTCAGACTTAACAATCATACTGAAATTAAGCACAGAGAAAGGGTATTTTGAAGCATGAGAAACCCTAATTATCTTTTCAATTTGGAAAAGGAACGACTCTAACTGAGAAACACACAGCGAAAAAAGCACAATCACTTTCAATTTTACTTGGATTCACTCTCTGACGAATCATGTCCACAGTTTTCGAAACCAATTCCGAGCAATCAAACAACGCGGAAAGCTAATCAGATGAGGCGTTGAGAGAATAAGATGCAAGACGTACCGGAGTTTCCGAAGAAGGATGTTCTGAGGGGAAGTAACCTGAGCGAGCAAGGGCGATTAGAAGTCGAAGGAGAGGAAGTAGCAGTAAGGCGGAGGTAAGGGAATAATCCGGCAACTGGTGAAGCCTTTAGAGCCATTTCAATGGCGGCAATGAACGGGGAGAGTTGCGAGGGATTTTTTTTTTTTTTTTTTTTTTTTTTGTCGATGTGCGTGTCTCCTCTTCGTCTTCTTCTCTTGGTTCGAATATGTTTGATTGGAGTGTTTATTTGTGGTGTCGAAGGCAACCGGATGTTGTTGAGATTTTTTGTTCTCACTTTTTTTTTTTTTTTTCTTTCTACGGGAATAAACGTATTTATATAATTTAATATTTTACAATCACGTAAATTAAAAAAATATAAAGTGATATAGGTTTTTAACTTTTTTTTTTATGAATGACATAGTCGACTATTGAAAATTAGTTTATTAAAAAATTGGAATACTAATTTTTTCTATTGCTGATTTGTTTGATAATTATTTTACTAATTTTGTTAATAACTTTAAAGATTTTCATTTTTTGCTTTACCATTTTTTAATAATCAGAATTTTTATAGATTTTCTTTTATTCATATTATTATATTAAAACATGTACCGATAATGTAAACTGTAAATATGTATATTATCATACACATAGTTTTTTTTTCTTGAAAATAAAATTTTAGAAATGTCAATATTTATAAATATACTAATTGTAAATATGTAAATATCTTATATAATTTTATATAACTAGATAAGGTCCCTTGTATATGCCGATTTTTGTAACAATTTACAGAAAAATATTCAACATAATATGATTATTGAAAATAAGTAAAATCTGTTACTAATAAAAGTTGACCCTATAACTATAAGTATCAAAGAGTGTCCACATGGGATTGAAAAAACTTAAATATGATTAAGCAAATTTCAAAATTTAAATATGTAAGAGATAAAGAAATTAAATATATAGGATTTTAAATAACCAATAGCATCATTCTACTTCATCACTAGATTAAAATTCTATATATCTAATTTACTATAACACAATTTTTTTAATTAAAAATATAATTTCTTTATTTTATAAATATTTAATTAATAAGATTTTCTGAAATGTAAAAAGAAAAATAATTAGTTAATTATAGTGATAATGTGGAATAATACTATTGGCTGTTTAAAATCCTAAATATTTAATTATATGTTTAGAAAACTAGTTAGAAGTTTATTTAATACAAAAAATCTTTCCAAATTTTAATACCTATAGAGATATGCAAGATATAAAGAAAATGTGTATAAGTTTTTACTAACACTAAAAGTCTACTTAAATGTTAAAGACTAAACTAGAAAATTAATTAATTTAAAATAAAGGTATCAATTATACTCCCTTCATTTCAAATTAGTTGTCGTTTTGATAAAATGTATATGCAATTATTTGGATGTATATGGATGTGTTTTGAGTTTAATACATCCAAATAATTGCAGATACATTTTGTCAAAACGACAACTAATCTGAAACGGAGGGAGTATAAATAATTAATAACAAATATAACAATAAAAATAGTTTTATATAGCATATATGAAATTACAAAATTTTACACTAAAATAATTTACAAAATGAATGGAGATATAAAATTTAAAGAGTGGAGAATAACTCAAACTAAGAAGAAAAAGAAGTTGAAAAAAAAAAACAAAAACTAAGACAGAACACAAAGGAAAAGAGATTCAGAGAAGAAACCGAAGAAGAGCGAAAGGTACTAAAAAAAGACAAAGATGAAAAGAGAAAAACCGGAAAAGAATCTCGCGAAGAAAAGAACAAATGACACAAAACAAAACAAGAACAAAATGAAGGAATAAAGAAGAGCGAAGACGAAAAAGAGATTCAGAGAAGAAACCGAAGAAGAGCGAAAGGTACTAAAAAAAGACAAAGATGAAAAGAGAAAAACCGGAAAAGAATCTCGCGAAGAAAAGAACAAATGACACAAAACAAAACAAGAACAAAATGAAGGAATAAAGAAGAGCGAAGACAAAAAAGAGATTCAGAGAAGAAACCGAAGAAGAGCGAAAGGTACTAAAAAAAGACAAAGATGAAAAGAGAAAAACCGGAAAATCTTGCGAAGACAAGAACAAATGACACAAAACAAAACAAGAACAAAATGAAGGAATAAAGAAGAGTGAAGACGAAAAAGAGATTCAGAGAAGAAACCGAAGAAGAGCGAAAGGTACTAAAAAAAGACAAAGATGAAAAGAGAAAAACCGGAAAAGAATCTTACGAAGATAAGAACAAATGACACAAAACAAAACAAGAACAAAATGAAGGAATAAAGAAGAGCGAAGACGAAAAAGAGCAAAGGAGAATATGAGTGAAGATGAATAAAAAACTAAAGAAGAACACATAACACGAAATTAAACATTTCCACTGCCGTGGCTCCGGCTCCTATGATAACTTATCTAATCGCTAAACTTTTGGGATGTCCTTAAATAGTTATGCAACCATCAGATCGAGCAAGCACTGATAAAGTTCACTACGTGTAAATCAACTGTCGCAATCTAAGAAACCTAGTTTGTCAAAGATTATGTCCGGGGAATGATACAACACTGTCGTGGCTCAAATCAACCTAAAATTGAATCACTAGATGTACGTGAAAGAGATTAGCATTAGCAAGTGTGCAAACCGAGACAAAGACTCTAATGATATCCCTAGTTAATTGATCAAATTATAATCAATACATGAACTCTTTGAAATCCTAAAACCTAACTAAACATTTACTAAAATATGGTGCAAGTAAACAAGCAAAAATCAGAGAAAGAAATCATAATATTATAAGGAAATGGTTTATAAAGCTTCTCTATGATACAGAAAGGGATCTTCTCCCTACAGAAAACAATGAGAAGGAAGTAAAACAATGGAGGATCCCTCTAAGGGGAACTCCCTAGTCCGTCCCTCTCTTCTCCTGTGCGGCTGTTGAAAGGATTTTGGTGTGATGGAATGAAACATGTAAATGATATGAGATAGATGCAAACAGCGGTGGAATAAGAATGAGATGGTATGGTGCAATCAAAATCAATCAATTCCTCTATATCATCATAATCATATGCAGTATAAGAGGTTATCAATCCATAAGGGTTTGTTGTCACTCTATGAGAATATGCAAACACAAGAAAGTCAAGTATACAAGGTAAAGATGTATGATTCTAACAACCTAATGAAATGAAAATGCAATGTGACTATGAAACAAGCTAAAAGTGCATGAAATAAACAAGAAACAAGCGGCTCGACTGATGATAGGATTTGTGTGTGTGATATGATGATATGGTATAAAATGTAAATGAGGTGGAATGCAACAGTGGTATATGAAGATGAGATGGTATGATGCAAAACACAAACACAGTCAATCAATTCCCTTAACCATCATAGTCATTGAAGTATAAGGGTATCAATCCATAAGGGTGAAATTGTTACTCTATGAGATATGCAATAACAAGGAAGTCAAGCAGACAGTAATGAGATGATAACTCTAACAACCTAATGAAAAGAAATGCAATGCAATAAAGTAAGAAAGCAGTAAAGCAAGCAGCTCGACCAAGGACTCGAGTCGAGTGGGAACAGAGTAACCAGCTCGATCGAGTTAGGGTCGAGTTAAGTAAAAAGCGATAAAGGCAGGAACTTTAACAAGCTAATGCGAATATTAGGGTCTAAGACAGGGTCTTACAATCAGGGGAAGCTATACTTAATCAATCTTGCTCTCAAACAACTTGTATCAAGGTATCTCTTGATATTGAGCTTCTCAATGCCTAGCTAACCCTTTCCCAAGGTGAAAGCTATCAACCAAGGCATGATCTCAGAAACAGGGGGTTAGCCAGTGAGAATCAAGCCTTGGAGGCCATAGGATCATTGCTCAAACTAATCCATCCAACCCTATGAACTCCATTTCGAGAGCAAGAGTTATTGGAGCTCTTAGTGGACCTTTTCCAAGCGATTTCCATCACTTCCATGTGGAGAATCGCCTATGGACATACAAGCCAGGGGTAGTGGTCATGTAGCCTTAAGGTTTGTCCAAAAGAGAGAGATTTCTAGATTAAGAACATAAGCAAGAAGGATTAAGCATAAAGATCCCCTAATCTAGCCCATCTTTGACCCTAAAGGAAACTACTCACTACACATGAATGTAAACACAATCAAATGCAATGAAAGACATAATATGAAAGAGGAAAAAAACAACTTTTATTGAAATAAGCAAGTGCAAATACAAAAGATAAGCCAGATCTAAGGTTCAAGAGCAAGAGCTCAAGAACACAAAGAGAGGCTTAGGTTGCAAAAAGTAAAATACAATTAAGAAAAGCTAAAACAAAAAAGCTAAAGATTTTGTCTTTTTCGTGGCTAGAGCCTTTAAATACAAGAGGATTAGGTTTAGGGTCAAAGGAAAGTCAAGGGGGAAGCAACATTTTTCGGGTTTGACTGTTGACTTCTCAGCTCGATCGAGTTGAAGCTTGGCCGGTCGAGTTGAGGAACTCGACCGGTTGGTCGAGTAGGTGGTCGAGCTGGTCTTCAAGATGGCTTCCTCCTTCTTCCTTTGCGTATCCAGTTGAGCTGCGTCCATGCACCAAGTCCTTCCTTGCTCCTCACGTCCCATATGCTCCAAATGCTCCAAAAGACCTATTTCAAAGGACCAAACATGCATATGTATGCAAATGCAACCTAAAACTACTATGAATGCATAAGAAGGAAAAGGAACAAGATATGATGCTAATGGATGCTAAAACTATGCAAAAGATGCATAAAAGATGTACTAAAACTATGTAAAATGCAAGTACATCAACACCCCCAAACTTGACCTTTGCTTGCCCTCAAGCAAACAAATAGAACAAGAAAGAGATGAGGTTTGAGATTTGCGATTATCAACTCTTTTAGATTGTTTCTCGAGAAGGCTTTTGGTTTAACTAACTCAAACATTGCGCGAGCTCTTTTTGAGTTAATCGATTATTTTTCGAGTTCGACCAATTGTTGATTAAATTCTTTAATCGAACTTGGTCGCTTTAAGTCGGACTGTTTTTCCGACTCGAACTCGAAAAAGATACGACCAAATGAATTTTAGTCGGTTTATTTGACTGAATTCTCGCATAAGATTTTCGGCTGACCGAGAAATCTAGCAGAAAAGACTTTGCCAACTCTTCCTGAAAGTTGCTTCAAGTTAAACTGATTTCTTTTTGAAATTTCGAGTCAAACTTGGCATGATTTCGACTAAGTATTTGTTTTATTTAGGTCGAGCTAAATAAAACTTAGTCTTTGGTTCGAATGTTATTTCAACCAAATGGTCGAGCTTATCGTTGAGCTAAGCTGAACAAAGACTTAGTCAATATCTTTGAAGATATTCTTAAGGTCGGTTAGAATCTATTGAGAATCTAGCTCGATCTTGGAGATGTTCTCGAATTTTAGCTCGAGAATTGGCAGAGTGCTTGACTGCCATTCAAATCAGACTAAGTGAGACTTAGTTGATTTCTTAGGATCATATAAGATCAAGCAAGAATCTGTTTAGAATCGAGTTTGACAAGATGATATATGTCCGAGCGAACTTCGAATCGAGCTCGATGCTGCGATAGAGAAAGTTTTTCGCTGTAATGACTTGGGCAAGTCATATGTTTTGCTTCGGATTTAACACCTGTGTAGGTTTTCATCCATTTTTAGCAACAAAATTTTGTTTGTTACTGTTTTTCGCCGCGTTCCATCTGTTACAGATTAGAGCCCGACTTCGAGTATCCCACCTCTTGGAAGAGAGAAGATTTCTCGCGAGCTAACGTTTTGTGAACGATCTGCAAAGTCGGCTGCCGCTCGTTGTGAGCAAGCAATCCAATCTAGAGCTAATGGAGTTGTGGAGATTGTCCATGTTGCGGTTGAATATACTCTTCGTGATGAAGTAGTAGGTCGGGTTCTTCATGCTGCTATGGGGATAATACCCAAGTGACTCATTTGAGACGAACTATCTCGTTGAGGTCGAATAGCGAACAATGAGGATGGAGCTCGAAATGAGCAAGAGATGATAATCGGACTCCGAATTTGTCGAGCTCCTTGAAAAAGCGAGTTAACTCGACGGCGAGTCCGTCATCCCTTGTAATGATAGATTGTTCGAAGGATGTGCCAGTTTTGGATAATCCTTGAACATTCATGTTGCGCCAATGCGGGCCTGCTGCAAATCAATCTCCAGTTTTGGATATGACGCTCGAGAGGGAGCTGTATGCGGCAGCGATGGCGGCGGATGAGAAGGTATGGTTTTACCTTTTCTAAGTTTTTGCCGATGATTTGATATCTTCGGACTTAATATTTGCGTCTCTTTATCAAGCTTTGAAGGTGAACATGAAGCTCTCTGCTCGTTGTGAACAAAGGTTACATGAAGCGTCTTGGCAAGATGAGCTTGATAAGATGAAACAGGTGGTAGATGAGCTCGATACTAAGCTCAAATATTGAGAGATAGAGTAGCTCGTCAAAGCGACTTGCTTGCTAAGGATGAGCTCTATTCTCGTTTAAGTTTCGAACAAGTTAGCTCGCAAGGTTTTATGCTTTGCCTTTGGATTTGGTGCCTGGGAAGGCTTTTATCCTTTTATGTTCAAACTTGTTTGCTCGGAATGAGCTTGGTGTTTGATAATTTTTCTTAGACGTTTGATGTCTTAGAGTTTATCTTTGTTTTCCAGATCAATTGACTGTTAGCTCGATTGTTCGAACATTAGTCGTTTTGGTTTGATTGGAGATTTGACCTAGCGTGTAAGCTAACTGGTCGGACCGGATGAAGCTCAGTTGATCTCTTTGAGAATCGTATAAAGTTGAGCTAGTTTCTTTTTGAATTCCAGCTCGAGCTTTTAACGTGTTGAGCTTCAACTTGGAAGGTTGCGTCGGGTTGAGCTAACCTTTGTCGGTTGAAAACGACTGATTTTAGATGATCGTCTGAATTCAGTAGGTGGTTCTACACAATCAGCACTCGAGCTTCATCTTTAAAGATTTCTTTAAGTCGAGGTGATTTCCTTTCAGACTTTTAGTCGGATTCACCGGTGTTTGCCAATTGCGTGATTTTGTAGATTAATCTACATTGTGGGACGTGAAACTCACACTTAGAAATTTGATAGTAGTTTAGGGATGAGGAAGAAGTGGGTAAGATTCTCACAAGCACTCAAGAACTTAGACTCAAGAATAAGCAAATATGGACTTTATATTGATCAAATAAGAATTAGGGTTACAAGGTATTTCTGGAAATACGAGAGCTCGAAGAGCGTACAAGATAGACTTAGGTTAAAATGTATTCAATAAGTAAAAAGATGCCCCCTTCCTTTCGACGATCCTCTCCTTTTATTGCCGGCTCCCGTTCTATCTTCTGCCGCGATCCTTGGGATTTCCCGTTGCATGTGCTCCGGATTTAGTGTGACCTCGTTAAGATCCTTTGACTGAGTCATGACCTCGAGCTGATGCTCGAATTAGGCTTATCGGCGGATGAACATAGATCTGTGGGCTCAAGATTAGATGGGTTGATCTGAAAAGGGTTATGTTAAATGGGCCTGGCCTAGACCAAATTTAGGTGATAAATTAGGGCCCAACAATTGCCCCCCAGCCCATTAATCGAAGTAATGAGTTCGATGGGCGGGAAAACGAAACTTGAGGCAGTTGTGATTCGATAAGATCAAATCAGCTCGTATCTCGATGGATACTCCGAATATAAGGAAATCCGAACAGTTTCGGATTTCATATTTTCTCTTAAATCGAAATTAATTTTTAACATATGCGTGGATACCGCACGATTTCGAGATCGACGGTCGCGATCAAGAGGTGAAAAAGATTTCCCCCGATTCTCGATGTAAGTAATGATGATTATAAATGCAACTCCCAAGGAGTTGATAACCGCATGCACCCACTCATCTTCAAGGTAACTTCCGCTTCTCTCTAGTCACTTTTATTTATCCCATTTAAACGAGTTTTTGCGAAAAGGTTCATACTCTCCGTTTTCGTTTTCAATCTTCGAACTTCTTCTTTTACTCGACTCGATTCCGTTAATTTCTTTCGAGTTTATCGCTTCAATATGTCGACGTCCGTGGAGGAAGTGGCACCGGCCGTCGACGACAACGATTATGTCGTCGAAGATCAATTCGAACCGCATCCACGGTCGACTATTTCGCTCGAGCAAATCGATAAGCTTCAGAACCGTTATGGTGTGGTCATTCGCAATCCGAAGAAGACAGAATTGGTCGAGAGGGTTAGACCCGGCTACGGTAGCGCTTATCTCCACTATTTCGTTTCCTGTGGGTTAAGCTTTCCGTAGCCGGTCTTTCTCCTCGAGATCCTCTCGGATCTAGGGCTTGCGCTGCCTCAGCTCACTCCGAATCTGCTCCGAACTCTAATCGCCCTAAAGGTTTTGTTCAGCGACAACAGCCTTCCCTTTGGGGCCACCGAATTTCACCAATTGTGTTCCCCGAAGGGGAATTCGCGACAGCCGGGGTCGTATTATGTCACGGCGAGGACGAACCGGAAAATCCTGGAGGGTACGCCGCCGCGGGACGACAATTAAGAACGAACGACATTTTTCTTCAAGCTTAATCAAGCTTATGTTGGGGATTTTGACTTTGAGAGAATTCCCAAAGTTTGGGCACGTAGCGTTGGTTAGGATAGAGTAGAGCGTTGTTTTACTCTTTTTCTCTTTTTGGCGATTGGGTTTTAATGAGTTTACGTGTTTCGTTCGTTTTGCAGAAGCTCCCGGTCGAATTCGCAATACGCCTGAACCTAAGGCTCAGACAGAAATTCTTCTTAGCGGATGTTGTCATTGGTTATCTTTTTCGGCGCAAAGGATACAACGAGCTTACGAGATCCAACCGGGACAGCAGATCGTTCGGGACGCTCCTCCACCGAGACACGTCGTTCAGGCTCTGTTAGCTCCGAGTGTCGTTCGCTCTCAGCGAGGTAATCTTTTCCGAATATTAGTAGCTGTTTCTTTCGATGAAGTTGAAATACGTGATGTGTCGAGGTCTGATATTGGATCGTAATTGTTAGGGAAAGAGGTTTGCGACGAATCAGTTCATAGTTCGACCGACAGCGTTCCACCTTTGCAAGCAATATCTAAGAGGATGACTTATGACTTATCGTGAGCAGCAGAAAGCACTCGGGAGGCTTCCCGTTGGCAAAACTTCGCGGGCTCCTCCTCCAGCTGGAGACGCATTGATGGCTAATGCTGCTGATGTTCTGGCCGTGGCTCGTCAGTCTGAGAACGAGAATCGGGCTTCAATCGCTATTGAAACGGCTAGCCAGATCGATCGGGATAATGCCGCTGTTGTCAGCTCGAGATCTCATGATGGCGATAGTAACGACAGTGTTCGCCGTCAGAACAAGAGGCCGAGGCAGGAGCGGAGGAACGATGGCAACGGTGGTTCGTCTCACAGCTCCGGCTCGAACGGAAGGCCTTTCTACTGGGAGTTTAAGAACTCGGTAGACGGTCCAGTTCTGAATGATCGTGGTGGAGTCGGTTATTTGCAGCGCCATTTCAAGGGAGCCGGTGTTAATCTTCCTCCCATCGAGAAGATGTCTGAGAAGGAGGCCTATCTCGATATGGCGATGGCCAACACCAAAGTAAGACATCGACTTCCTTTTTGATTTAATTGTTAACTTTATTCGAATGCGTTCTTACGATTTTGTTTCTGTTTTACTTGCTATCGTCTCAGTCTATGGAGGCGAACAACAGGTACGTTTCGCTGGTCGAGCAAAGATTGAGGGACAGTGCTCCGGTCGAGGAGGTCAACAAGATGAGAAGTACAATCGAGGAGATGACTAGCACACTCAAGCGTCTTCAACTCCGCGAATCCGAAGTGGAGAAGAAGTTGTCGGGTGTGGAGGAGCTCGAGCATCGTAATGCGGTTCTGGCTGATCAACTTAAAGATGCTCGAGCAGAAGGTCGTGCCGCTATCGAGCGCTCTGCTCTCTTAGGTCAACAGAACAAGGACCTCCTTGCTGAGAAGGACGCGTCGCTTCGCCTCGCCGCTCAAGCGACCTACCGACAGCTCTCCACGAAGTATGGCAAACTTCTGCAATCGTTCAAGGAGATGTGGTTCAAGAAGAAAGATCACACCGACGCTGAAATCTCGTTCCAGGAGGCTAATGCGAATCTTCAGCTGATCGGGGATCTCATGAGCGGGGAATCGACTCTCGAGGTGGAAGCTCCTCTTTGGGCAGAAAGGGTGCTTCAGCTCGAGGCTGAGGCCAAGGCCAAGGCGGTCTCGGATTTTTCCTTAAGGAAATTCGAATTGCCGCAGCTGTCTGAGGACTCGGTCTTGATGGAGGTCAACAAGGTTACTTTCGTTCCGCGAGACTTAGATTAGTTTTGGACGAATGTCGCGTTTGTTAACGCTATTCTTAATGACCAGGTTCCGGTCCAAGTTGAGCAGGGGATCGGAGGCAGCAAAGGGAACAAAGTGCCAGACGAAATCATGGAGGATGTGGGTGAGAAGGGAAACGAGGTCGAGACGGATGGCGGAGTGCCGGTCGTGCGCGAAGGTCAGGCAGAGGAGTGATCCACGTTTTAGCCCCTTCTCCCCTTTTTATATGCTTTCAATAATTTCCGAAACTTGGTGCCCTGGAGGGCTTTAATCCTTTATGCTTTTTGGTTTTGTTGTTTCGAACCTGGATCTCGTTTGGCTTTTGCCTTTTATTATGCTAAGTACCTTTTAGCTATTACGTGTTGTTTTAATTTCGTTCTGAGATGGTCTTTCTTCATTTTTCGTGTAGATTTCGCGAGTGGAATTTGGCTAAAATCTTTTTATCGTCGTGAACGAATTGTGATTGAGTTTAAGCATTGTCGCGTGTTTAGTCGGGGAACCTTTATACTGAAACCGAGTCGTTCGCGGCTGGGTTTTGGCCGGCTGTTATATTGATTTTTGGCTTGAATGCTCGAATGATTTCGAGCTGGAGTTCGCTTCCCTTTGCGATGATATGATTAAAACGGATTTTCGCTAAGTAATTGTCTTTTTGCCTTTGCGTTATTCGAGCTGGTGCGCGGCTGAATTTCGACTAAGTGTTATATCGAATTTTGTCTTAAATCTTTGAATGATTTCGAGTTGAAGTTCGTTTCGATGTCTTTATGGTGAAGAGTTTGGTTTGATGATTGGACTATCTTTGAGTCGGGTTTTAGGTGATTCGAGTTGAGATATTTCGACTTGTCCGGTAGCGTTTCTGAAGTTCGTTTGTGTGAACTTATTATGAACGTATGATCGAGTTTGGGGTCGATGGGTTCTGTGAATAGATAAGCTCAAGAGGTTAGTCTGGCCAGACGTTTTTGGTGGATCGTTCGGAGATCCGAGCTCATAAGTCATAGGTCGTTTTTGAGAGATCTATGATGTAGATCATTTTTTAAGAGATCGTACGTATGTTGTGATAATTATTCGCGTGAGCCCGATTGTAGTAGAGTATGTTTCTCTGTTTTGAGTCGTCGAGCTAAGTTAACGGGTTGCGTGGACATAGAGAATCAAAGAATCAATAAAATGTTTTGTTTTATTGAAGAGGCGAAGTTGGTTACAATGGAGGCATTACCCCCCTCAAAACAAACAAAATATGAAGGAAAAAGGGGACGACGTGTAGAAGGTGAAGGCTTCTGCTAGTGGGATGAATAATATTGGATAGAAGGGCGGCTAAACTCGAGCGTGAGCTGCCTACGTACCCCGTCGGGTGATATGACTATGGGGAGAAGCAAGGAACGTGTGTTCACTGATCGAATCTTATCTTCACAAACACGACGATTCCACACATGAAACCGGTTGGAGAATATGCTCAGCTCAATTACAGAACACCTCGAACAAGAATCAGTTCAAACGGAGTTGAACTGGAGGAGTTATTCAATTGACAAGACGGGTCATTTCCGGTTTACTTGATTCGGACATGTGTGCATTTAATGAAGGATTCTGACCAGGCCATAATGAATTAAGCTACAAACCGACTCATTCTACAATCTTGATCCATCAGAGAAGCCCATGAAGTTGATTCAGCCCAAAAGACATCAAGGAAGGTCAAGTTTCGTCCTCAGCAAGAGACTGCAATAATGAAGACATATTTCTCTCTCCTACATGCAGTTTAGAGTTGTAATTCATTTTCCAAGAAGCTCTGCATGTTAGGCTATTAACTAGGACGAAAATGGCTTGTAATCCTCTATATATAGTGCCCAAAAATCATGAATAAAATTATCCAAGTTTTTATTATCAAACCCCTTTCAATTTCTTGGATCACTTCTCTATGGTGTCAAATCCATCGAGAACCCTATTCACTCTTGGTGTGTTATATCCAATGAGTCTATAGCGAGCCCTGTTCACTCCTGGTGTGTAATATCTAGCGAGTCTTCAGGTTGGTGTTTTAGAGATCCTTCCGCAATCTCTGAATCAAACCATTCAACCATTCAACTCCTTCCATCATCACGGCTTCTAGCCAAATCTATCCAACCTAAACTCTAGAGTGCCTACCTACCCCGTCGGGTGATCAAGCCTTTACGTAGTTCGATTTTTTGTACTACTTAGTAGTAGTATCGTTTTAGGTTGGCTGCGTTCCAAGGGCGCGGTTCGTGTACCTTCTTCACGTAATCGTAGAGCTTGTAGACGCTATCGCGTACTACTTCTGTTATACGGAAGGGGCCGTTCCAGGGTGGTCGGAGTTTTCCTCCTGGATCTTTGTCGTCGAAGATTTTTCGTAGGACTAGGTCGTCTACTTTGAACCTTCGATGTTTAACGTTAGAATTATAATAGCGAGCTGCGGCGTTTTGATAATTCTGAATGCGGACCAATGCTTGATCTCGCTTTTCTTCGATTAAGTCCAGTCTGTCCCTTAGCATCTCTTCGTTGAGTTCTGGGCTATCGGAACATTGGTCTCTTCGAAGGCTTGTGACTTTGATTTCTGCTGGGATTACTGCTTCGACGCCGTATGCCATCAAAAATGGTGTTTCTTTTGTGGCTTTGTGCGGTGTCGTGCGGCAAGCCCACAAGACTGCGTTGATCTCGTACAACCAAATTTCTTTTCTCGAATCGAGGCGTTTCTTGATGTTGTTCATGACAGTTTTATTTGTTGCCTCCGCTTGGCCGTTTTCTTGTGGGTATCGAGGCGTAGAATGGGTTATTTTTATTTTGTACTTTTTGCAGAATCGTTTGAAGGCTCTAGATATGAATTGGGATTGGTTACGATCTCATACGGGATCCCGTGTCCGCAAAGGATTTCTGTCCAGACGAAGTTTGTTACGTCGGTTGCTTCCACTTTTGGGTAAGCTTTGGCTTCTACCCACTTTATGAAGTAATAGGTTAGTACGAGCAAGTATTGATGCTGCTTTCTTCCGGAGGGAATCATTGGTCCCAGTATATCCATAGCCCATCTCATGAAAGGGTACAGAGAAGAGACTGAGGACAGCAGCTCTGCAGGTTGATGTATAATTGGTGCATGCTTTTGACATTTGTCGCACTTTGCGGCGTAGTTGTCACAATCAGCTAACATTGTAGGCCAAAAGTATCCGTGGCGTTTGAGACTATTAGCCAGAGCTCGTCCACTGGAGTGGGATCCACATATTCCGTCCTGAGTATTTGCTAGAATTGCCAGGGCTTCCAGCCCGTTGACGCATCTAAGATATGGTTCGACTAGACTTCGTTTGTATAATATACCGGTCATTATACAGTATCGTGAGCATTTTGCTCTTAGTTTTCGGGCCTCCCACTTGTCAGAGGGTTGGGTCCCGTTCTGTATGTATTCGAATATTGGAATTCTCCAATCCGGTCGAGCATGATATTGTTCGTCTGTGACGAAGCGTCTCTCTCGAGCGGTTCCTTCGAGATCTGCTGTCTTGGGAAATTGGAGCTCGATCGGAGGTCCGAGTTGTTCGGCTAAATCTTGACTTTCGTCGGTTTGACTATACGAGCTCGAGCTTCCGCCAATTTCGGGAGTTTGCCTGCTCGTGCTTGCTTCGTTCGTTATTGTGGCAATCTCTTTAGGTTCAGCCGATTTTATGGCGATGTCGATACTCGGGTTATGTATTCCCTCGACGGGTATTATTCTTTTGAGTAATGGTTCGGAGGTGGAAGCTAAGGCTGCTAAAGCGTCGGCTGCGGAATTTTCTCCTCGGGGAATCCTGGTTAGTTCGAAATGATCGAATTGTTCTTTCAGCTCGCGTACTAGTTTTTAGGTAGGCTTCCATTCTTTTGTGTTTTGTTTCGTACTCGCCATGGTATTGGCTTGTCACAAGTTGCGAATCGCTATAAGCGTGGAGCTTTCGGGCTCCTATACCTATCGCGAGCCTGAGCCCGGCGATCAGGGCCTCATATTCGGCTTCAATTGTTTGAAAGTCGATTCGCATTCGTCGCTCCATTAGAACTTTTTGTTTCCTTTCAGGATCTGGTAGAAAGGTAAACATTTGTTTGTGGATCGGGATATGAAGCGGTTCAACGCTGCTATCCGTCCGGTTAATCTTTGCACTTCTCGAGTTGTCTTAGGAAACGGCATCTCGAGGAAGGTTGCGATTTGTTTCGGGTTCGCTTCGATTCCCCGTTCTGTTACTAGATAACCGAGGAATTCGCCTGAAGCTACTCCGAAGGAACATTTGGCTGGGTTGAGTTTCATTCCGTATTTGTTGATAATTGTAAAGCATTCTCGGAGTTGTCGAGCATGGTCTTGTTCTCGAGCGGATTTAACCAGCATATTATCGATATATACTTCCATGGTCTTTCCGAGTAGGTTTTTGAACATTTTGTTCACGAGGCGCTGATAAGTGGCTCCAGCATTATGCCGCGATCTGTTATGAATGAAGTTTTTTCTTGATCTTCCGGATTCATCAAGTTCTGATTATATCCGGAAAAGGCGTCCATAAATGACAGCAGTTCGTGACCGGCCGTTGCTTCTACGAGTCGGTCTATGTGTGGGAGCGGGTAGCTGTCTTTCGGACAAGCTTTGTTCAGGTCAGTGAAGTCTATGCATATTCTTCACTTCCCGTTTTTCTTTTTTACCACAACTAGGTTAGCTAGCCAATCTGGGTACTTGACCTCGCGGATTGAGCCTATTTTGAGTAAACGGTCAACCTCGTCAATGACTGCTTTTGCCCTTTCGGGCCCAAGCTTGCGTCGTTTTTGCTTGACGGGTTTATGCGAGGAATCGACATTCAGCTCGTGCGACGTTACGTCGATGCTGATGCCCGACATGTCGGATGTTTCCCAGGCGAAGGAATCTATGTTTTCTTTCAGGAAGGCGATTAGCTCGATTTTAATCGAGCCGCTGAGTTCCGAGCCAATGTTCACACATCTGTCGGGGTGTTCATTATCTAGACAAACTTCAGTAAGGAGTTTCTTATCTGGTTCCCTCGTAGTGGGATCTTTGAATTTCTCTAACTCCTGCTCGAGTCGTTTGTCATTTTGCTGTAGTGCCTATGCTGGGGCATTCGTAAACTGTTTGAACGAGGTCATGTAGCACATTCTAGCGTTTTTCTGGTTTCCGCGTATCGTTTTGATTCCGTTGGAGGTCGGGAATTTAACGCACTGGTGATAAGTCGACAGTACTGCTTTCATCGTGTATATCCAGGGTCTGCCCAATATAGCGTTATATGGGGCTGGGCGATCTCCTACGACGAAGCTTGTCGGTTTTCGGACTCCTCCCGCAGTAACTACGAGTTGGATGGTTCCAAGCGAGTAGGTGGTTTCTCCGGCGAAGCCGGTGCATCGTAGAACAATAGGTCGATTGAGCTTCCAGTATCGATCATTATTCTTGACAGCTCGAATCCTGCTACGTTGAGCTGGACTACGAGCGCGTCGTCGTGTGGTTTGTCTAGGTTCAGTGTTTCGTTTTCGAGGAAAGCGATCTCGGTGTCCGGCTCAGTCAGAGTTCGGGGATTGCTCGAGCTGGCGATGGCTTTTCGTTGAAAAGCCTTAATCGAATTTACGGAATTTCGGCAGAGTCTTAGCTCGCTATGGCGTTGACAAAGAGTCTTTTTGGGTGCAGGTGGGGGGGGGTGTCTAGTGATTTCATCGAGCCACCGCAGTGTTTGAATTCTTTGAAAATCATATCAATCCGTTGCTTGAGTGCGGGAGGGGGAGTGTCGTCCTTGTCCGCGTCTTGATTTCTCTTCTGGTTATTTTTGGGAGGAGGCTTATTAGCGTTAGGAGCTATCGGTGATGTTTCATCAATATATTTTGTTGAGAAGGTTCCTCGTTATTTTCGTTGTTCCTTCTTGGTTTGGGAACGTAATCTGGGTTTCGGCATTCTTCCGTCGAATGTCCGTATCGTTTGTGATATTTGCAGAATTTCTTATCGTCGTAAGTCGAGTGTTTGGTCGGTCGTTGACTACTTATAGTTACAACATGTGTGTTTTTGCCTTAAGGTTCTCTCCTTGGCGCTTTTTTCTGGGGGTTTGATCCCGAGCCTAGTAGGCCAGCATTGAATTTCCCCTCGAATATTTCATATTCTTCTTCTGTTCGCGCAAATGCATTGGCTTTGTGCAGAGCATCGTCTAGACCTGAATTGTGTCTGAGTTGTAATTCTTCCTTAAACTTAGAGGAGAACCATAATCCGTACGTTAGGGCTCGAAGAGCTACGTTTTCGTTAAGGTTGGGAATCTGTGCTTTAATTTGCTTAAAGCGGTCTTCGTAACTTCGAAGTGGTTCGCCTTGACCTTGCGTTAGAGTCCACAGATCAGCTTCTGTAGCTCGAGTCTCAATAAATACTGAATATTGTTTCAGAAATACGGAGACGAGCTGGGTGAAATTATCTATAGATCCAGGTTCGAGGCTCGAGAACCATTATAATGCCGAGCCGGTCAGGTTTTCTACTAAGAATTTGCAGTGACCTGCTTCTTCTTCCTCGGCTGTGAGATGCGCTTTAGTTATTGCTAACATAAAGGATCGAACATGTGCTCGAGGATCGCTATTCCCGGAGTATTCGGGGAATTTGATCTTTCCAGCTTCCCTTACTCTGGCGTGAGCTATTTTCTTGGTAAAGGGAGTGCGGCGGGTTTCTCTGATTACTAGGTCAATGTCGGGTGGAGCGCTCGTTGCTGCGTGCACGTACGATTTCATGTGTTCGAAAGTCAGAGCGTTCCTTTCCATATTCCGTTGATCGATGTCATCGAGCTTCTGCTCGATACTTGATGACAGTGAGGCTGATGCGCCGTTAGATATCGGTGCTGCTGTAGCTGGTGTTTGATTCGATCCGAACATGTTCAGAGGTGGTGCTTGATTCGATCCGAACGTGTTCGAAGGCGGTGTTTGGTTTGATCCGAACGTGTTCAGAGGCGGTGCTTGATTCGATCCGAACGTGTTCGGAGGCGGTGCTTGATTCGATCCTAACGTGTTCGGAGGCGGTGCTTGATTCGATCCGAACGGGTTCGGAGGCGGTATTTGGTTCGATCCGAACGTGTTCGGATGCGGTGCTTGATTCAATCCGAACGTGTTCGGAGGCGATGGCGGGAGCTGTTCATTCTCGCGAACAGATGCTCCCTGAGAGCTTGATCCATTGAAGATCGGAGTGTGTTGGTGCGATCCACTGAGGTGAATTCCTGCACCTTGGGGCGTTTGGTATTGGTTCCCCGTTCCCGGGGTTCCGGAGGAAGGCGAGAAGTTAAGATGCGTATAACGCAATGGGCTCGTTTCACGCCCATTTTGCCATTCACGATTCGAACTACGGGGGTCGTTCAGAGGTGGACCTCGCTCGAGCTGTTCTCGAATCCTCGCGAACTGGGACTGGAAAGTCGTTTCCTGGATTTGAGTTCTTTGCATCAAAGTCTGGAAAGTCGTTTCCTGATTTCGAGTCCTTTCCATCAGGGTTTGGAAACTTGCCTCCTGGTTTCGAGACCTCTTGACCAGGACTTCTAATGTTCTTTGCAGTTCGGCTGTACGATCTGGGAAAGATCCCTGACCAGCAGCCGCTTGGTTTCGTTAAGCCCAATTCGAGTGAATCGGTCCTGGAGGCCGTATCTCGGGACGAATCCAGATGTACGGGTTTCCTCCGACCGGAGTTCCAGTGTTCGGGTTTGTGGAATCCACACCCGAACGAGCTGCAGGTGCAGCGGTTCCGAGGTTGCTCAGATCTGAAGCAGATCTGGAGCGTTGCAACCTCACTGGAGCTGGTTCGCTTGGAATGGATCGATTCGTTTCTGTTTGGCCGGAAGGGTTAGACCCTTGACCATCGACAGGAGTAGCGTTTTGGCTGGACGGATCCATTTGCGTTCTAATGAGCCTTAGATCTGGCTATATTGTTAGAGAAATCTTTTTTCTTCCCCACAGTCGGCGCCAAAATGTTGGACGTGAAACTCACACTTAGAAATTTGATAGCAGTTTAGGGATGAGGAAGAAGTGGGTAAGATTCTCACAAGCACTCAAGAACTTAGACTCAAGAATAAGCAAATATGGACTTTATATTGATCAAATAAGAATTAGGGTTAGAAGGTATTTCTGGGAATACGAGAGCTCGAAGAGCGTACAAGATAGACTTAGGTTAAAATGTATTCAATGAGTAAAAAGATGCCCCTTCCTTTCGACGATCCTCTCCTTTTATAGCCGGCTCCCGTTCTATCTTCTTCCGCGATCCTTGGGATTTCCCGTTGCACGTGCTCCGGATTTAGTGTGACCTCGTTAAGATCCTTTGACTGAGTCACGACCTCGAGCTGATGCTCGAACTAGGCTTATCGGCGGATGAACATAGATCTGTGGGCTCAAGATTAGATGGGTTGATCTCAAAAGGGCTATGTTAAATGGGCATGGCCCAGACCAAATTTAGGTGATAAATTAGGGCCCAACATACATGATCGGCAGTTGGGCTTGATTAAAGAAAGACTGCTCGGGGTTGAGCTGATTTCCTTTAAGATTATCAATCGGTTTCGATCGATGCCAGTTGTGTGATTTCGTAGATTGATCTACACAATCAGCTCTGGTGCTTTTAGCTTGCAAAGGCTGATCGAAATCGAGTTAATCGCCTTTCAGACTTCAGTCGGGTTCAACTGGCTTTTGCTGATTGTGTGATCTCGTAGATTGATCTACATGATCAGCACTTGGTCTTAATCTTCAAGGACCGCTCGTACTCGAGATAATTACCTTTCAGATCTTTGGTCGGATTCGACTGGCTTTTGCCAATTGTGTGATCTCGTATACTGATCTACATGATCAGCACTTGGTCTTAATCTTCGAGGACCGCTCGTACTCGAGCTGATCACCGTTCAGATCTTCAGTCGGATTCGACTGGCTTTTGCCAATTGTGTGATCTCGTAGATTGATCTACATGTTCAGCACTTGGTCTTAATCTTCGAGGACCGCTCGTACTCGAGCTGATTACCTTTCAGATCCTCAATCGGGTTCGACTGGCTTTCGCCAATTGTGATCTCGTAGATTGATCTACATGATCAACAGTTGGTCTTAATCTTTGAGGACCGCTCGTACTCGAGCTGACTACCTTTCAGTTCCTCAGTCGGGTTCGACTGACTTTTTGCCAAGTATTCGATGTCCTTAAGAGTAATTCGAATGTTTAGCTAGTTTGGGTTGTTGGGCCCAAAGTTTGTTTTTTGTCCTAGACCGATGATAGGTTCTAGGTGATCTCTAGGATTAGAATCGATCTCTCTTCCTAGCTTCTGAAGTCGATCTTGACCTCCTCCGCGTATCTCGTCCATGTTCAAACTGCCATTCTGGCTGTTACCGGGGCTGATATGATTATGGCCAGCGCCAAGGTCAAGGAGCATGGACCTAAGCTTGAACCTGATGGAGTTAAGGACTTAAAGCTTGAACCAGTGGAGCAGCTTGAACGTGAGGGAAGTAAGCTTGTAGCTGAGGATGAGCTTGAACCGGAGCTTGTAGCTGAGGAAGCTTTAGCTGCACCAATGGAATTGGTTACTCATTCAGAGTTAATCTTGAGCTAAAATGGAGACAACCTGATCCTAAACCTCCCTGGTTTTTGATCCAAGCTCAAGAGATCAGCAAATGGGCATGTGTCTCATTTGTACTCTTTTTCCCTTGTCAAGTTTTGTCCCAATGGGTTTTCTTGACAAGGTTTTTAATGAGGCAAATGGGTCACATACAAATAACCCATTTAGCTGATCAAGACCAAGGCCCATCAATAATGAATACTAAAAACGTGGCCATGAAGACCAAGGGTATATTTGTGTTCAAACTTTGTTTTAATTATGTTTGCTTTTCCGAGATAGTCTTTGGAGCATGTTCCAAGACTAGACTCTTTATTTCTCTCTTCTCTTCTCTCCCTTTATATGTTCTGGACGAATCTTCCTTTCAGTTGATGCAACCTTGAATGAAAAACCTTTTTCCTTTGTTTACTCAAAGATCTCTTAGTGTGATTCTAAGAACCCTTTCTCTTGGTGTGTTGAATCCGAGAAATCCCTTTAGATTAGTTGTGAGTTGTATCAACTATTTTAGAGGTGGTGTTGGAGATTCCTTTCCATTGGATCTCTGGTATAGCCATTCAATCCATCCTCATCTATCACTTTCCATCGATCCATTCATCATTTCACCATCTCAATCCATTTCGCCAAGTCCTTTGATTCCATTCACTCCATCGCTACAATTCAACCTCTACTTGCTTCAAAGTGTCGATTCTCTACAAGGGATTTATCAAGTGGTATCAGAGCCACTTTGAAGCTAAGTATTTCGTCCTTTTGTTTGTCTAAATCTCTATTTATGCATCTTTGTCATGAGTGTCTGTTCATCTTCTGTTCTTGTTCATCATAGATCTAGTTGCTGGAATTATTTTCGTAATTTTTTTGTGCATTCTGGCATCATATCCTGGTTCATTAGCACCTGATCTGTATTTTAGAATTTATTCATAATTTTTAAAATTGTTTACATAATTTTTCGGAATTGTTTGCTTTTTCTGTGAACTAGTGACTGCCGAGATTTTTGTCTGCAATTTTCAGGTTATGGTGTCCGAGAAAGAAGAAGACGAGGAAACAAGCCGAGAATCACCTCAAGCCTCAATGAAGCCATGCTTGAGAAGATCAAGAAGATGATGATTGAGGAGTTTGATCGGAGAGAAGAAAAGAAGGAAAGCGGAAGGAGCAACCTAAGGATCCGGTCACATCTAAGAAGAAACCGGTTGAGGATCTTAGTGGTTACATGATGATGATTCCTCCATTCCTTGGGAACAATGATCCGGATGTATATCTGGATTGGGAGAAGAAGTGCGAGATTGCCTTCAACCAACATAACATAGCTGACATCAACCGAGTAAAACTAGCAGCTATGGAGCTCAAGTATTATGCTCTAAGTTGGTGGAAACAGGTTGAGACGGCCCGAGCTTACAATGGAGCTTATGAGATCTCTACTTGGGGAGAAATGAAAAGGGTTATGAGGCAGCGGTTCGTTCCCAATCATTATCAGCGTGAACTTCATTCCAAGCTAAGGAAGCACAGTCAGGGAAATCATTCAGTTGAGGAGTACTATAGTAGCCATGGGAAATCGAAACCCAAGCAGCCTGACAAGATCACAAAGCCTTATCCAAGACATATCTCTAAAGAAACAAGTCATGAACCACAAGAAAGCACTAAAAGCAAAGGTAAGCATTCTGTTTCTCAACAATTACAAGAATTAACGTTTTGCAGCTCCAAGAACAGAGACCATGTTTCTAAGGAGATCCCAAGCAAGGTGATCCCTTCCTCTATTAGTCCAAATCCTCTGGCAGCAGAAAGTGTCAAAGAAGTGCCAAAGGATCACGCAGAGAAAAGTTTAGGTGCCAAAGATGTTTCTGTCCAAACCCCCTGTTACGAACTGCAAGGCAACAAGAAACAAGAAATTGTTTCAGTCTCTAACAATGGAAAGGTACAAGCTAAACTTTCTCAAACTGTTTATGATGATTCCATGACTGGTATAATGCACTTGTCTTTCTCCAAAAGTGTTGAGACAGGTACAGGGTCTAGTGAAGAACAAATGGAGAAAGCAAATCAAGAAAAAGACTCAACCAAACCTGGATTCCGCCAGAATCTAAACCACCAGACCAACAACTACAAGGTTTAGGTGTGACAAGAAAAGAGACAAATGAGGAGGAGTTGCCAACTCAAGTTCCAAATCCAAAGTCAGCAGAAAGCACTTTTTCTTTGATAATGCCAAAGGAGATTAGATCAGAACCACACATTCAGCCTGACCCAGGTAAGTGTCTACAACCTCTTTCAATTAGTAAAACTCATGAGTTTTCTAATGTTGCAGGAAGAATAGGTTTGAATCTTAAGCTCTCCAACAAAAAGATCAGAAGTGAAATCACAATTTCTGTTGAGAAAGCTCCTAATGATGAGTTAGACCATGAGTTCAATCCAGAACCGAACAACAAGTGGAAGTCAAAAACAGAACAAGGATACAGTCAAGCCATGTCTACTGCTAAGCTAAGTGCAATCTTAAACCAACACATTCATCCTGTCTTTTTAACTGTCTTAATGCACTTGTCTTGGTTTAAAGAAGTTGAGAAAGGTACAGCTGAGCAAGAGAGACGCCTAGAAGCTCACAAAGCATTAACTTGTCATACCAAGGAGGAGTATGAGCAACATGTTCTTGAGCCAATTGCCGCAGCTGATTCACTAATGAGCGTTTTGCATAGTACACAGGTAAGTGAAGTTCAATACTTGATTTACTATTGGGATCATTTCATGATACATCAGAAACTTCAGAATTTTGTTTTTGAAATTCCCATTTCAAGTATAATGCACTTGTTCTTTTCCTTAAGTGTTAACAAAGGAGCAGGTTTGATGGATAAGCATAAGGAATTGGAAGAAGCAGCATTAAGAACAACACATTCTCATCTCATGTTCATCTCATTCCTGTTCATTTATGGTTCTTTGTTTGAGTTCTCTATTCACAAAGGCGAGGCACACTGAACCAAAATCAAGAAGAGTGGCTAGCATGTTCCAATCCAATTCCAGAGAAACCACCAGACTCTTATCTGCGATATTCAAAGCAGAAACCCAAGGTAAGTATCTAGATTCCCAAAGGCGTATGAGACCTAACTTGCTTTCTTTTGGTGCAGGAAAAACAGTTTTGAGGACAAACTTTTTGAAGAGAGAGAGGATGATATGATTATGGCCAGCGCCAAGGTCAAGGAGCATGGACCTAAGCTTGAACCTGATGGAGTTAAGGACTTAAAGCTTGAACCAGTGGAGCAGCTTGAACGTGAGGGAAGTAAGCTTGTAGCTGAGGATGAGCTTGAACCGGAGCTTGTAGCTGAGGAAGCTTTAGCTGCACCAATGGAATTGGTTACTCATTCTGGAGTTAATCTTGAGCTAAAATGGAGACAACCTGATCCTAAACCTCCCTGGTTTTTGATCCAAGCTCAAGAGATCAGCAAATGGGCATGTGTCTCATTTGTACTCTTTTTCCCTTGTCAAGTTTTGTCCCAATGGGTTTTCTTGACAAGGTTTTTAATGAGGCAAATGGGTCACATACAAATAACCCATTTAGCTGATCAAGACCAAGGCCCATCAATAATGAAATGGCCATGAAGACCAAGGGTATATTTGTGTTCAAACTTTGTTTTAATTATGTTTGCTTTTCCGAGATAGTCTTTGGAGCATGTTCCAAGACTAGACTCTTTATTTCTCTCTTCTCTCTCTCCCTTTATATGTTCTGGACGAATCTTCCTTTCAGTTATGCAACCTTGAATGAAAAACCTTTTTCTTTGTTTACTCAAAGATCTCTTAGTGTGATTCTAAGAACCCTTTCTCTTGGTGTGTTGAATCCGAGAAATCCCTTTAGATTAGTTGTGAGTTGTATCAACTATTTTAGAGGTGGTGTTGGAGATTCCTTTCCATTGGATCTCTGGTATAGCCATTCAATCCATCCTCATCTATCACTTTCCATCGATCCATTCATCATTTCACCATCTCAATCCATTTCGCCAAGTCCTTTGATTCCATTCACTCCATCGCTACAATTCAACCTCTACTTGCTTCAAAGTGTCGATTCTCTACAAGGGATTTATCAAGTGGTATCAGAGCCACTTTGAAGCTAAGTATTTCGTCCTTTTGTTTGTCTAAATCTCTATTTATGCATCTTTGTCATGAGTGTCTGTTCATCTTCTGTTCTTGTTCATCATAGATCTAGTTGCTGGAATTATTTTTGTAATTTTTTTGTGCATTCTGGCATCATATCCTGGTTCATTAGCACCTGATCTGTATTTTAGAATTTATTTCATAATTTTTAAAATTGTTTACATAATTTTTCGGAATTGTTTGCTTGTTTCTGTGAACTAGTGACTGCCGAGATTTTTGTCTGCAATTTTCAGGAATTATGGTGTCCGAGAAAGAAGAAGACGAGGAAACAAGCCGAGAATCACCTCAAGCCACAATGAAGCCATGCTTGAGAAGATCAAGAAGATGATGATTGAGGAGTTTGATCGGCGGGAGCAGAAGAAAGAAGGAAAGCGGAAGCAACCTAAGGATCCGGTCACATCTAAGAAGAAACCGGTTGAGGATCTTAGTGGTTACATGATGATGATTCCGCCATTCCTTGGGAACAATGATCCGGATGTATATCTGGATTGGGAGAAGAAGTGCGAGATTGCCTTCAACCGACATAACATAGCTGACATCAACCGAGTAAAACTAGCAGCTATGGAGCTCAAGTATTATGCTCTAAGTTGGTGGAAACAGGTTGAGACGGCCCGAGCTTACAGTGGAGCTTATGAGATCTCTACTTGGGGAGAAATGAAAAGGGTTATGAGGCAGCGGTTTGTTCCCAATCATTATCAGCGTGAACTTCATTCCAAGCTAAGGAAGCACAGTCAGGGAAATCATTCAGTTGAGGAGTACTATAATAGCCATGGGAAATCGAAACCCAAGCAGCCTGACAAGATCACAAAGCCTTATCCAAGACATATCTCTAAAGAAACAAGTCATGAACCACAAGAAAGCACTAAAAGCAAAGGTAAGCATTCTGTTTCTCAACAATTACAAGAATTAACTTTTTGCAGGTCCAAGAAAAGAGACCATGTTTCTAAGGAGATCCCAAGCAAGGTGATCCCTTCCTCTATTAGTCCAAAGCCTCTGGCAGCAGAAAGTGTCAAAGAAGTGCCAAAGGATCACGCAGAGAAAAGTTTAGGTGCCAAAGATGTTTCTGTCCAAACCCCCTGTTACGAACTGCAAGGCAACAAGAAACAAGAAATTGTTTCAGTCTCTAACAATGGAAAGGTACAAGCTAAACTTTCTCAAACTGTTTATGATGATTCCATGACTGGTATAAGCAACATTATCGTCAGACACGTCAGACCAGATATTTCATGGTCTAGTTGGTCCGAGCGATATCGTCACCCGACTCGTGAGATCCAGATAATTCCGGAACTCATCGGTCTGAGCGATATTACCACCTAATTTGTACGGCCCGGACATTACCGGATTCCGTCGTTCTAAGTAATATTACCGCCCAACGCGTACAGCTCGGCTTGAAGACTTGATTCCGTCGAGGTATTACTCGACCTCGTCTATACAAGTAGCTGGGGTAGCGTATCTGCTGGACAGATATGCTTGGCGGGGTCAATGTTAGTCCCACTGGGCGTAGATAGACTTCTCGCGATCTAAAGATCTGGATAATGGTGGCTGCGCTCTTGGGTGGAGCTGCCTACGTACCCTGAATAGGGATCAAGCCTAAACGTAGTTCAAGGGGGGATGAGAGTTTGTAGACGTTTTGCCGAACTACTTTGGTGATGGGATTAGGTCATTCCAAGTTGGTTCATGTTTCCTTATCACCGAACTCTCTTTGCCATGACGTATTAACTTGAGCTTGCTTTTTCGAGTTTTATTACGAGTTAATCATCGTGGAACCTATTGGTTTTCAAGAGTTTGGTTTTTAGGTCGAATCTTTCTAGAGGAAGAGCTCGTCTAGAAGATTTGACCTTTTGTTGTATGCTTTGATCGAGTTGTTCGAGGCGTGGAGGGTGGGTGGCTCCACTCCCCCGAAAACTTGTGAAATCAGCGTAGCATGAGTTCGCAAAGTTCTTAAACTCGGGTTGAGGTTTTCGTTAGCTGTCTGAGAAGACGCTCCACTCCCCCGCAAGATTGTGAGCTCTGCATAGCTAGCTAGAGCTCGCTATCTTTTGGTGCGGGCGGGCGGGTGACCGCGGAGGGTCATTGAGCTGCGGCGTGAGCTGAGCTCTCTGAACACTGGGTCGAGTCGAATCGTTTCTTATGAAAGAGGTGATTCTTGGGAGATGATTCCGACTTCGCGTTCCCTTTTTCGGGATGCTTTGTCGTTATCGTGAGATGAGGGCTGATTGCTTTTTCCATCTTTGCCTCAGCTCTCTGCTTTTTAGCTAATTCCTTAGCTCTAGCTCGGCATTCGTCGGTGGAATGGCCGTAGATTTGGTGATGTTCGCAGAACTTCTCTAAATCGGAACTCGGGTTCGGTTTGAGAACTGAGTTCGCGAATGAAAGAGAGTGTTGCGGTAATCTTCCTTTGCGATGTCTTTCTAGGAGGAGATTGATCTCCTCTTCAAGAGTAGCAAAGGTTGACGCGCAGCGAAGTGCATCGTCGAGTGATACAGGAGGTCGAACGATTAGTTCTTCTCTGAATTTTGATTTGTACCACAGGTTGTTTCGGAAGGCTAGTAGAGCTACTGCCTCGTTAGGGTTTTCGATCTTAGCAATGATTTCTTTGAATCTATTGACGTAGATCGAAGTGATTCGTTTGGAGCTTGAGAAAGCTTCCAGAGATCGGCTTCGAAACTTCTGATTCGATGAAGATCGAATATTGGTTTACGAATGCCGAAATCAGCTGGTCGAAATTATCTATTGATTTTTCATCCAGCGTTGCAAACCATTTTTTAGCTGGTCCGGCTAGGTTTTCAACAAAGAGTTGGCAGCAAGCTGCTTCTATCTCTTCGGGAGAAAATTGAGCTCGAAGTATTTCGAGATAAAGAGCTCGGATATAAGCTCGTGGATCGCTGTTACCAGAGTATTCTGGGATACATAGCTTGTAAGTATCGCGCAGACAGGTGTTAGCGATCCTGGATGAGAAGGGAGTTTGTTGTGTCTCCCTGATTACTTTGTCGATATCTGGAATCAACTCATTGTTTGGTTAAACGTTGAGTTCGCTTGCCAGAATGCGAGGTTTGTTTGGACCTGGAACCTTTCGAAAGATTCGCGTCCAAAAGGTTTCGCGGATCGACAGGAATCCGGTTAGTTGAAATCGGATGGGATAGAGCTTGATTTGACGAGTTGTTTGCTTTTGTCAATCGAGCTAGATCTGTCGGATCGTTTGCTCTATGAAATTGAGCTCGATCGACTAGATCATTTGTTGCGGGAAACTGTTGATAGTTTCCGTTCACAACAGTTCGAGCTGTTGCAGGGAGCTGCGAGCTCAAAATTTCATCGGACTGATTTTTGAGCTGAGACATCGCCTGCAAGCTTGAGTTGGAAGCCATAGTTTCGGGCCATCTAAATATAGTTGGCTCGACACGTGATAGCTTTGGAGGTGGAGATGGAAGTCGCTCTGTTGGCTGAGATCCTATCTCCGATTTGCTTGAATCTGGAATGTTCAAGCTGCTCATTGGCGAGCTCATCGGTGGGACGAGAGTCTGGAAGACATGAGCGCGCAGTGGCGCCTCATCCCGTTTCGACGAGCTGTTTAACGAGTCATCGGTGGGATGAGAGTCTGGATGACAGGAGCACGCGGTGGCGCTCATCCCGTTTCGACGAGCTGTTAGGTTCGTAGATTGGTGAAGAGTCGAGCTGAGTTCCCGGAGGAGGACTTATAATCGTCCGTAGCTCAGCAAGACTTCGTTCATATTTTTCCAACCTGATTTTTTGGTCGTATTGACTGTTAATCAGGTCGGTGAGCATTCGCTTGATTCGGGCTTGGTCGTCCGGATTCGGTCGAGCCAAGGCAAACGATGTTGACACAGTTTGCGTCGGAGATTTCCGACTGATCGGTGTCGAGGTAATCGGGAAATCTTTAGATTTTACCCGAACTCGCAAATGAGGTCTCTCAATTGCGTGCGAGATCTGATTCGGTAGAATCGAGTTCTCGGCTGTCACAGGAGTGACGAGGTTGATCACCGATGGTTTCATGATATCACCATATTTTACATGATTTTACTATATAATTACTATGTTTTCAAACGGTTTTTGCAAGATTCTTTGCCTTTAGAGGTAGTTTTCTTGTATTTGTGGGATTTGAAGTCTTTGTAGGTGAAACCATCAAAAAGGATGCAAAAAGGAGTAAAAGAGCCCTAAATCAAGATCCATGCAAGTTTCCAAGTCAAGAAGATCATTTTATCTCCAAGTGTTAGTTCTCGCTAGCGCGCAGAACGAAGCTTCGGAAGTTTGGCCGCGCGCGGAGGAGTTCCCGACGTCCAAAAGTTACGATCTTGATATGGAAAGATAGATACTTGAGTCATGCATCACGTCGAAGTGGAATGAAGCCATTTGGATCAACTATGAGGCCTAGACTTATTTTCTACCGAGACATGTCCGGTAAGCGAGTAAACGAAGCCCATGGAGGATTTGGAGTGTCTAATGGCCCGAGCAGCAGCGCCAAAGGCCTTGATCGAATAGAGAAGAGGCCTGGCTAATGTTTGGAGCTTTCCTTGGTACAATGTCGGCCCATACACGACGTGGAGAAGAAGGCTTTGCTCACGGGAAACTTTCCTTTTCCGGCATGAAGAAAACCCTACGCGACTTCGCCCATATATACATGTTTTTAGCCGCTGAAGAAGAGAGTCCGAAAATTATCAAAGAGTGTACGTGTGAGAAGAGAGTTCAGAGAAGAGAAGCCCTAGGAGATCGTCCAAGAAGAAGGAGGCGCCGCTCAACTCTTGTTCTTTCTTTTTCATTGTTTCCATTTCTATAAACTTGATTTAAGAGTTTTCAAGGGAGAATCCGACTTTGTTCATCAATAGAGAAGCTTTCTTCATCCCTTTATCTCTTTTAATACTTGCATAATGTTTACAATCATGCTTTGCTTGCTTGTTTGCATCATGGCCGAGTAGATCTCTTAGTTAGGCCGAGGAGATCTATGGTGGCCGTGATGATTTGATTGTGTTGCAACTTATTGGGATTTATCTTATGGATCTTCACCTTTACTTGAGCTTAATGCATGATTACTCTACCGTACATCTAGTAATCTGATCTTAGAGAAATAGAACCACGACAGTGCTGAATCTAGATCTCAAAACTAGTATTTGGTGAGCAATAGATCATAGCCAACGAAAGCTGAGTTATGGTTTATTGTGAACAATTGAATCTTGATCACCTTTAATGCATGTTTGCAATTCTAATAGCCAACGAAAGCTGAGTATATTAGGTTGTTTTAAACATAGTGGTTGGAGCCACGACAGTGGAAAGACCATACACTAGTGATTCATGTTCAAGACGGCTCTACACACATCCCATGCAACTATCTTTTCATCATTGCTCCATATGATTGTCCTTTGCCTAACTCTTGTTTTAAATTGTTTACAACTCACTCACATTCTTTTGTTTTTTTCTCATTCTAGGTCCAAAACCATCTCATATTGCGAGCTAGCTACAAACCAATCTCACAAGGTGTTAAGTGAGAACACTTCCTCCTCGTGTTCGACCCCGACTACAACACGGCTGTGCACTTGCAGCTCATTAGTTGGGTTTATAAATTGTGAAAATTTGAGGCAATCTAAACCCGCCATCAAGCTTTCTGGCGCCGTTGCCGGGGAGGAGTTGCTTTTCCTTCACACCTCTTGATTGATTTCAAGACTAGCTCATCTCATCTTTCACTTTTCTTTGTTTTTGTTTTTCATAAAATCTTAAAAACTCATAAAAATTTTACTTAACTCTCTCTTTGTGTGTTTCTAAGGTGCATGACAAGAAGGTCCAATCCAAATACAACCATTGAAGAAGATCTTGACATTGACCAACTTGAGCGCACACTTAGGCGACTAAGGAGAGAAAGAATGAATCCAGGCGGAGAAGGCGCGCCAAATAGGCCACACAACCCGCCCGACCAAGAGAGGAGAGCCAATGATCCTCCTAATCCAGCAGAAGCTAGAGCTGACCAGCCAGCACCGGCCAGAGACGTTCCTCCGCCCAATCCGAACGCGCCCGATGCAGCTGAGCCGCTACAGCCACCTCTTAACCCGCCGCGACCACCACCGGCGTTTGCAAATGGACATCATCGTCACGGTGACAACCAAGGGATGCCTCAAGACCAACCTCACGCACCTCCAAGGAGAGTGCCAAACGCGCAGCATCCAAGGCACCAAACTATGGGAGACTTTGATTCGTCCGATGCTTTCTTTATGGATCGGAATCCAATCCGACCGCCTCTACCTCCAAGGAACGATTTTGAGATCAAACCGCAGATCATTGCCTTGGTGAAGCAAAACCAATTCCATGGTTTGCCCACTGAGCATCCTCTTGATCACGTCGACACCTTTGAGGAGATATGTAGCACAACTCGTGTTAATGGAGTATCGCCGGATTACTTCAAGTGCAAGCTATTCACTTTTTCTCTAAGTGACAAGGCGCTAAGATGGGTAAAATCTTTACCACCTCAGTCCATTACAACATGGAATGAATACAAGGGAGCTTTCTTGAACCAATTCTACACTAAGCAAAGATCCAACTCTATAAGGAGCAAGATTTCTGGTTTCAAGCAAGATTCAATGGAGTCATTCTATGAAGCTTTGGAGAGATTCAAGGAGTATACAAGAAGCTGCCCTAACCATGGCTTTTCAGAAGGTAACCTTTGGAACATCTTTTACAATGGGATTGATCATAAATACAAGCTTTCTCTCGATACCGCGAGCAATGGTAATTCATGACCAAGTCGGTGCCGGAGGCAAAGCTTTTGATTGAGAATCTCGCTGCTAGTGATGCCAATGCATGCCCTGACTACAATAGAAGCGTGAAGACCACGAGCTCATCAGAATCAGCTCAAATCTCGGAGCTAAGGAACATGGTCTCAACTACTTAAAAGCCGGCAAGGAGTTCACGCCATTGAAGATGCCCTAGCCACAAATGAAGACACTCTTATGGATTTCATGAGAGATGGCCACTGAAGAGAATCTAGAGGAAGTCAACTACATTGGAGGAAACTATGGGAATAGAGGATTCAATCCACCATTTCGCGCGCATCCAAACCTATCATACCGGAGCAACAATGTGGAGAATCCAAATGACCAAGTCTACCCCAATCAAGGAGCGTATCAAGGAGGCCAATACCAATCCAAGCCACAACAAGTCTATCCAAGAGGGATGTACCAAGTGAAGCAACCATTCACTTTTTCTCAAGAAACAAATCCAACCCAAACCGGAGAGAAGGTTGACGTGGCGTTGAAGAAATACATGGAGGAGCAGAGATTGATCACCAAGAACCTATATGAGAAGCTTGATCACATGTTTGGTGATCTAAGCAGCAAGTTTGGGTCTCTCTCTACTCACGTTCAAAAGCTTGAGGTGCAAATCGCTCAAACAGCCGAGGCGGCCAAGAAACAAAATGAGGTAAACACTCAAAAATTTTGTAGTGTTGTCTCATCTATAGATGGCACAATTGTTCCTACACTATCTCAAGGGGAAGAAGAAGAAAATGAGCCTAAGGAGAGGCACAAACCGGAGAGATACAGTTGGGAATCAAGAAGAGCTTACAAGAGAAGACTTGAAGGCAAGCCACTACAAAAACAAGAAGATCCGGGGAAGTTTGTGATAACTTCAAGTATCAATGGCATTCAACTCCATGATTGCCTATGTGATACTGGTGCTAATGTTAATCTAATGTCTCTTGCACTTGCAAAAGATTTGGGATTCAAGGAATTCAAGAGCCCCAAGATAAGAGTCGAGTTCGCGGATCTATCGTGCATGGAACCTATGGAATGCTTGAAGATGTCATGATGGAAATAGGAGGGTCGATCGGTCCCAACTGACTTTCAAGTCATGATTTGGGAAGGCTCAAAGAGGAATCAACTGATTCTTGGAACCCCATTCCTTGCTACAGCTGGAGCGGTCCTAAACTACTTTGGGAATCATCTATCTTTTGGCCACATCCGGCAAGATATCTTTTTCCCAAGTGTAAATTTCAGGTCAGTGCCAAGTGCGACCAAGCTACCACCAGAAGAAGCCACTCTCACGCCTAAGAAAGAAGCTATGCTGCATGGAGAAAGAAGAGAGAGTGAGCGCTACCCAAAACCAAAGGAGAAGAAGAAAACATTGGAGCCGAGGCATGAAAATGTCTTTAAGGAAATCAACTCCATCTTACTTCCAACCTTCCAAAATTTCTTTATGTGTATTTTGTAGGGAGAAATTTCCTGTGGAATCATAGGTTAGATTCTGATGTAAGTCGAATGATTCGTAGACAAATATTTGACGAAATCGGACTTAGAATAATCGAATAAAGTGGTTACAAATCCGGCATGAAAGACCATGTAAAACACTAGGATTCGACTAAGCAAAAGAGATGGAAATTAGGTGGTGGCTGCACTCGTTAACGAGCTGCCTACGTACCCTGTTTTGGGGATCAAGCCTGGACGTAGTTCGATTGTAAGTTGTTCTCTATTTCGAGTCGTTTTCTGAAGAGAAATGACCACGGATAGAGGTAAAGGGGTGTGAAGATGACAATAAGTCTCAGGTTATCGGAGTGATCCGAAGGTAAGAGATTACGTCAAACTTCTTCCGGAAGTGATTTCCGGCTAGAAAGATCAGGGCTTTCTAGGGTTATCTCGAAGATCAAGGATAAGATTGAAGAGAAAAGATATGAGAATATCTCAGGATGAAGAAGAAGAACTTCACTCTGTGTCTGCTGCGAAAAGATGATGAGAAGAACTTTAGTAGTGATTTTTTATCAAAGGAAATCTTGTCTCATAGAACTTGTGTCCAAAAGAACATTCTGCCTTGTGATTAATAATCGTCCTCCTTTTATAGCTCCGAAGTAGATCACAACCTCCTCCGCGTATCTCGTCCACGTGCAACTACTGATCCCGCTATTTCCGGATCTAAACGGTCGAAGCGAGATTCTCGTTTGACTCGTTCAAACTCGGCTTGCGGACTTGACTCCGTCGAGCTAGAGCTCGTCTTCGGACAGTAAACATCTGGATTTGGACAAAGATACTTGGTGGGCTCGAGGTCATTTTACTGGGCCTGGATGGACTTATCTTGACCTTAGGATTTAGGTGATGGGCCTTATGGGCCGGATTTCTGGAGGGAAATCCAGGTCCAACAATAACTTTTATTGAAATAAGCAAATAAAAATACAAAAGGATAAAGCCAAGATCTAAGGTTCAAGAGCAAGAGCTCAAGAACACAAAGAGGGCTAGGGTTTTTGCAAAAAGTAAAATACAATTAAGGAAAAACTAAAACTAAAAAAAGAGCTAAAGATTATTGTCTTTTTCGTGGCTAAGAGCCTTTTTATACAACATTTTTCGGGTTTGACTGTTGACTTCTCAGCTCGATCGAGTTGAAGCTTGGCCGGTCGAGTTGAGAAACTCGACCGGATGGTCGAGTAGGAGGTCGAGCTGGTCTTCAAGATGACTTCCTCCTTCTTCCTTTGCGTATCCAGTTGAGCTGCGTCCATGCACCAAGTCCTTCCTTGCTCCTCAAGTCTCATATGCTCCAAAATGCTTGGTTTTTTGAAATAGGTCTTTTGGAGCATTTTGGAGCATATGGGACGTGAGGAGCAAGGAAGGACTTGGTGCATGGACGCAGCTCAACTGGATACGCAAAGGAAGAAGGAGGAAGCCATCTTGAAGACCAGCTCGACCACCTACTCGACCATCCGGTCGAGTTCCTCAACTCGACCGGCCAAGCTTCAACTCGATCGAGCTGAGAAGTCAACAGTCAAACCCGAAAAATGTTGCTTCCCCCTTGACTTTCCTTTGACCCTAAACCTAAATCCTCTTGTATTTAAAGGCTAAAAGCCACGAAAAAAACAATCTTTAGCTTAATTTGTTTTAGTTTCTTTTAATTTATTGTCTTTACTTTTTGCAACCCTAGCCACTCTTTGTGTTCTTGAGCTCTTGCTCTTGAATCCTAGATCTTGGCTCTATCTTTTGTATTTGCACTTGCTTATTTCAATAAAAGTTGTTTATCTTTATCTCCTCTTTCATTGATGTCATTTCATTGCATTTGATTGTGTTTACATTCATGTGTAGTGAGTAGTTTAGGGTCAAAGATGGGCTAGATTAGGGGATCTTTATGCTTAATCCTTCTTGCTTATGTTCTTAATCTAGAAATCTCTCTCTTTTGGACAAACCTTAAGGCTACATGACCACTACCCCTGGCTTGTATGTCATTAGGCGATTCTCCACATGGAAGTGATGGAAATCGTTGGAAAAGGTCCACTAAGAGCTCCAATAACTCTTGCTCTCGAAATGGAGTTCATAGGGGTTGGATGGATTAGTTTGAGCAATGATCCTATGGCCTCCAAGGCTTGATTCTCACTGGCTAACCCCCTGTTTCTGAGATCAAGTCTTGGTTGATAGCTTTCACCTTGGGAAAGGGTTAGCTAGGCATTGAGAAGCTCAATATCAAGAGATACCTTGATACAAGTTGTTTGAGAGCAAGATTGATTAAGTATAGCTTCCTCTGATTGTAAACCCTGTCTTAGACCCTAATTCGCATTAGCTTGTTAAAGTTCCTGCCTTTATCGCTTTTTACTTCAACTCGACCCTAACTCGATCGAGCTTGGTACTCTGTTCCCACTCGACTCGAGTCCTTGGTCGAGCTGCTTGCTTTACTGTTTCATTAGGTTGTTAGTGTTACCACCTTATCATTTACTGTTGCTTGACTTCCTTGTTATTGCATATTCTCATAGAGTGACAATTTCACCCATATGGATTGATACCCCTTATACTATAATGACTATGATGGTTAAGGGGAATTGTTGATTGTGATTGTGTTTTGCATCTTACCACCTCATCTTATATACCACTGTTGCATTCCACCACATTTCATATCATATCTTTCACACCCACACACAAATCCTATCATCAATTTGGCGCCAGACTTGGTCGAGCTAGACTTCACCACGGGTAAAAAGAGAAGTCAGAGGACTCAGAGGGTACAAGAGGAACCTGAGGTGCTTGTTACTGATACATGGATGTACCAGAGGGGAATGGAAACCCTTTGGGCAATGGACTCGGTCGAGCTAGGCAAACTCGACCGATTGGTCTAGGAGATGCTCCAAACCGCCATCAACAGAGACAAGGGATTGTTCCACCACCAGTGCAGAACCACAACTTTGAGATCAAGCTGGGAATGATCAACCTTGTCAGAACAAGATGTTCCATGGATTGCCAAGTGAAGACCCCATTGACACCTTGATGAGTTTGATAGGCTATGTGATTTGACAAAGATCAATGGTGTCTCTGAAGATGCCATCAAGCTGAGACTCTTTCCTATGTCTCTAGCTGACA
Source organism: Microthlaspi erraticum (assembly GCA_902728155.2). Taxonomy (NCBI): domain Eukaryota; kingdom Viridiplantae; phylum Streptophyta; class Magnoliopsida; order Brassicales; family Brassicaceae; genus Microthlaspi; species Microthlaspi erraticum. Next base: position 81,449 of record CACVBM020001091.1, read on the forward strand.
AAGCTCACCAATGGGAGAAGAGCTTGCCCCATGGCACAATCACCACTTGGGATGAATGCAAGAAGGCCTTTCTTGCTAAGTTTTTCTCCACCGGTCGCACAGCCAAGCTAGAGTGAGATATCAAGCTTCATCCAGAGAACAATGAGACATTTGCTGAAGCTTGGGAGAGGTTCAAGGGCTACACAAGTCAGTGCCCACATCATGGCTTCAACAATGAGTCTTTTCTCTCTACCCTTTATAGAGGATGCTTGGCAAGATATAGAGAGATGTTGGACACAGCCAGCAATGGGAACTTCCTTAATCAGGATGTGGATGATGGCTGGCAGCTTGTGGAGACATGGCCATATCAACTAAATGCTATGGAGATCATTATGAGTACAGACTGGAGCTCGACCGCGCACTCGATCGAGCTGGAAGCACAGATGAGAAAAGATATGCTTGCACTCAATCGAAGTTGGACAAACTGATCCTAGCCCAATTCCCTGCTAAGCATGTCAATTATGTCTCTGGAAAAGCTCTAGTTAAAGATCAGGAAGGGGAGGAGACCCAACATGAGGTTTGCTATATTCAAAATAGACAAGGAAGCTTTAGGAATCCTCAGAAAGGATCTACAGTTGGCTATGGACAACAAGGGACATACCCAGCTATCCAAACACCTTGCCGCACCAACACCACAGTGTACCACCAGGCTTCACAAAGGCTAATCATACCCAACCACGTCAAGATTGGGATATGAAAGAAATGCTCCAACAACTCTTACAAGGGCAAGCCAAAGGTTCACTGGAAATGAACCACAAGTTGGTAGAAATAAACTCCAAACTTGAGTCATTGACTTCAAGAGTGCAAATCATTGAGTCTTCTAGTGCATCATCCTCTTCACCACAAGAGTATGCCCAAGCAGTTACACTGAGAAGTGGGCGACAATTTCCAAGCAGGAGTAGCCCACCCCAAATCGCTGTGGACATCGATGACGAGGAAGGGGAGGATTTGGTCGAGTATGCTGATATCCCAGCACCGAACTCGATCGAGCTGGAACAAAACCCTGAACCAGAGCTCGATCGAGCTGAAGAAACCGAGACTCAGCAAGACAAACCAGAGCTCGATCGAGCCGAGAAGCGAACGACAAAGCAAGTCCAGCCAACCAACTAAACCTGTTGAAAGAAGAAAGACACTCCATCAGGACCACCACCATACAAACCCCCTCTACCCTTTCCAGGAAGGTTCAAGAAACAACTGTTGGAAACACAAGGCCAAGTTTGATGAACTAATGAAGAACTTGAGCTGAAGTTGCCTTTCATCGATGCCTTGATGCTCATTCCACCTTACCAAAATTCCTGAAGGATGCTGTTCAGCAAAGAACCAGGGAAGGTGCAAGGAATGGTAGTGTTGACTCGTGAGTGCAGTGCAATCATTCAGCGGAAGGTCATCTCCGACAAAAAGGAAGATCCGGGGAGTTTCACTTTGCCTGCATGTTGGGACCTCTATCTTTCAAAAACAGCCTCTGCGACCTAGGATCATCAGTCAGCCTCATGCCTTTGTCAGTAGCAAAGAGACTGGGATATCACAAGTATCAAGCCTGCGGAATCTCACTAGTCTTTGGCAGATAGATCGATAAGGTTACCAACTGGAATGCTTGAAGACCTGCCTTTGAGAATAGGGAATGTAGAGATCCCCACCGACTTCATTGTGCTTGAAATGGATGAGGAACCAACAGATCCATTGATACTAGGAAGGCCATTCCTAGCTACAGCAAGAGCAATGATAGATGTCTGTGAAGGCACAATTGAGCTAAACTTGGGAAAGGACCTAAGATGAAGTTTGACATCAAGGATACAATGAGGAAGCCAACAATAGAAGGTCAACTCTTTTATGTTGAAGAAATGGATCAGTTGGCAGATGAGCTTTTAGAAGAGCTATCATTGGAGGACCCCCTACAAGTTGCTTTGACCAAGGATTCTTCAGAAGGATATGTGAGCTCAGAAACCGAGGAATATTCGAAGCTCCTTGACACCTTCAGACCAGTTCCAAGCATTCTGAGCATTGAGGGGTTGGACAGGCCAATTTGCGAAGTCATGGCAGTGAGCTCGATCAAGAGCTCGATCGAGTCGAGCCTCGAACAAACGAACTCGATCGAGCTGGGGACTGAATGCAAGGAACAAGCTCAAGGAGATTGGTCTGAGCTCAAGGCACCTAAGGTCGACCTCAAACCTTTGCCTGAGGGCCTCAGGTATGCATTTCTGGGTGAAAACTCAACTTACCCTGTCATTGTGAACTCTGATTTGGAACCTGAACAGTTGAGTGCTTTGCTTGTTGAATTGAGAAAGTACAGAAAAGCAATAGGCTATACTCTAGATGATATCAAGGGAATCTCCCCTGACCTATGCATCCATAGGATTCATCTAGAGGATGAAAGTAAGTCTAGCATTGAACCTCAAAGGAGATTGAACCCCAATCTAAAGGAAGTAGTGAAGAAAGAGATACTCAAGTTGCTTGATGCTGGGATAATCTATCCCATCAGTGATAGCACTTGGATATCTCCAGTTCATTGCGTCCCAAAGAAAGGGGGGATCACTGTCATAAAAATGACAAAGAGGAGCTGATTCCCACTAGAACAATAGTGGGGCATCGCATGTGTATTGACTATAGGAAGCTAAATTCAGCATCTAGAAAGGATCATTTCCCTCTCCCTTTCATTGATCAGATGTTAGAAAGATTAGCAAACCATCCTTTTTATTGTTTTCTTGATGGTTACAGTGGTTTCTTCCAAATCCCGATCCACCCAATGATCAGGAGAAAACCACTTTCACATGCCCTTATGGTACCTTTGCTTATCGAAGGATGCCATTTGGGCTGTGCAATGCCCAGCTACTTTCCAGAGATGCATGACCTCCATTTTTTCAGATCTGATAGAGGAGATGGTAGAAGTCTTCATGGACGATTTCTCAGTCTATGGAGCATCCTTCTCCTCATGTTTGTCAAACTTGTGCAGGGTGTTGCAGAGGTGTGAGGAGACAAATCTAGTACTCAACTGGGAGAAGTGCCACTTCATGGTTCGAGAAGGGATTGTGCTTGGACACAAGATTTCCGAGAAAGGGATCGAGCTCGATCGAGCTAAGGTGGATGTCATGTTGCAGCTTCCTGTTCCCAAGACTGTGAAGGACATCAGGAGTTTTCTGGGTCATGCAGGGTTCTACAGGAGATTCATCAAGGATTGTAGACAAGAAGGGAGTGGAGAATGGAGTTGACGACATAGTCCCCATCAATGATTCTATGCCTGAAGAACAGCTTATGGCAATCATGGTCTTGAAAGAAAGTTTTGATGAGCAGGTCAGGCTGGAAGAAGTCAAGGCTTTGCGTGATGAAAACTTACCCTGGTATGCTGATATAGTGAAATTCATGGTGTCTGGAGAAGTTCCTAGTAGTTTTAATGCTTACAAGAGGAAGAAGTTCTTCAAGGATGCTAGGCACTACTATTGGGATGAGCCTTACTTGTACAAGAGAGGACCATATAACATTTACAGGAGATGCATAGCTGAAGAAGATGTACAAGGAGTTCTTGAGCATTTCCATGGGTCTGCTTATGGAGGTCACTTTGCCACATTCAAAACCGCAACTAAGGTTTTGCAATCTGGGTTATGGTGGCCTACTTTGTTCAAAGATGCAGCAAGTTACATTGCCAAGAACAATCCATTCCAAAGGAAAGGAGGAATCACCAAGAGAGATGAAATGCCACTAACCCAATTCTAGAGGTTGAGATCTTTGATGTATGGGGAATAGACTTCATGGGACCTTTCAAGCCTTCCTCAAACGGGCACAACTACATTTTGGTTGTTGTGGACTATGTGTCCAAATGGATTGAAGCCATTCCCTGCCCAGCCTGTGATGCCAAAGTTGTTATCAAACTGTTCAGAACCATCATCTTTCCAAGATATGGCATCCCAAGGGTTGTTATTTCGGATGGAGGTTCCCATTTCATCAACAAGGTGTTTGAGAAGTTGATGAAGAGTTATGGAGTCAAGCATAAAGTTGCCACGCCCTATCACCCTCAAACCAGTGGGCAAGTTGAAGTCTCCAACAGACAGGTTAAGGCTAAATTGGAGAAGACTGTGCGCTTCACTAGAAAGGATTGGTCAACAAGACTTGATGAAGCACTTTGGGCTTACAGGACAGCTTACAAAACTCCCATTGGCAGGTCCCCTTTCAACTTGCTATATGGAAAAGAGTGCCACTTGCCTGTGGAGGTCAAATAAAGGCTTTATGGGCAGTCAAGATGCTGAACTTTGACATAAAGGCAGCACAAGAAAAGAGAGTAATAAACTTGTTTGAGTTGGAGGAAATCAGAATGAATGCCTATGAAAACTCCATGATTTATAAGATGAGAACCAAGGCAGCCCACGCCAAACTGATTCGCCTTAAGGACTTCAAGGTGGGGGACAGTGTGCTCTTGTTTAACTCCAAGTTGAGCTTGTTCTTCATTTGCGATTTCTTGAGTGCCCTGTTTTTAGATTCTTTTGTGCATTAGGGTGAGATTGATTGAGCAGCAAGAACCATGTTTATCTTGATCATATCACTGCATGCACATCTCATTCAACCATTGCTGTGATTTGATGCATTTCCCTATCTATTTGAACCATAACTTGATCTTTAATTACCAATGCTTGCATTTGATTTCAACTCATGGCTACCACATACATATCTGGACATTCTTTACCATTTTCATATCCCTTTGCTTGTCCAGATAGCTGATCTCTATCTTTGAGACAGTTACCACACCTTTTTTCATTTCAAACCCCATATTATCTCTTGTGCGAATGTGAGAACCTTTCTTGGCTTTGCTTAGCATAAGGTGTTGTGTTTAAACCGGCAGGAGTTCTAGTTGTCTAGTTCTATTGTTTTCAGGCTAAGTTTGGGGGTGCCAACTCGAGCTCGATCGAGTTGGGTGTAAAAACCAGAAAAGTGGTAAAAGTTGGGAAAAACCAAAGGAAAAAGAGTTTAGTTAAGTCCAGGGAGTTGGCAGTGTTAAAAAGGGTCTAGTAAAGGTTTGGGAAGTTAAAAAAGGAAAGTAAAAAGGGTTCTAAGTAGAATGAAAAGAAGGCAAAGCCTCAAGTGTCAAAAAGAAAGAAAAGTTCCCTAAGTGTTTAGAAAATCCCAAACCGCTAGATGTTACCTCAAGAAGCCTCTCCCTAGGAAGTTCTTAAAAGAAAAGTGAGCAAAGCTCCTCAGTTTCAAAGGCGAAATGCCAAAAAGGGTAGTTAGGATTTTGTTCTAAAAAGCTCTAAGTGTTGAACTCGATCGAGTTAGGATTAGGCGGCTCGAGCTGCTGTTCTTGCATCATCTTTGGTTCTAACACTTAGCCTTCTGCCAAAGCAAAGCCACTTTCTTGAGAGATCCCTGTTACTAAACCACCATACAAAAGAGACCCTCTTTGTCTCTTAACCCATAAACCCTTGAAACCAAATGAGTTGATTGATCTTGCATGTTTTTGGTTCACTGTTTTTGCTTAATGAATGTTAAAGGGATTTGCTGATTTGAATGCATTGTTTGAGTGACTGTGAAGTGGGATTGATGTTGATAAGCATGGTTAAATCTTAATGAATATCTCTCACCTTGTTGCATTCTAGAATCTCTAAGTTGGACATTTAGCAAATCGCTTTTGAGGACATGTTTTTAAGTGTTGAATCAGCTTGTTTTCAAACCTCATCTCTTTCTTGTTCTATTTGTTTGCTTGAGGGCAAGCAAAGTTCAAGTTTGGGGGTGTTGATGTACTTGCATTTTACATAGTTTTAGCACATCTTTTATGCATCTTTTGCATAGTTTTAGCTTCCATTTGCATCATATCTTGTTCCTTTTCTCTTCTTATGCATTCATGTTAGTTTTAGGTTGCATTTGCATACATATGCATGTTTGGTCCTTTGAAATAGGTCTTTTGGAGCATTCTGGAGCATATGGGACATGAGGAGCATGGAGGGACTTGGCACATGGACGCAGCTCAACTGGATACGCAAAGGAAGAAGGGAGAAGCCATCTTGAAGACCAGCTCGACCACCGGTCGAGTTCCTCAACTCGACCGGCCAAGCTTCAACTCGATCGAGCTGAGAAGTCAAAGTCAAACCCGAAAAATGTTGCTTCCCCCTTGACTTTCCTTTGACCCTAAACCTAATCCTCTTGTATTTAAAGGCTCTAAGCCACGAAAAAACCACCAAGCTTTAGATTATTTTGTTTTAGTTTCTTTTAATTTATTGTCTTTTACTTTTTAGAGACCTAATCCATCTTTGTGTTCTTGAAGCTCTTGCTTCTTGAATCCTAGATCCTGGATTATCTTTCTTGTATTTGCACTTGCTTATTTCAATAAAAGTTGTTTAATTTCATCTCCTCTTTCTTATGATGTCTCTTTTATTGCATTTGCTTGTGTTTACATTCATGTGTAGTGAGTAGTTTACCCATTAGGGTTTGAGATGGGATAGATTAGAGGTTTTATGCTTAATCCAAGATGGAAAATGAAGCTGAACCTAAAAGGAAGATATGGAAGCCTCGATCTGGCCCCAACCTGAAGCATCTCTTTCCAAAGGAGCTCATTGATGAGAATCTAGAAGGATTGAAGGAGAAAGTTGCAAGAACACTACAACTTTTTCCAAGAGCACTTTTACCAAGAGATTCATGGAGAGATTGTCTATCACCCACCAGATACTCATGGTGAAGAGAAAAGACTTGGAGGATCAAGGATGCCTCTAATCTCCATCTTCTCCTCAACACTAAGCCCTACAGTCAAGTTAAAGACTTAAAACAAGCGCTGCATGGGAGGCAACCCATGAGGTATTTTAGTTTTTCTTTCTTTTCAATTTCTTAGTTTTAGTTTTGTTTTTGTGTTTTCTTTATTTTAAAATAGGATAGAAGGAGAAAAAGTATGAAAAACACAATCCGGGTCGAAAAACATCGGCCTCGGATGCGCAAAGTATTGGCTGGCCAAGGAGAATTCCAACCGGACCAACCGTACCGGTCGACCCGGGGAAGAAGCGGACTATGCTCGGCCGGACGATACAAAATGCGTGACAAGTCGTTCAAGCAACACGCACGGACAGGAGGAGAACAGGCCGCACTCAGCCAGGACAATACACGGACAGACCGACCGTACCGGTCGGGAAGCAAACGCTTTCCCTCTGCCAAGTTTCGCGTTCGACCAAAAATTCGGCCGACCTCATCGCACGATCGGGACAAAAACCGTTTGGCCATCGACCCAAAATTTCTCGGCCAATGTAAATAATGACTTTTCACTAGATTCAAACCGGTTTTAACCGATTTAAACCGATTTAATCCAACTTTCAAACAAAATTCTATGTCGAAAATGAATTATAATTGGACTTTAAACTTTATAACTTTACCTTTTCTTTTCAAAAAACAAGAACCTCTCTTTCTTCTCTAAAACCCTAAACTCCATTAGAGGAGCTCTGAAAGCTTTGTTTTCAAAATTTTTACTGTTCATAAATTTAAAATTGGGATTTGCTTGCTCTTCCTTCCCTTTTTTCACTTTTCAGCACACAAGGTATGATTTTTTAACTATGATTCTCATTATATTGCAATATCGAATTTCACAATAATCTCTTGTTTAGTTTAAATTCTTTGTCTAAACTTGAAATTATCATTCTTATGAGTCTTGTATTGAACTTAGCTAGGTGGAACCTAGGTGGTTTAGAGAATTTTAGAGTTTAATTTCACAATTGAATAGTTTTTCACAAAACTTATTGGGTATTCCAAACTCTTGATTCAAAAGTGAAATTGTTTAGTCATACTTCAATTCATTAGTTTATCTATTGATTACATGGATTAGAAACTCAATTTCTCTTGATTTGCTAAAATTTCGATTTTATGCACAATAATCTTGGGATGAACAGTAAAATCCGAAATTAATTTTGAAAGGTAAAGTTCCAATTTGTTTCTTGGACTTTGGTAAAGCTTTGAGTTGTTTCATTCAATCAAATCATTATTAACTTGTGTTTCTATGCAATGAATCACAAACTGATGTCTCTCCCCAAGAATTTGCTCTTGTAGGTACCCAATGGCAAGGACAAAAGGAAGTGAGACCATGAAGAAGAAAGACCCATTCATGCAACCACCAAGGAAACAAATCAAGCTAGGGAGTAGTCACTCCAATGCAAGAGCAGCAACACCACCCTCACCACAATCCATTGATGCAAGTCAAGAACATGTGGAGAGTCCAAGAGGAGAAGATGATTGGGCACTTGTAAACTTTGTTGGAGAACAAGTCCAAGATCCAAGAAAGTACAAGAAGGCAATGGAGAAGAGTGAACATCGAACCTTGTGTGAAGATGGACACTCCAACCCTTGATCTTCTCAAGATAAGAGATGATGTTACATGGTATCTAAGGAAGCTAGCTTGAGCAAGCTTCTTCAAGATAGAGTGCAGCGAATACCCATTGCTCACTAAGGAGTTCCTCTCCACAGTCGTCTAGCCTTTCCAAACAACAATGGAGACCAACCAGCTGGTGATGGACTCCTACTCTTCAAGATAGGCGACACCAATGGGCGCATCTGAATCTCAGCCCTAGAAATGAGTTTGAACCATGAAATAAATTGGTTGAATCCATGAAATATATGTGATAAAGTGCAATGGTTTAAACGATTTTTCAAGTGAAGATCAAGAGTGATTATGAATGAATACAAGGATGGGAAACGCCTTGTACAAGGGTGGGCTCATTGGGTGGGACACTTCCATTGTTTGGTCTCCTTTGGGTCTTCATCCTAAGAAAATATTTTTGTATTTTTGTTTGATTTTTGAAAAACTCCTGCAAAATAGAAATAGATAGTTAAAAACCATATGGGTTGCCTCCCATAAAGCGCTTTTGTTTTAAGTCATTTAGCTTGACTCCTTCTTTTTCTTTCAATCGTGGTGAAGAGTGGCTGAAGGGCAAAGGATCCCTTTAGCTTCTCCATTCTCCGGTTCAGTGGATCTTGTGGTGGTGTTGTCGCGCCATGATCATCTCTCACATCATCTTTGAAAACCAATGCCTTGGGGAAAAGCTTCATAGTTCTCTCAAGCTTCTCTTCAATGGATTGGTCACCTTTAAGCTCCGAATCTTTTGGTGTAAAGATTCTTATCTTGTGAAAGAGATTAGGTGCACCATTAGTCTCCTCTTCAGCTCCATATTCATCAAAGGTTGGAAGTAGATGGAGTTGATATCCTTTAAGACATTTTCATGCCTCGGCTCCAATGTTTTCTTCTTCTCCTTTGGTTTTGGGTAGCGCTCACTCTCTCTTCTTTCTCCATGCAGCATGGCTTCTTTCTTAGGCATGAGAGTGGCTTCTTCTGGTGGTAGCTTGGTCGCACTTGGCACTGACCTGAAATTTATGCTTGGGAAAAAGATATCTTGCCGGATGTGGCCAAAAGATAGATGATTCCCAAAGTAGTTTAGGACCGCTCCAGCTGTAGCAAGGAATGGGGTTCCAAGAATCAGTTGATTCCTCTTTGAGCCTTCCCAAATCATGACTTGAAAGTCAGTTGGGACCGATCGACCTCCTATTTCCATCATAACATCTTCAAGCATTCCATAAGGTTCCATGCACGATAGATCCGCGAACTCACTCTTATCTTGGGGCTCTTGAATTCCTTGAATCCCAAGTCTTTTGCAAGTGCAAGAGACATTAGATTAACATTAGCACCAGTATCACATAGGCAATCATGGAGTTGAATGCCATTGATACTTGAAGTTATCACAAACTTCCCCGGATCTTCTTGTTTTTGTAGTGGCTTGCCTTCAAGTCTTCTCTTGTAAGCTCTTCTTGATTCCCAACTGTATCTCTCCGGTTTGTGCCTCTCCTTAGGCTCATTTTCTTCTTCTTCCCCTTGAGATAGTGTAGGAACAATAGTGCCATCTATAGATGAGACAACACTACAAAATTTTTGAGTGTTTACCTCATTTTGTTTCTTGGCCGCCTCGGCTGTTTGAGCGATTTGCACCTCAAGCTTTTGAACGTGAGTAGAGAGAGACCCAAACTTGCTGCTTAGATCACCAAACATGTGATCAAGCTTCTCATATAGGTTCTTGGTGATCAATCTCTGCTCCTCCATGTATTTCTTCAAGGCCACGTCAACCTTCTCTCCGGTTTGGGTTGGATTTGTTTCTTGAGAAAAAGTGAATGGTTGCTTCACTTGGTACATCCCTCTTGGATAGACTTGTTGTGGCTTGGATTGGTATTGGCCTCCTTGATACGCTCCTTGATTGGGGTAGACTTGGTCATTTGGATTCTCCACATTGTTGCTCCGGTATGATAGGTTTGGATGCGCGCGAAATGGTGGATTGAATCCTCTATTCCCATAGTTTCCTCCAATGTAGTTGACTTCCTCTAGATTCTCTTCAGTGCCATCTCTCATGAAATCCATAAGAGTGTCTTCATTTGTGGCTAGGGCATCTTCAATGGCGTGAACTCCTTGTCGGCTTTTAAGTAGTTGTGACCATGTTCCTTAGCTCCGAGATTTGAGCTGATTCTGATGAGCTCGTGGTCTTCACGCTTCTATTGTAGTCAGGGCATGCATTGGCATCACTAGCAGCGAGATTCTCAATCAAAAGCTTTGCCTCCGGCACCGACTTGGTCATGAAATTACCATTGCTCGCGGTATCGAGAGAAAGCTTGTATTTATGATCAATCCCATTGTAAAAGATGTTCCAAAGGTTACCTTCTGAAAAGCCATGGTTAGGGCAGCTTCTTGTGTACTCCTTGAATCTCTCCAAAGCTTCATAGAATGACTCCATTGAATCTTGCTTGAAACCAGAAATCTTGCTCCTTATAGAGTTGGATCTTTGCTTAGTGTAGAATTGGTTCAAGAAAGCTCCCTTGTATTCATTCCATGTTGTAATGGACTGAGGTGGTAAAGATTTTACCCATCTTAGCGCCTTGTCACTTAGAGAAAAAGTGAATAGCTTGCACTTGAAGTAATCCGGTGATACTCCATTAACACGAGTTGTGCTACATATCTCCTCAAAGGTGTCGACGTGATCAAGAGGATGCTCAGTGGGCAAACCATGGAATTGGTTTTGCTTCACCAAGGCAATGATCTGCGGTTTGATCTCAAAATCGTTCCTTGGAGGTAGAGGCGGTCGGATTGGATTCCGATCCATAAAGAAAGGCATCGGACGAATCAAAGTCTCCCATAGTTTGGTGCCTTGGATGCTGCGCGTTTGGCACTCTCCTTGGAGGTGCTGAGGTTGGTCTTGAGGCATCCCTTGGTTGTCACCGTGACGATGATGGTGTCCATTTGCAAACACCGGAGGTGGTCGTGGGATTAAGAGGCGGCTGTGGCGGCTCGGCTGCACCGGGAGCGTTCGGATCGGGTGGAGGCACGTCTCCGGCTGGTGCTGGATGGTCAGCTCTAACTTCTGGTTGATTTAGAGGGTCATTGGCTCTCATTTCTTGTTCGGGTGGGTTATGTTGCCTATTTGGCACGCCTTTGATATACCTCTATTTTACATGCTTTTTATACTATTTTAGTATTGTTTTCTAATGGTTTTTGGCAGGTTTTCTATCTAAAAAGGTAGTTTTACTGTGTTTATAGTGTCTAGAGTCTAAACAGGTGAAATGATGCATTTTGGAGCAAAACCATAGGATTTGCACTTCAAGCCGCTCCATGCACAAGCATCAACTTTAAGAGGGCCCAGAAAAAGATCTACTCAATGGATTTCATCAAGACCAGTTCCCTGCGTGCTCTGATTGAGTTAACTTTCCAACGCAACTGGAATGGCCTCATTTGGATGAGTAGAAAAGGAGTTACAACCAAAAGAGTGAAGACTGTCCAGACGGCTCTATCGAGAATCAGCGCCCAAACCGCGCATAGCGGCCGGCCGAGTACGCATCACGACCCGGGAAGCGATGTCCTCACGCCATGCCGCGCACGACCATGCCACGCGAGCCGGGAAAACCTCGCGGCCGCGCAACCTTCTCGCGTACCACGGCCGATGCGCCGTCCGAGCCGGGAAAGCTACGTCCCGTCCGGCCGAGAAACATCGGCCAATCCTTCACCCGTCCGACCACAGCGGCGACCGCGAATCATCCGGCCACGACCGTTCCGATCGTCCGACCACGACCACACCCGATCATCCGGCCGATCGTCCCGACCGACCGTCCGAACGCCGCGGTCGACCCGAAGCCCGTTTTGAAGCCCGTTTCATATTTTCAAGGCCCGGCTTAACCCTAAGCCGCCTCTAAAGACCTAGCACTATATATATAGCTTTTTAGCCTCTTGTGAAAAGAGAGCCGCCTTGTATTACGATTTCATACTTTGAGTTTTATTGCAATCATGTTTTCTTCATCTCTTTGTGTTGTTGCTTTGATTATGTCTGAGTAATTCACTAGTTAGGTTGTGAGATCTATCAAAGAGTTCATGGTTTGATAGGTTGTTAGAAATCGCCTAGGGTTTTACTATATCGCATCTTCGCCTCTGCTTGAATTCATTGCTGCTTGCTTTTCTGATCAACTAGCATCAGATCTTAGGTTTCATATACTCTCCAAAAGCTTGCTATATAACCTGAACTAAGTATTTGGTGAGCAAAACTTCATAGACTGCGAAAGTTGATCTATGCGGGGTTGTGAACAATTGGGTCTTGAACGAACTATTGCTTGATTTAATCACCTAGGGACATACCAAAAGTTTAGCGACTAGGTAGATTAACAAAGGGGTCGGAGCCTCGACAGTGGAAAGATCATACAATCGTGACCTGAGTTCTAGATAGCGCAAACCCTAGCGAACCCTTCTAATATCTTGTTAACCTTGAATCTCTGCGAGTTTCTCATTGCCTAGCGTTTCCCTTATTGATTTTCATAAACCGATTTTCATAAACCGTTTAATCTGCTGTTTGATTTCCTTTGTTACACAATCGAAAACCCTAAATCATACTTGTTTTCTAGCTATATTAGACTTGCAATACTCGAAGTGTACTTATCTGCTCCTTGTGTTCGATACCCGTTTACTACTTCTGACCTGTGCACTTGCAGAATCAGGGATAGGAAAAGGGAAGACCTGATCCCGCGATCAAGTTTTTGGCGCCGTTGCCGGGGAGCAATACAGCTACCTTCGAGTTCCCAACTATAGTCTAGCCTAGAATTTCGTTTTTCCTTTTTGTTTTTGCAAATTTTCAACTTTTGTTTTTCCTTTTTACTGTTTTCTATTTAAAGAATCTTGCCTCTACCCTTTCAGGTACTAAGCTTGAAAGAAGACTCTAACATGAGTGATTCAGAGAGATCCCTCCGGATCCGAATGCCGCGCACGATCGCGCCAATGATGAGATGCCGAGAGATGGAGCGCGACACAATGAAGAAGTCATGGGAGACTTCGATTCAATCCAACACTACTAATCAATCGGAATCCCATCCAGCCGCCACTTCCTGAAGGAAGAAGCTATGAGATTTCGCCGGAGATCATTGGTTTGGTGAAACAAAACCAGTTCCAAGGAAAACCCCAGGAGAATCCTTTGGAACATATTGATGCTTTGAAGAAATTTGTGGCACCATCAGTGCAGGAGGTGCGCCCAAGGAGTACTTAAAGTGCAAACTATTCTCTTTCACTTTGACAGGGAAGGCTTTGCGCTGGGTTAAGTCTCTTCCAGCTCAATCCATAACCACATGGAAAGAGTACAAGGTGGCATTCCTAGGTCACTTTTTCACAAAGCAAAGAGCAAACTTGTTGAGAGAAAAGATCTCTAGTTTCCAACAAGGGCCGGTGGAGCCTTTTCATGAAGCATTGGAGCGCTTTAAAGACTATACAAGAGAGTGTCCTAATCATGGGCTATCTGAGGCAGTCTATGGAACATTTTCTACAGAGGAATAAGTGGGAAGTGTCGATTTTCTCTTGATACAGCCAGCAATGGAAATTTCATGACCAAGACAGTTACTGAAGCAAAGATTTTGATTGAAAATCTAGCCTCAAGCGACAGTGACAACTTCATTGGGCATGAGAGAGCAGTGAAGGCCATAAATTCTGATCCATACAGAGATGGATACAGTGAGATCAAAGCCATGATGGCTGAGATACTGAGAAACCAAGGAAGAGAAGTGGAGAGACAAAGAGAAGCTTATAGAGTTGAGTCCACAATAATTCAAGACTACTTTGGAGATTTGATTCCAAGTTTCAAGAAGAAGTAAACTTTGTTGGAATAGATGGATTGGCACGTGGAGAAGAAGCTTGGAAAGGAGAGCATGATGTTTTTACTCAAGAATCACCCAATGAGAAGAGGGATGTTCATGGAGGAAGAAATTATCAGCAACCACCTCACAAGAGAAGAATGGAGCCAAGGAGCAACTTTGAAGATTTGATAACTTTCATCAAGAGTTCTCATAGAGAGCATACAGCCTTGATTGATGAGAGATTGGAGTCAGCCTTCACGAGATTGAATGAGAAGTTGGATTCATTTCTTCTTTCACAAGAGACTTGGATCTTAGAGTTGCCAACATAGCCAGCTCTATTAAGAGAGAAGAAGGCATGCTACCAGGAAAAGTGGAAATCAATCCAAGGAGAGCAGCTGTAGCAGCTATCACTCTTAGGAATGGAAAAGGGTATGAGCCGCCAGCATACCCAGATCAAGAGGAAGCAAAGCCGCCAATCAAGAAGAAACCAATGGAGTATGTTATTATTGGAGATGGGACTGAACCACCTAAGGAAGTCCATGTCAGAATAGAACCAGGAACTCAGGAGGAAGTGGAGAAGCCACCTGAAGAACCAAGAGTGTATGAGCCAAAGATCCCATACAGAAATGTTCTTTCTCAACCCAAGAAGGAGAAGGAGCAAGCAAAGCTCAAGGATCTTGTTAGCCAACTTTCAGTAAGGTTACCTTTCATTGATGCCTGCCAAATAATTCCATCTCTCAGGAAGTATATGAAGGCCATACTCACAAGCAATGTGAGTCTTGAAGAAGGAGCAATGATGATTACAAAGGAGTGTAGTGCCATACTTCAGAATCGCATGCCAGAGAAGCTGAACGACCCAGGAGTTTTGTTTTGTCTTGCAAGATCGGTTCTACACACTTCCATAGAGCACTTTGTGATTTGGGTTCTAGTGTGAACCTAATGCCTTACTCAGTGGCCAAGCTATTGGGCATCACTGACTTCAAACCTACAAAGATATCTCTAGTCTTTGCAGACAGATCTGTTCGCCGCCCTGTTGGTGTTATTATGGATGTTCCAATCATGGTTGGAGATTGCTACATCCCTGCTGATTTTGTAGTTCTTGAGCTGGAACACCAACCTAAAGACCCTCTTATCTTGGGAAGGCCATTCCTAGCTACTGCAGGAGCTATAATAGATGTCAAGAATGGAAAGATTGACTTGCATCTTGGAGATATAGTGATGAATTTCGAAGGTAAACAAGTCCATGGAGAAACCAACTGTAGATGGTCAAGCTTTTTGGATTGGAGAGCTCGCAGAGACAAGAGAAGAAGTGCTGGATGAACTCCTTCTTATTGATCCCTTGGAGCTAGCTTTGACAAAGGCTGAGAATGAGTATGGATACATGGAAAGAGAAGCTCAATGCTTAGTCAAGTTCATGGATTCAAGGAAGCTTATAAGGAGCTATAGCTTATATGGACTTAGAGAGAGAAGAGGAAGAGCCAGACATTGACAAGATCAGGAAATATCACAAACCAAAGTTAAGTTCGACCCATGGTGCCCACTTAGAGCTCCAAAAGCCGAGCTCAAACAACTCCCAGTTGGTCTAAGGTATGAATATCTTGGTCCTAATGAAACATATCCTGTTATTGTTAATGCTGCACTAACAAAAGAAGAGACCGCTTTACTTGTTCGCGAACTGAGAAAGCATAGAAAGGCTCTTGGTTACTCTTTGGATGATTTAACAGGAATCTCACCTGAACTATGCACACATCGCATCATCCTGGAGGATGAGTCTAGTTCTTCCATTGAACATCAAAGGAGGCTAAACCCAAACCTAAAGGAAGTTGTCAAGAAGGAGATAATGAAGCTATTGAAAGGCTGGAGTGATTATCCAATATCAGATAGTGCATGGGTCAGCCCTGTACATGTCGTGCCAAAGAAAGGAGGGATCACAGTCATCAAGAATGAACATGATGAGCTCATTCCAACAAGGACAATCACAGGACACAGAATGTGTGTCGACTACAGGAAACTGAACTCCTCTACGCGCAAGGACCATTACCCCTGCCATTCATAGACCAGATGCTTGAGCGCCTTGCCAATCATCAATACTACTGTTTCTTGGATGGATACTCAGGATTTTTCCAAATTCCAATCCACCCAGATGATCAGGAGAAGACTACCTTCACTTGTCCCTATGGCACATATGCTTATAGGAGAATGCCTTTTGGATTGTGCAATGCTCCAGCTACATTCCAAAGGTGTATGATGTCCATATTCACAGATCTAATAGAAGAGATTATGGAGGTTTTCATGGATGATTTCTCAGTATATGGTTCTTCCTTTGAATCATGTTTGGGAAATCTTGGAAGAGTGCTACAGAGATGTGAAGACAAGCACCTAGTTCTAAATTGGGAGAAGTGCCACTTTATGGTTAGAGATGGAATAGTGCTTGGACATAGAATCTCAGAGAGAGGCATAGAAGTTGACAAGGCCAAGATTGAAGTCATGACAAACCTTCAGCCGCCCAAGACAGTCAAAGATATCAGAAGCTTCCTAGGACATGCTGGATTCTACAGGAGGTTCATTAAAGATTTCTCGCAGATAGCAAGGCCACTAACACGCCTTTATGCAAGGATATTAACTTTGAGTTCACAGAGGAGTGTCACAAGGCTTTCACTAAGATCAAAGATGCATTGGTCAGTGCGCCAGTGGTTCAACCTCCAAACTGGGAACTACCTTTTGAGATAATGTGTGATGCAAGTGATTATGCAGTAGGAGCAGTGCTTGGGCAAAGAAAAGACAAGAAGCTACATGTGATCTATTATGCCAACAGAACGCTTGATGTACTTGCATTTTACATAGTTTTAGCACATCTTTTATGCATCTTTTGCATAGTTTTAGCTTCCATTTGCATCATATCTTGTTCCTTTTCTCTTCTTATGCATTCATGTTAGTTTTAGGTTGCATTTGCATACATATGCATGTTTGGTCCTTTGAAATAGGTCTTTTGGAGCATTCTGGAGCATATGGGACAAAGGAGCATGGAGGGACTTGGCACATGGAAGCAGCTCAACTGGATACGCAAAGGAAGAAGGGAGAAGCCATCTTGAAGACCAGCTCGACCGTCTACTCGACCAACCGGTCGAGTTCCTCAACTCGACCGGCCAAGCTTCAACTCGATCGAGCTGAGAAGTCAAAGTCAAACCCGAAAAATGTTGCTTCCCCCTTGACTTTCCTTTGACCCTAAACCTAATCCTCTTGTATTTAAAGGCTCTAAGCCACGAAAAAACCACCAAGCTTTAGATTATTTTGTTTTAGTTTCTTTTAATTTATTGTCTTTTACTTTTTAGAGATCTAATCCATCTTTGTGTTCTTGAAGCTCTTGCTTCTTGAATCTTAGATCCTGGATAATCTCTCTTGTATTTGCACTTGCTTATTTCAATAAAAGTTGTTTAATTTCATCTCCTCTTTCTTATGATGTCTCTTTTATTGCATTTGCTTGTGTTTACATTCATGTGTAGTGAGTAGTTACCCATTGGGGTTTGAGATGGGATAGATTAGAGGTTTCATATGCTTAATCCTTCTAGCTTATGGTCTTAATCTAGATTCTCTCTCTTTTGGATAGATCTTAAGGCTACATGACCACTACCCCTGGCTTGTAAGTCCTTAGGCGACTCCCCACACGAAAGTGATGGCATTCGCTGGAAAAGATCCACTAAGAGCTCCAATATCTCTTGCTCTAGACAATAGAGGTCTAAGGGGTTGGATGGATTAGTTTGGGCAATGATCCTATAGCCTCCAAGGTTTGATTCTCACTGGCTAACCCCCTGTTTCTGAGATCATTCCTTGGTTGATAGCCTCCACCTTGGGAAAGGGTTGGCTAGGCATTGAGAAGCCCAATATCAAGAGAAGCCTTGATACAAGGAGTTTTAAGAGCTAGATTGATTAAGTGTAGATTCCTTTGATTGCAAAACCCTGTCTTGAACCCTAATTCTCTCTTATCTTGTTAAAGTCGTCACCTTTAGCTTTGTTTGTCTCAACTCGTCCCTAAACTCGATCGAGCTGGTACTTTGCTCTGACTCGACTCGAGCTCTTGGTCGAGCTGACTTCACTGCTTTGTTTACTTTTATTGCACTGCTTTTCATTTATTTAGGTTGTTAGTGTTACTTCAAATCTATAACTGCTTGCTTGACTTCCTGGTTGTTTCATATTCTCATAGAGTGACAAGTTTCCCATTTTGGATTGATAACCCTTTGTACTACATCAACTATCATGGTTAAAGGGAATTGTTGACTGTGTTTGTGTTTGCATCTTACCACCTCATCATATACCACTGATTGCATTCCACATCTCATTTCATATCTTTTCACATCCACACACAAATCTTATCATCAACGCTTGATGAGGCACAATGCAAGTATGCCACGACAGAAAAGGAGCTTCTAGCTATTGTCTTTGCATTTGAGAAGTTTCGATCATACTTGGTGGGATCGAAAGTTATAGTTCATTCTGATCATGCAGCATTAAGGTATCTCTTATCTAAGAAAGATGCCAAACCAAGATTGCTGAGATGGATACTACTATTGCAAGAATTTGATCTTGAGATCAAGGATAGAAGAGGAGCAGATAATGGAGTAGCTGATCACCTTTCAAGGATGAGAGTTGAAGAAAACCTACCTCTTGATGATAGGCTTGCCTGAAGAAACAGTTTATGCAGCTGAAGCAAGCAATAAGCATGGACAACTAAGCCATCACAGGCCAGGAACAAAGATCTCATCATCAAACACACCATGGTTTCGCCACATAGCAAACTTCCTTGCAGCTGAATACCCACCACCAAACTTCTTTGGCTACAGAAAGAAGAAATTCCTGCGTGATGTGAGAAGGTACTTACTGGGATGAACCTTACTTATACAAGAAATGTTCAGATGGAATGTTTAGAAGATGCATACCCTGAGGAAGAAGTAGAAGGAATATTGTTTGCTTGTCATAGTTCTAGCTATGCAGGCCACTTTGCCACTTACAAGACAGTATCCAAGGTCCTACAAGCTGGATTTTGGTGGCCAACTATGTTTAAGGATGCTCATGCATTCATATCAAGATGTGATGCTTGCCAAAGAATGGGAAATATAAGCAAGAGGAATGAGATGCCACAGAACTTTATACTAGAAGTTGAAGTTTTTGATGTTTGGGGCATTGACTTTATGGGACCCTTCCCAACCTCTTTTGGTGACCAATACATTCTAGTGGCAGTTGATTATGTCTCCAAATGGGTGGAAGCCATCGCCAGCCCTACTAATGACGCACAAGTGGTCATCAAGATGTTTAAATCCATCATTTTCCAAGGTTTGGAGTGCCTAGGATAGTCATAAGTGATGGAGGTTCACATTTCATCAACAGAATCTTTGCCAACCTTTTGAAGAAGCATGGAGTTACTCACAAAGTTGCCTCTCCTTACCACCCTCAAACTAGTGGACAAGTTGAGATCTCAAACAGAGAACTCAAGAGCATACTTCAGAAGACAACAGGCAAGACAAGGAAGGATTGGAGTGCCAAACTAGATGATGCTCTATGGGCATACCGCACTGCCTTCAAAACACCACTTGGTACCACCCCCTTTCATCTTGTTTATGGTAAAGCATGTCATTTACCTGTGGAGCTTGAGTACAAAGCAGCTTGGGCTATTAAGGAGTTGAACTTCAACCTAAAGACAGCAGGAGAAAGAAGATTGATTCAGCTAAATGAGCTTGATGAGATTAGGCATCTAGCTTATGAGAATTCAAAGATCTATAAGGAGAGAACCAAAGCTTTCCATGACCGCAAGATCATCCCAAAGAACTTTGCGCCAAACGACCAAGTTCTACTATTCAACTCAAGGTTGAAACTCTTTCCAGGAAAGCTTCGCTCAAGATGGTCAGGACCATTCAGGATTAAAGAAGTTCGCCCCTATGGAGCAGTGGTACTATGGGACCCAATGGGAGGAGACTTTACAGTCAATGGACAAAGGTTAAAACCCTACCTAGCTTCCACCACAATACCACAGGAGACCACACTCGCGCTTGGCGACCACCAGATCCTTAAGGAAGTGCCATACAGTCAAGCTAATGACTTTAAACAAAGCGCTGAATGGGAGGCAACCCATTGAAGGTCATTTCTTTTCATTTTCTTTCTTTATTTTCTTTTATTTTGAATATTACCTCTCACCTTAATGTGATTTGCTTTCACCGGGACGGTGCAAGTTAAGTCTGGGGGGAGTTTTATTGTGTTACTAATGCATTTTTCTTTCTTTTCTTATGTTTTATTACTTTGTTTCATGTTTTTCAAAAAGTTTTATTGAGTCAAAAACCAGTCCGGAAGTTATGAACTTGCTTTGAGAATTGAGAGTGTTGTGCTAACAATCCATGACCCTAGAGCAGAAACAGCTAAAGGCACAAGCCTAACAGAAGCTCTTACAGTGGATCGACATGCTAGCTCAGCAAAATTTCTAAGGTAACCAAGCAATCTAGAGTTAACCTCACCCTTAATCAATCTTAATACTCTTGTCAAGGGGATTGGCATACATGTCGACAGTTCCTTGCTTGATTTTCAATAAGATTTGTCTAATCTTTAAAGAGTTCTCCTCTCTCTCCCATCCCAAATGGTAAGTAATGTTTATGAGAAAAAGCTCAAAGAGCACAAGGAAAACAAGTAAGCATGAGGAATGCATATGTCTGTACCTTCATGTCTTATGGAATACCTTAGTCAAACAAGGAACAAGCTAAAGACTTATCCTGTGGTTGAAAGAAGGGTCAATAGAAAAAATAAAATGATACCCTAGAAAAGTAGGGAGAAATTGACCTTTCAAAGTTCTGATGTGAGAAAGAGAGAGGAAAAGAACTCATTGCACTTAAAGACAATCTTGGAGAAGATCAAGTGGGTAAGAACAAGTTCAATTGATCGATGTTCCCTTGATAAAGAACTCACGCTTTAAATTTATGCAAGAGGTTAGCAATAGAGAGTTTGGATTGCTGGATGAGACTAGTTGGGTTGGTATTGTTCGCTAAACTTGCAGGGTGTATGTGAAGCTAACCTTATGTTGTCTATGTTCTTAGTGGAATACAGGAAAGGAACCTTTCACAGGATATTCAAAAGAGTCCTTCACAGGAATACAGGAAAGGAACCCTTCACAGGATATTCATAGGAAACCTTATGTTGCCTATGATCATGTCTGAGTAATCCACTAGTTAGGTTGCTAGGGTTACTATTCAATGAGTTGCTTGCATGATCTTTGATTTCAATGATTAGCTAGGGATTATATTAGAGTCTTTGTCTCGTCTTGTGCACTTAACTAATGCTGATTGCTTTACCGCGCATCTAGTAATCCGATCTTAGGTTGATTTGAGCCTCGACAGTGTGTATCATTCGCCGGACATATTCTTTGACAAGCTAGGTTTCTTAGACTGCGAAAGTTGATCTACTATATCTAGTGAACTGTATCAGAACCTATTCATTCTAAAGCTTGATTTAATCACCTAGGGACATACCAAAAGTTTAGCGACTAGGTAGATTAACAAAGGAGCCGGAGCCTCGAAAGTGGAATGGTTTTATATTCGTGATCTGTGTTCTAGATGGTTCTTAATATCCCAATATCCCTAATCAATTCATCTATCATTGTTTCATTGATCATTGCTTGCTTCTCTGCGATAGCCCCTATGACCTAGCGCTTTTCCTTATTGATTTACAACCTCGTTATACTTGCTAGTTCGGTTCACCATTACAACCTCAATCATACTTTTGTTTTAGCTTGATCCAAAATCCATAGTTTCAAAGTGTACTCAATAGCCAGTCCTTGTGTTCGATACCCATACTTCCGCGATCTGTGCACTTGCAGAGGTCTAGGAGTTTGGTAAAACCTGACTCCATCAAGTTTTTGGCGCCGTTGCCGGGGACTGCAGCAGTACCTTTGGAACTCGACTAGGATCTAGTCTAGAACCTTTTCCTGTTTTACTTTTTTTTGCTTTTGAATTTTCAGTTTTTGATTTTTTTCTTTTGCTTTTGTTTTTCCCTTTTGATTTAACTTGTTTCCTAGACTCTTTTCAGGTGCATGACTAGGAGGTCCAACAAGGACAACCTAGTTGAACATCCAGAGATAGACAAGCTCGAGAAGCAACTTAGGAAGCAAAAAGCCCAAGAGATGGCCGACGAAGCAGCTCGCGCTCACGCCGCTGAAGTGGCGCGCGCTCAATGAAGAAGGAAGAGATCCACCTCCTCCTCCTCCTAATCCACAAGACCTGCTGGAGATGTGAATGTGCAACCTCAAGCAGCACCTAAATCGGAGACTATGACTCTGCCGATGCTTTCTTCATGGATAGAAACCCTATCCATCCACCACTTCCTGCAAGGAATGACTATGAGATCAAGCCTCAGATCATAGCATTGGTTAGACAGAACCAATTCAATGGCCTTCCAGCTGAGCATCCTCTTGATCACATAGAAAACTTTGAAGAAATTTGCAGCACTACAAGATCCAATGGAGTCTCTGCTGACTACTTAAGTGCAAGCTCTTTTCATTCTCTCTTGGCGACAAAGCTTCAAGATGGTTGAAGTCTCTGCCAGCTCACTCCATTACCACTTGGGATGAGTACAAGGCCGCTTTCATCAACCACTTCTACACCAAGCAAAGATCAATTTCTGTAGGAACAAGATCTCCAACTTTCGCCAAGCCAACAATGAATCTTTCTATGAGGCGCTAGACCGATTCAAGGAGTACATTAGGGACTGCCCTAATCATGGTTTCAATGAGGGAAACCTATGGAACATCTTCTATCGTGGCATAGACCACAAGTACAAGCTTTCATTGGACACTGCAAGCAATGGAAACTTCATGACCAAGACTGTTGATGAAGCTAAGGTTCTTATTGAGAATCTTGCAGCTAGTGATTGTAACAACTGTCCTGATTATGACCGCTCAAGCCGCACCACTACTAGCTCCCCTGATTCTTTTCAAATGACTGAACTCAAGAACATGATGGCTCAAGTTCTTAAGGGACAGCTCAAGCATATCAATGCAATAGAAGGGATGAGTGATGCTAATGAAGACCCATCAAGAGAATGCATGGGAGATTTCTCTAATGAAGCCAATGAAGAAGATGTGAACTACATTGGAAACTATGGGAACAAGGGATACAATAAATCTCTTTCATATTTGATTTCCCCAATCAATAAATCTCTTTCAACAAGGTGAACAAGGGTATGTTTTTCCCTATGTGTTCAACAAAGAACTCTTTTGTTGACATGGTCCAAGAGGAGAAAGCTACTTTGAAGCCACCCCAAGAAGGAGAAAATGAAGATACACTCAAGGAAGATCCCATTCCTAAGCCCAAGCAGCTTGCCACACAAGCAAGGAGTAAGACTAAGGCCCCTACATCCAAACCGCCCAAGGGATCATCCAAGATTGAAGATGAGACCAAGCCAAGAAGAAAGGTGAGAAAGCCTAGGTCTGGCCGCATCATGAAGCTTCTATTCCCAAAGGAGCTTATTGATGAAAATCTAGAAGGATTCAAGGAGAGATTGATAAGAACTCTACAACTTTTTCCTAGGGAATATGTGCCAAGGGACATCCATGGAGAGATTGTCTATCCAGCTGTGAATCACCCACCAGATACTAATTGCAAGGAGAAAAGACTTGGAGGATCAAAGATGCCTCTAGTCTCCATCTTCTCCTGAGCGCCAAGCCTTACAGTCAAGCTAAAGACTTAAAACAAGCGCTGCATGGGAGGCAACCCATGAGGTACTTTTACTTTTCTTTCTTTAAATTTCTTATTTTTTGTTTTGCTTTTGTGTTTTCTTTGTTTTAAGATAGGATAGAAGGAGAAAAAGGTGTCAAAAACACAATCCGCGCCAAACCATTGCTTTGGAGCATTCTGGAGCATATGGGACGTAAGGAGCATGGAGGGACTTGGCACATGGACGCAGCTCAACTGGATACGCAAAGGAAGAAGGAGGAAGCCATCTTGAAGACCAGCTCGACCATCTACTCGACCAACCGGTCGAGTTCCTCAACTCGACCGGCCAAGCTTCAACTCGATCGAGCTGAGAAGTCAACAGTCAAACCCGAAAAATGTTGCTTCCCCCTTGACTTTCCTTTGACCCTAAACCTAAATCCTCTTGTATTTAAGGGCTAAAAGCCACGAAAAAACCACCAAGCTTTAGATTACTTTTTGTTTTAGTTCTTTTAATTTATTGTCTTTTACTTTTGAGAGCTCTAATCCCATCTTTGTGTTCTTGAAGCTCTTGCTTCTTGAATCCTAGATCCTGGATAATCTCTTTTGTATTTGCACTTGCTTATTTCAATAAAAGTTGTTTAATTTCATCTCCTCTTTCTTATGATGTCTCTTTTATTGCATTTGCTTGTGTTTACATTCATGTGTAGTGAGTAGTTTCCCTTAGGGTCAAAGATGGGATAGATTAGAGGATTTTTATGCTTAATCCTTCTTGCTTATGTTCTTAATCTAGAAATCTCTCTCTTTTGGACAAACCTTAAGGCTACATGACCACTATCCCTGGCTTGTATGTCCATAGACGATTCTCCACATGGAAGTGATGGAAATCGTTGGAAAGGTCCACTAAGAGCTCCAATATCTCTTGCTCTAGAAATAGAGGTCTAAGGGGTTGGATGGATTAGTTTGAGCAATGATCCTATGGCCTCCAAGGCTTGATTCTCACTGGCTAACCCCCTGTTTCTGAGATCAAGTCTTGGTTGATAGCTTTCACCTTGGGAAAGGGTTAGCTAGGCATTGAGAAGCTCAATATCAAGAGATACCTTGATACAAGTCGTTTGAGAGCAAGATCGATTAAGTATAGCCTTCCTCTGATTGTTAAACCCTGTCTTAGACCCTATTGTTCGCATTAGCTTGTTAAAGTCGCTGCCTTTATTGCTTTTTACTTCAACTCGACCCTAAACTCGATCGAGCTCGGTACTCTGTTCCAACTCGACTCGAGTCCTTGGTCGAGCTGTTGCTCTACTGCTTTATTTACTTATTGCATTTCATTTCTGTTTCATTTAGGTTGTTAGTGTTACCCCAAATCTTTACTGCTTGCTTGACTTTCTTGTGTTTCATATTCTCATAGAGTGACAAGTTTCCCATTTTGGATTGATAACCTCTTGTACTACATTGACTATGATGGTTAAGAGGAATTGATTGATTGTGATTGCACCATACCATTTCATCTTTATTCACCCCTGTTTGCATTCCACCTCATATCATATCACATCCACGTAAAATCCTATCATCAGGTAGCAATGTATTTTTTTTTATATTCAACTTCTTCTCTTTATTATAGAGGTTTTGCTTGGACCTTCCATAGACGCGAGTATTGATGGTGTTTGCCACCAAATCCCCGGTTATTTGGATCCATAGGTCTTCCATAGACGCGAGTATTGATGGTGTTTCTTAATCAAGTAGGTATGGTGGCCTCCCACAAGCGCTTGTTTTAAGTCTTTGTAGCTCGACTCCTTTGTGTTCTTAGTTAGGTAGGATTGGTGGCTCCAAGAACTTCCTGTTGCCTGATGATTCCAAGTGCATCTTGTCCTGTAGAACTTCCTTGATCAAGTAGCCATGCGACTCTCCTCTTACTTGTGAGCACTCTCCTCCACTTGTGTAGCGAAATCGCTTGGATGAGAAACCGGGAGGTGCAGCATCGTAGAAGGTGTCCTTGTCAACATTGGCTAGAGAGATTCTTCTATTAGGCCAATCCATGATCGCTCCAGCTGTGGCTAGGAATGATCTTCCAAGCAAAAGCTTTAAGTCCTCCGGATCCTTCATGGTTACTACATAGAAGTTGGCTGGAACTATGCAGCCTCCAAAATCAAGCTGAATGTCTTTAACCTCTCCAAGTGGTTCGGTCAATGATGAATCAGCTAGCTTTAAATCCATTCGAGATTTCACAATTGAATTGATCAATCCCAACTTCTTGGCTATCTCGGCCGGCATAAGGTTCACACTAGAACCGGAATCGCAAAGAGCATCATCAAAGTAGCTTCCATTGATAGAGAAATGTATAAGGAAGTAACCTGGGTCATGAAGCTTGTGTAGAAACCTAGGTTTAGGCATCCCCTTTCTTGCTTCCTCGTACATCTTTTCCAATTCAGCTAGACTCCAATCTTGTGTCCAAGCTAGGTCTTGCATGAATGGACTCTTGTTGCAAGCATTATCAAACGGCACACCATAAGGGAATCTCCTCGCCATAAAGTTGAAATCATCTATGATCTCTTCAAGTGATGATCTTGTCTTCCTCTTCTCCTTGGTGGGAGGCGGTTGTGAAGACTTTGAGTAAGGGTTCTTCCTTTTGGTGCTATCTTTCTCTTGTTCCAGTGGTTAGCCTTGTGGCTCTTTCTTGATCAGCTCTACTCTCTTCTTCATCCCAAATCACTCTTGGGTCGGTCTCTCTTATAGTAAAGACGGGCGCGGCATGTTGTGCTTAGGAACGGTCGTCTTTGCCTCGGTCAAGACCTTCTCTTCCAAGTTGGCTAAGCGAGTGGTTAAATCCTTGACTTCCTTGGAGACTCCATCTACTTTGTCTTCAAGCCCTCTAGCTCTTCTTTGAATATCTTGGCTCCTCTTGTCTAGAGAGATGTGTAAATCTCGGATTTGTGCCTTCACTTGTTTTTGCCCTTCCACCAATGTAAGCATCGTCGAGTAACATTGCCTCTCCTTTAGGGTTACTTCGGCTACCTCCCTCTTAGCTTGATGAGCTACTGCTGTTATTGAATTGAGACTCTTGGTGGTGCCATCGAGGTTGTTATCAAGACTTGAGATCTTCTCATCTAAGTGATTGTCCATCTCCTTGGTAGAAACTTTGGTAAAGTGTATCGCTCTCCTATTGTCTTCAATGGCCTCGCCTTGCTTCTTCAAATCTTCCTCCATGTCCAAGCATCTTGACTCTACTCTCTCTATTTGGGTAGAGAGTTCTCCAAGTCTTCCATCTAGTTCGTATCGCGTGAACTCTAGCTTTGTCTCAATGTCGCGGCTAGTTCTTCTTTGGCTCTCCATGAAACCCTCAAGCACGGCATCGAAATGGCTATCTCTCCGCCTATTGAGAACATGGTCGTGGTGTGAATGCAACACTGGTCTAGGTGGTTGATGATAAACCGGAGGTCGGTTTTGATGATGATGGTAATGATGCTCGTCTCGGCTAGGTCCTTCAAACGTCGGATGAGCGCGGTTGGGAGGGAACGGATGTGGCACGATGCTTACGGCTGGGTCTTGGTAACTCCGGCCGTGGAGATCGTGTGGGATCAGTGTCCGGTTCCCAAAGTGGATGTTGGTGTTGTGATTCATCTCCAAGTACCTATAAACACAAGATTTAAAAAGAAAAAGTTAGTATTCGAAAATACCAAGATCTAGACTTAGTTTTAAACAAGACTATGCAAGTGTTTATGATGCAATCCCCGGCAACGGCGCCAAAAACTTGATGCGGCATCTATGGGATGAGTACAAGTAATAATTCCCTAAGACAACTAGTGTTGCAAGTGCACAACATATAATTGTAGTATTTAGGGGTCGAACCACAAGGGATTGGATTTCACACATTACATAATCATAGAGTTTAAATGACTAAGCTAAATCAAAAGATGCAAGGGTTTGTGTTTGTTTAGAACACGCAAAAGAAATAACAATGCAATTCTATACAAGCAACATTATTGAACTATTGAAAACTCTTTTGAAAACATGAGCCAAGTCGATTGAAAAGTTTGTTAAAATCCGATTCTTTTGAACTCAAAACACTAAGGAAGGATTATTCCACTTTCGTGGTTCCAATCCCCTATGTCTCTTAAACCAATGGGCTCAGCTTTCGTTGGTCATTGTAGAGTGAGACATGCATTACATCCAAGTAATGATTGTTCACAAAACTCTTTAGGTCTACTTTCGTAGCCTAAAACGATTTGCCCATCAAATATTGTGTCCGGAGATATAACAAGCTTTTGGAGAGTATATCAACCTAAAATCAAGTCACTAGTTAGCTACTCTAGCAACAAGCATTAAGCATAAATAAAGATGGAGAACCATAGGGTTTCCCCTTTTAACAATCGATTCAAGATGGCCATTATATCACGTCCTCATTGGAAGGATCCATAATTCAACAATGAGTCTTAGATAGTAGATGAAGTCTCATGAATCCTTAGAGAGAGAGGCGGCGGAATATGACTAAACCGCCTCACCCTTAGGGAGAAATCTCTACTTCTAGACTATATAAATTGAAACATGCAAGCTATATACAAATGCAAAAGAAGAAAAGAAAGAAGAAGGAGACCACCTAAGTGGCTCCGAACTTTATTGAATAAGTGTTTCTTGTTATGCGGCTGGTGATTCTTATTACAAGAGGCTAAAAGCAAGTATATATAGGTAGAGAGCGGGTCTAGGTCGGCAAAGTTGAGCGCGCGCAGAAGAGGAAAGTTTCCATTTCTCTTTAGCCGCTTGAGCTTGCTCTCCAAGTTCTTGAATGGGCCGCGTTCAGGCCAATGGAAGCTTCTGGATTGAGTTATGCTAGTGTCAAGATGAGCCAAGGCCTTGGGCGCGGTATCTCGGGCCTCTTGATCCATCAAAGTCTCCATGGGCTCTACTTAGGCGCTCGTCGGACATGTCTTGGTAGAAAATAAGTTCCGGTCCAACGAGTGATCCAAATGACCTCTTTCCACTTCGCCGCGGGTCATGACTCAAATATCTATCTTTCCATATAAGAATCATGACTTTTGGACGTCGGGAAGGCATGAATATGCGGTCGTACTTCGGATGCTCCGGTTTGGTCTTTAGCGAGAAATGTAGATTTGGTGCTCTAGACTTGGGAACTTGGTGATTTGACTCTTTTTGCTCCATTTTGACTCTTCTTTGCTATTTTGACCTGAATGATGCTCAAAACCAGAATATACAAGAAAACTACCTCTTGGGCATAAAAACCACATTATTTGTATTAAAAACATAGTGAAAACCTTGATAAAAACATGAAAGATATGGATATATCAATGGGTTAGTTTGAGCAATGATCCTACTGCCTCTAAGGCTTGATTCTCACTGGCTGACCCCCTGTTTCTGAGATCTTGCTTTAGATGATAGCTTTCACATTGGGAAAGGGTTAGCTCGGCTAGAGAAGCTCAATACCAAGAGATTGCTTGTGTACAAGTGGTTAATGAGCAAGATCAATTAAGTATAGTCTTCCCCTAGTCGCAAGACACTTTCTTAGACCCTAACCTTCGTATCATTGTATTAAATTTTGCATCTTTATCGCTTTTCCTCTGTTTTTACATCAACTCGACCATCAACTCGATTGAGCCCAGTTACTCCGTTCT
Source organism: Microthlaspi erraticum (assembly GCA_902728155.2). Classification (NCBI taxonomy): domain Eukaryota; kingdom Viridiplantae; phylum Streptophyta; class Magnoliopsida; order Brassicales; family Brassicaceae; genus Microthlaspi; species Microthlaspi erraticum. The sequence continues at coordinate 110,886 of CACVBM020001091.1, forward strand.
ACTCGATCGAGCCCTTGGTCGAGCTGCTTTTATTTACTGATTTTTTCTTGCATATCATTTCATTAGGTTGCTAGAGTTACTTCCCATCATCTTTACTGTCTGCTTGACTTCCTTGTGTTTGCATATTCTCATAGAGTAGCAACAAACCCTTATGGATTGATAACCTCTTATACTACATCGACTATGATGGTTAAGAGGAATTGATTGATTGTGATTCCACCATACCATCTCATCTTTATTCACCCCTGTCTGCATTCCACCTCATATCACACTTACATCACTTACATCATTTCATATAATTTCATATCACCCATACACAAATCCTATCATCAAAGCTCATCTCACTTGAACATCTCAATCATTGACAGAGTTTAACAAACAGAATACTAGTGTTTTTCAGATAAATATACGTCAGGGGAACCGGTTGAAGATCATCAAACAAACAAGGCGCACAACAAGGGCCACAACCGGCCAGAGGAGGAGATACAAGCCAAAAATGCGAGATTAGGCGAAATCCAACCAAATTCAATCCAGGAGGGATAGAAAAACAGTTTGGTCAAAGCAGAACTCAATTGGCCCGAGTAAAATTTGAGATATACTCAACGAACATAGAGACCATGCTCGGAGATGATGATCAGAGATGGACCATAAGGAAACCGGAGTTGATGATCGGAGATGGACCAGAAGGAAACCGGAGTAATCGGAAGGCAAAACAAGCTAGATGGAACAGAGCCTTGAGCAAGAGGAAAACAGAGTGCTTGAGGAAGTTGATCAAGCTGAGCGCATCTGTGAAGTCAAAGCAAAAACGTTGACCGAGGATACACTTTTCCCTTCTCTATATAAACCTTTAAGACCTAATTTTCTAGGCAATCTTTTATCTTGTAACCAGTTTCTCTCCAAGAAAAACAGTTTGTTCTTGGAGATCTTTTGTAAGCTTTTACTTTGAATCTTTTAAGTTTAAGAAGTACTTAGTTTGCTAATCTTGTCTTAATGATGATTTCTAGCTTTCTTTACCTCTTTGCTTTCGGTTCGAGTATGAGTAGCGATTAGTTTCGTAGAGGTTTCGAGGGTGAGATAAGGAAAGGTTGGAGCTTTAGCTTCCTGTTGACCTCATCCTTAATCTCCCTTGACTAGTCTTTCTTTAGCTAGAGTGAAATATCGCGGCTTCTTCTTGATCTCTTGAAGTCGCGAAGCTTTGCAAGAACCACCTAGAAGGTGTTCGCGTTATTGCCTAAGAGAACTAGCTAAAGAGGGAAACGTTCCCAACCTAAGAGATTGGTTGTTGGGATGTTTCTTGTGCTATATTAGACTAGATCTTGTGAAAGCTTGTAGCTTTAAGCTCACTAGCGAGAGCTAGCTTTGAGATTCGAGTTTACAAAGCGATTTGACCACGAGAGTGGCAGATTTACCAAAAGTCTAAGCACAAGGCTTGAGTCTTGGGCTAGAAGGTGTCTTTGTCAACATTGGCTAGAGAGATTCTTCTATTAGGCCAATCCATGATCGCTCCGGCTGTGGCTAGGAATGATCTTCCAAGCAAAAGCTTTAAGTCCTCCGGATCCTTCATGGTTACTACATAGAAGTTGGCTGGAACTATGCAGCCTCCAAAATCAAGCTGAATGTCTTTAACCTCTCCAAGTGGTTCGGTCAATGATGAATCAGCCAGCTTTAAATCTATTCGAGATTTCACAATTGAATTGATCAATCCCAACTTCTTGGCTATCTCGGCCGGCATAAGGTTCACACTAGAACCGGAATCGCAAAGAGCAACATCAAAGTAGCTTCCATTGATAGAGAAATGTATAAGGAAGTAACCTGGGTCATGAAGCTTGTGTAGAAACCTAGGTTTAGGCATTCCCTTTCTTGCTTCCTCATACATCTTTTCCATTTCAGCTAGAGTCCAATCTTGTGTCCAAGCTAGGTCTTCCATGAATGGACTCTTATTGCAAGCATTATCAAACGGTACACCATAAGGGAATCTTCTTGCTATGAAGTTGAAATCATCTATGATCTCCTCAAGTGACGGTCTCGTTTTCCTTTTCTCCTTTGGGAAAGGCGGCTGTGAAGACCTTTGTGCAAGGGCTCTCCCTTTTGGCATTGAAAATAACCAACACTATTTTTTTTTTTAAATACTAAACAATTCTAGCAAAGGTCTTTAAAATAAATAAAATAAATAAAATATCAATAACAAATAAATCAGCTCAGCGGAAGCAAATAATAATTAAACAAGTCTAGCAAAATAATGCAAAACAATAAAACAGTAAACATCCTATCATCCCCCTCTTCAGCCTTGATTCCGCGATCACACAAATCTTTTACCTGCAACACATTGGAATGGAGTTGCGTAAGTATTTAATAAATACTTAGTGAGGCAATCACTCTGCCTACGAGCCATTTACGCAATTTACTAAATATTTAATAATATTTATAAACTCCAATAATTATTAAATACCATTTTCCAATTATTAAATAATTATTAATAATTAAAACTCTATTTCTCAATTATTAAATAATTCTCATAATTAAATAATAATTTTTCCATATTTTAAAATAATTAAAATAATTATTTTAAATCAATTAATTAATTAAATTAACCATTAATTAATTAAATCCGAAAATAAATCAAACAATTTGAATTAAAACATTTTAATTCAATCTATACTATATGAAAGTTGAGGCTATAAGCCATTGAGGGCGTCCACATAGGATTATAAGACGCAATTTTATTGGTCCACATAAGCATCTTAAGATTAAGAAAGTTTCCAAATTTTAAACTACCAATAGTATTATTCCACATAATCATATAAAATTAAGAAAGTTTCCAAATTTTAAACAACCAATAATATTAATCTATATCATCATATCAATTTAGCTATATTTGTTAAATTAGTTAATTTCTTTCTTATGTTTCAAGAATATTAAATTAGTATAATCTGTTTAAACTAGAAACTCCCAAGTCTAAAGTGATTAATTTTTTTTTTAATAAATATGTTTTTAATATAAATTTTGAGGCTAAATGCATATAAGAGTATCCACATAAGATTATAAAACCGCATCTTATTGGTCCACATAAACATTTACATAATTAATTTTTTTCCCCAATTTTAAACAACCAATAGTATTAATCTATATCTTCATCTCATTTTTTTCAAATTTTAAGCAGCCAATAATATTAATCTATATCATCCAAAATTAGCTATATTTTTAAAATTAGTTAACTTCGTTTATATTTCAAGAAAATTAATTAATAGAACCGGTTTAAATTAGAAACTCCACAAGTCCAACGTAATTAAATTAAGATTTTTTGAAAATTATAAAAAATATAATTTACTAAATTTTTTAAAATTATATAAAAACATTTGTATAACTAAAATATTAGTTACAAAGAATTAAATAAACCTTAAGGTGAACTATCTTTGACCAAACTTAAGTTTTACAAATAAAGAGTAGGTTACACCACAATAACTGAAGAATTGTTCTAAGCAAACAAAACCAACATTGCAAAAGAGTCGATCTCAACATTATATAATCTATAAATAAAAAAATGGAGATAGAAACAAAAATTTGTAATGTCGTATAGAAGAAACATAAGTTTTGGAGCTAAAACAAAAAATCAAGAAAACAATAGCATACTATATAATATTTAGTTCATCATAACTTTAAAAAATGGCCGAAAAAGTAAATAGTTTGTTTGGATTACTATGAAGCAGAAGAATTCAAAAGAGATTTAGTTGTGCAACCCATACAACAAATTTTCGAGAAAGCATTCCACCCTACATCAACAAAATAAGAATTCGTGTTGGGGAGGATAATGGAGGTTAGACAGAGAGGGAAAGAAGAGGTTGATGTCTGGCATCCTTCACATTCTTTAAGAAGATTTCATCTCCATGTAAATAACGATTTCAAATAAGAGAAAATAACCAACCTTCCAAAAATGGCAAAATATATAAGAATGATAAAAAGATATAGGCAATAAACCTATTAGAGGTAGAATAATCAGTTTTTCTACATCTTCCAGGAACCGATGAACAGTACCCGATGAACAGTAAAATACGAAAATCTCTCCAAAAACTCCCTTTTCTCCTTCTCTGCCTCGAAAATGAAAATGCAAAGAGAAGACGGCTGCACTCTTTAAACTTGATTTTAGGGCTTTCTCCACTAAACCGACCCAAACCAATTCACTTAAATTGAACCGACAAATCAATTTCAATTATTTGGTTTATGGATGTTACAACTCTCCCCCACTAAACTGGATTCGACCTCGAATCCCAACACAAACGTCACAAAGACCACAAAACCCGACCTCGCAAGGCCGCAACACTGGAGATCCTCACCTGATCCCCGAGACAACGTCAATCTTATGTCATAAGCACGTTCCAAGAAAATTTCACTCCTAACTCATCATCCAAACACACCAAACAACTTGTACTGAGGCCCACTTGCACCCAGACAAGTCCACACCGGTCCGCACTGAGGCCCACTTGCACCCAGACGAACCCGAAACGTCCATACTGAGGCCCACTTGCACCCAGATGAACTAAACTGCTTATACTGAGGCCTACTTGCACCCAGATAAGCTACACTCAACTGAGGCCTACTTGCACCCAGAGAGTCTGCCAGAGAACGAAGTCTCCAAAAACATGATGAGTTATTCAGGATCGCAATCCTTAGAGTAAAAATTCCGGAAAATGTCTATAACCATAAGATTAGACCGTCTCACAACCAAAAACTGGTCAAACATGTGTAACATCCGAATACCATTTCACAACACAAGGCAAAATGAGGAAAAACTGCATCTCATTAAAACTCCAAAATGTATATCGTTACAACGAAAACGAAAATACAATAACACCAAAGCCAAAAATAACAACTGAGGCTACAAAGATGAAATAAGCTCACTCCTCGACCTGCTTGTCGAACCACTTCCTGAACTTCAACTTCATCTTTGCCTCTGGCTCCCAAGTCTCCTCTGTAGAACCACTGCAATCCCACAAAATCCTCAGTAAGGGAATCCTCTTGTTCCTCAGAACCTTTTCCCTCCTCTCTAAAATCCTCACAGGCACTGCCGGCACTGTCAAATCTGGCTGAAGATCCTCTGGAATCCTAGCCACTAACTCCTCTGTAGGGTGAAGACACTTCCTCAGCATCGACACATGAAAAACCTTGTGAAAGGCTTTCATAATCTCAGGCAACTCCAGCCTGTAAGCCAATGGCCCAACTCGCTCCACTACTGGAAACGGACCCATAAAACGCGGACTCAGCTTGTTCTCTGCTATGGATCTGTTAGGACCCCTCAACATAGCCATCTTGAGATAAACTCTATCTCCACCTGAAACTCAAGCTCTCGTCTGCGTCTATCTGCATAACTCTTCTGCCTATCCTGAGCCTCCTTCATGTTCAGCCTCACAACACGAACCTTCTCTGTCGTCTCCTGAACATAAGTAGCTCCATACATGCTGCGCTCCCCCACTTGGGTCCAGCATAGGGGTGTCCTACATGGCCTCCCATACAAAGCCTCAAATGGAGCCATGCCAATACTCGCCTGAAAGCTGTTGTTGTATGCAAACTCAACTAAGCTCAGGTGATCTGCCCAATGGCCACCCCAATCCAACACACACATCCTCAGCAAATCCTCCAAAGTCTGAATAGTCCTCTCTGACTGACCATCTGTCTGCGGATGATAAGCTGTACTCAGATGCACCTTAGTGCCCATCTCTGCCTGAAACGCCCTCCAAAACTCTGAAGTGAATCTGGGATCACGGTCTGACACAATACTAGCTGGCACTCCATGCAGCCTCACAATCTCTCGCACAAACTTCCTAGCCAAGACAGCAGCTCCATCTGTCTTCTTGATGGCCAAGAAATGTGCGACTTAGTCAACCGATCCACAATCACCCAGATAGCATCGAAAGTCCTCGAAACAGGTAGTCCAACCACGAAATCCATCGTAATCCTGTCCCACTTCCACTCTGGAATGGGTAAACTCTGCAAAAGACCACCCGGAACCTGATGCTCTGCCTTCACCAAGGCACAAGTGTTGCACTTCGCAACCCAGTCTGCTACATCCCTCTTCATCCCGACCCAATGATAGTACCTCTTGAGGTCATGGTACATCTTGGTCGCTCCCGGATGAATGGAAAACTTGCTCGCGTGAGCCTCTCCCAAAATCTGATGTCTCAACTCCACATCCTTAGGCACACAAACTCGCCCACGAACCAAGATAGTCCCATTCGCAGAGACCTCATACTCAGAACCAGTCACTCTCGTCGCATCTAGCAAACTCTGATCACTCTGCTGAGCAACTCTGATCCTGCTAAGTAGATCCGCCTGATCCACTGCCTCTAAACCCAAAGGCTCCTGCGAAATGGCACACAAACGCAAGGTACTGATCTCGCCAACTAGAGACTCCACATCTCGCTCAACTGCGGAATCATACCTCCGTCTACTCAACGCGTCCGCCACTAGGTTAGCCTTGCCCGGATGGTAGTTAATGCTCACCTGATAATCCGCCAAGAACTCAACCCAGCGCGTCTGTCTCGCGTTCATCATCGGCTGAGTGAAGATATGCTGCAAACTCTTGTGATCCGTGAAGACCTGTACTGTCTCACCTAGCAAGTAAGACCTCCAAATCTTCAACGCGAAGATCACTGCTCCCAACTCTAAGTCATGTGTAGGACGGTTACGCTCACTGCCCTGCCACTGTCTCGAAGCATATGCTATCACTCTGCCCTCCTGCATCAGCACACAACCAAGACCAATGCCTGAAGCATCTGTATACACCATGTAAGGCTTCCCTGGCTCGGGTAACGCCAACACTGGTGTAGTAGTCAACATCTCCTTGAGCTGACTAAAGCTCTCCTCACACTCAGCTGACCAAACAAAAGGGACATCCTTCCCGGTCAACTTCGTCATCGGCTGCGCCATGGTAGCAAACCCCTTGACGAACCTCCTGTAGTATCCTGCCAAACCCAGAAAACTCCTGATCTCGGTGGCACTACTAGGTCTAGGCCAATCTCTGATAGCCTCAATCTTAGCCGGATCCACAGAAACTCCCTCTGCAGAAACAATGTGGCCAAGAAATCCCATCTCTCGCTGCCAGAAACTGCACTTGCTCAACTTAGCAAAAAGCTTCTGCTCCCGAAGCTTCTCCAGAACCAACCTCAAGTGAGTCGCATGCTCCTCCTGACTCCTCGAGTATACCAGAATATCGTCAATGAAAATGATGACAAACACGTCCAAATACTCCCTGAACACGTCGTTCATCAATCTCATGAAGGCTGCCGGCGCGTTAGTCAAACCGAAAGGCATAACCACAAACTCAAAATGCCCATAACGCGTCCTGAAAGCAGTCTTCCTGACATCTGCCTCATCTATCGGGATCTGATGATACCCGATGCCAAGTCAATCTTGGAGAACCAAGTAGCACCCCTCAACTGATCCAACAACTCATCAATCCTCGGGAGTGGGTACCTGTTCTTCACAGTGACTCGGTTAAGACCTCTGTAATCGATACAAAGTCTGAAACTCCATCCTTCTTCTTCACAAACAACACCGGTGCTCCCCACGGTGAAACACTCGGTCGAATCCACCTCCCGCCACCTTGACCATGCCCGCGCTCTCGCCCGCGCTACTCCGGATGCCACTCTTCTCGGCACGCTCCGGTGTAATGAATCAATTCGATGCTCCAGAGTCTAATAAAATGTGGGACTCAAAACCGCCCACTAACAAGGTCCCTACACATTCAATTGCGTTGAGAACCTCCACAATTTTATCACAAATAAATGAACAACACACAACAACAACAACCATTATGCCCTCGGCCCGCCACCACAAATGTGCATCTCCACTCAGATAGTGGACTGCCAACTCAACCTGGTACTAAACCAGAAATCTGATAGACTGGAAATTCCGCTCCAATCTCTGACGCTACTCTTTTGCCGCCTCTGGGCTAACTCCATCCTCAAAGTACGGCATACCAATCATCTGCATGTGCCCCAACATATCCAAGTAGGACGGCACCATCAAACCCACAGCCTGCAGCTGAACAAATCCCGCAGCCCTCTGCTGCACCTCTGCCACTGGAGGTACTCCCGGAGCCCCTTGTGGAACCACTGGCGGAAAACGAGCCAATAACTGCGTCAGCAAACCCACCACTAAGTCATCAAGACCCTGAGCCAGAGCACCACCCCAACCCGGAGCAGCCTCCGCTCCCAAACCAACCTCGCATCCACACTGGCCTCACTCGCCACGGATACCGACTGGGTCACCGACGCAGTCGCCACACTCGGCACCACACTCTCTCCCGAATCCACCGAAGTCCACAATCTCGGCCCTGACCTCCAAGGCCTCTATCTCTGCCACCACGGCCTCAAGCACCGCGCCCTCTCGCGCTACGACCTCTAGCTACTCCGTCCATCTCACTCTATGGAACGAAATGAGTAAACTAGACCACAAAACAAAACTCAAACGCAACATAAAACTCACCGCGGAATCTCTTGTAGCTGAAGGGGATGATACTAAAGCCTAGCAATTCTAACAGTCCTAAAACCGTCTAGGCTCTGATACCAAAATGAAACAACCAACACTTTTTTTTTTTTTTATTAAATACTAAACAATTCTAGCAAGGTCTTTAAAATAAATTAAATAAATAAAATATCAATAACAAATAAATCAGCTCAGCGGAAGCAAATAATAATTAAACAAGTCTAGCAAAATAATGCAAAACAATAAAACAGTAAACATCCTATCATCCCCCTCTTCAGCCTTGATTCCGCGATCACACAAATCTTTTACCTGCAACACATTGGAATGGAGTTGCGTAAGTATTTAATAAATACTTAGTGAGGCAATCACTCTGCCTACGAGCCATTTACGCAATTTACTAGATATTTAATAATATTTATAAACTCCAATAATTATTAATAATTAAAACTCTATTTCTCAATTATTAAATAATTCTCATAATTAAATAATAATTTTCCATATTTTAAAATAATTAAAATAATTATTTTAAATCAATTAATTAATTAAATTAGGGTAATTGCAACAAATATACATCAATAATCTCATAATTAAATGGGTGACACTGACAACTTTACTGTAGAGGACTGTTTACTTACTATTCATTGTCCAAAGACTCACAACACCCTGACTCTTCAAAATATTTTTAACGTGTTAGCGAATTCCAAATAACATGCTAGCATATCTGCTAACAGTTAAGTTAAATAGTTATCATAATACGATTTTAGTTAGCACGATAATCAAATAAGTTATCACCAATATGGGAGATATTATGATAACAATATTGATTATCATGCTACATTATATAGTATTATGATAACTATTTGATTATCATGCTAACTATTGTGATATCGTGATAACTTTCCTTTATAAAATAATTTAACACATAACTTTTGTATTATCATGTTAATTTAACCAAAATCAATTATCAATTATTTGGTTTATGGATGTTACAGGCATCATCTTCTCTCTTGTTCCAGTGGTTAGCCTTGTGGCTCTTTCTTGATCAGCTCTACTTTTTCTTCATCCCAAATCACTCTTGGGTCGGTCTCTCTTATAGTAAAGACGGCGCGGCATGGTTGTGCTTAGGAACGGTCGTCTTTGCTCGGTCAAGACCTTCTCTTCCAAGTTGGCTAAGCGAGTGGTTAAATCCTTGACTTCCTTGGAGACTCCATCTACTTTGTCTTCAAGCCCTCTAGCTCTTCTTTGAATATCTTGGCTCCTCTTGTCTAGAGAGATGTGTAAATCTCGGATTTGTGCCTTCACTTGTTTTTGCCCTTCCACCAATGTAAGCATCGTCGAGTAACATTGCCTCTCCTTTAGGGTCACTTCGGCTACCTCCCTCTTAGCTTGATGAGCTACTGCTGTTATTGAATTGAGACTCTTGGTGGTGCCATCGAGGTTGTTATCAAGACTTGTGATCTTCTCATCTAAGTGATTGTCCATCTCCTTGGTAGAAACTTTGGTAAAGTGTATCGCTCTCCTATTGTCTTCAATGGCCTCGCCTTGCTTCTTCAAATCTTCCTCCATGTCCAAGCATCTTGACTCTACTCTCTCTATTTGGGTAGAGAGTTCTCCAAGTCTTCCATCTAGTTCGTATCGCGTGAACTCTAGCTTTGTCTCAATGTCGCGGCTAGTTTTCTTTGGCTCTCCATGAAACCCTCAAGCACGGCATCGAAATGGCTATCTCTCCGCCTATTGAGAACATGGTCGTGGTGTGAATGCAACACTGGTCTAGGTGGTTGATGATAAACCGGAGGTCGGTTTTGATGATGATGGTAATGATGCTCGTCTCGGCTAGGTCCTTCAAACGTCGGATGAGCGCGGTTGGGAGGGAACGGATGTGGCACGATGTTACGGCTGGGTCTTGGTAACTCCGGCCGTGGAGATCGTGTGGGATCAGTGTCCGGTTCCCAAAGTGGATGTTGGTGTTGTGATTCATCTCCAAGTACCTATAAACACAAGATAAAAGAGAAAAGTTAGTATTCGAAAATACCAAGATCTAGACTTAGTTTTAAACAAGACTATGCAAGTGTTTATGATGCAATCCCCGGCAACGGCGCCAAAAACTTGATGCGGCATCTATGGGATGAGTACAAGTAATAATTCCCTAAGACAACTAGTGTTGCAAGTGCACAACATATAATTGTAGTATTTAGGGGTCGAACCACAAGGGATTGGATTTCACACATTACATAATCATAGAGTTCAAAACTAAGCTAAATCAAAAGATGCAAGGGTTTGTGTTTGTTTAGAACAAAAGCAAATAGAACAATGAAAGCAATTCTATACAAGCAACATTATTGAACTATTGAAAACTCTTTTGAAAACATGAGCCAAGTCGATTGAAAAGTTTGTTAAAATCCGATTCTTTTGAACTCAAAACACTAAGGAAGGATTATTCCACTTTCGTGGTTCCAATCCCCTATGTCTCTTAAACCAATGGGCTCAGCTTTCGTTGGTCATTGTAGAGTGAGACATGCATTACATCCAAGTAATGATTGTTCACAAAACTCTTTAGGTCTACTTTCGTAGCCTAAAACGATTTGCCCATCAAATACTATATCCGGAGATATAACAAGCTTTTGGAGAGTATATCAACCTAAAATCAAGTCACTAGTTAGCTACTCTAGCAACAAGCATTAAGCATAAATAAAGATGGAGAACCATAGGGTTTCCCCTTTTAACAATCGATTTTCGATGGCCATTATATCACGTCCTCATTGGAAGGATCCATAATTCAACAATGAGTCTTAGATAGTAGATGAAGTCTCATGAATCCTTAGAGAGAGAGGCGGCGGAATATGACTAAACCGCCTCACCCTTAGGGAGAAATCTCTACTTCTAGACTATATAAATTGAAACATGCAAGCTATATACAAATGCAAAAGAAGAAAAGAAAGAAGAAGGAGACCACCTAAGTGGCTCCGAACTTTATTGAATAAGTGTTTCTTGTTATGCGGCTGGTGATTCTTATTACAAGAGGCTAAAAGCAAGTATATATAGGTAGAGAGCGGGTCTAGGTCGGCAAAGTTGAGCGCGCGCAGAAGAGGAAAGTTTCCATTTCTCTTTAGCCGCTTGAGCTTGCTCTCCAAGTTCTTGAATGGGCCGTTCAGGCCAATGGAAGCTTCTGGATTGAGTTATGCTAGTGTCAAGATGAGCCAAGGCCTTGGGCGCGGTATCTCGGGCCTCTTGATCCATCAAAGTCTCCATGGGCTCTACTTAGGCGCTCGTCGGACATGTCTTGGTAGAAAATAAGTTCCGGTCCAACGAGTGATCCAAATGACCTCTTTCCACTTCGCCGCGGGTCATGACTCAAATATCTATCTTTCCATATAAGAATCATGACTTTTGGACGTCGGGAAGGCATGAATATGCGGTCGTACTTCGGATGCTCCGGTTTGGTCTTTAGCGAGAAATGTAGATTTGGTGCTCTAGACTTGGGAACTTGGTGATTTGACTCTTTTTGCTCCATTTTGACTCTTCTTTGCTATTTTGACCTGAATGATGCTCAAAACCAGAATATACAAGAAAACTACCTCTTGGGCTTAAAAACCACATTATTTGTATTAAAAACATAGTGAAAACCTTGATAAAAACATGAAAGATATGGATATATCAATAGGGTCAAGGACTTGTGAATCTTTTTCCATATCTAACTAGGAAAATCTGAAAAAGCTCAAAAACAAAAAGGAAAAACGAGATCAAAAGAGAAAGGAAAAATAACAAAAATTAAAAAGGGAAATAGAAGGAACCCTAGACTAGCTCTCTTGCAAGAGCTTGCAGGTGTGAATTGGTCCCCGACAACGGCGCCAAAAACATGATCGCGGGATCAGGTCTTCCCTTTTCCTATCCCTGATTCTGCAAGTGCACAGGTCAGAAGTAGTAAACGGGTATCGAACACGAGGACCAGATTGCACACTACAAACTATGAGATTGAGATCGAGCTAGGGCAAACAGTATGAGATTGGTTGAGTGCAGTGAAAGTAAAGGCATGCAAGTAATAAGCAAGTAGATTGAAATCAATAGGAGATGAGGGCTAAGCAATAGGATAGTCTTAAGATAAGCAATTCATGAAGCAAGGATCAATCAATTAGGGTTATTGCAATTAGGTGCCATCTAGAACTCGAAACACTATGGTATGATCTTTCCACTTTCGTGGCTCCGACCCCTTTGTTAATCTCCCTAGTCGCTAAACTTTTGGTATGTCCCTAGGTGATTAAATCAAGCATTAGTTCGATTAAGTTCAATTGTTCACAACCTACAAGTAAATCAACTTTCGCAGTCTAAAAGAGGTTGCCCACCAAATACTAGTTCAGGCGAATGATACAGCACTTTCGAGGCTCAAATCAACCTTAGATCATATGCTAATTGGCCAGATTAACAACAAGCATTAAGTATAAGCAAAGATGAAGATTATAAGTAAAACCCTAATTCATGTGATCGATCATCAAGCATACATGAATGCCATCCTTTGACTTCCTATCACTTAACAAGTAAACTACTCAGACATAGAGAAGGAAAACGAATTCATATTCATAAGAACAGAGATTCGAATCCTCTCTAGAAAGAGAACAAGCAAGAACAAAGTAAAAGCAAGCAAAACTTTATTAAAGATGTAAAGTAAATTGTGGTCTCTCTCCTTCTTGAGTTACAAGGCTAAAAAGAAGTATTTATAATGCTCTAAGTATAGAAAAGCGGCTAGACCTAATCTAGTAAGTCGGCGTGCATTGGGCTTGAAACGTGTGAAACGGGCTTCAAAAACGGCTTCGGGTCGACCGGACCGTTCGGACGGTCGGTCGGGACGTTCGGCCGGCTGTCGGTCGTGGTCGGCTATCGGCACGGTCGGGTCGATCGTGGCCGAGAGTTTTCGCGTTCGTTCGTCGGGTTCGGCCGGGTGGATAGATTGGCCGAAGGTTTTCGGCCGGACGTGGGACGAGGCCTTCCTGGTCGGACGGCGCGATCGGCCGCGTACGTGAGTTGTGCCGCGCGGCCGCGAGGCGTTGCCTTCCTGTTCGCGCGGTACGGTCGTGCGCACTTCGGCGTGTGATTCTGGTTTGGCCGACCGCGGGACGATGCTTCCCGGGTCGGTACGTGGCTCGGCCGTGGACAGGCGGGACGGGAATGTCGGATGTTGGCCGACCGCGGACGGATGTTCCTCGGCCGGCTGTTCCGCTTGGCCGCGGTTTCTCGATAGAGCCGCCTGGACCAGTCTTTGCTATTTTGATCATAACTCCTTTTCTACTCATCCAAATGATGCCAATCCAATTGCGTTGGAAAGTTAACTCACTCAGAGCACGCGGGAACTGGTCTTGATGAAATCCATTGAGTAGATCTTTTTTTAGCTCCTCCCAAAGTAGATGCAGTGGCATGACTGGTTTGAAGTCCAAATCCTCTGTTTTGCTCCATAATGCACCTTTTGACCTAAAATGACTCTTTGCAGTATAAATCCATAAAAACTACCTTTTAAGACAAGAATCCACTAGAAAACCATTAGAAAACCATAGTAAAATAGTATAAAAAGCATGTAAAATAGAGGTATATCAGCTACATCAGTGTTTCTGTAAGACATGGCTTGGTTGGCTTTGTAATTGTAATATCCTTTGTTGTAGCCTCCTTGCCCATTGCTCATGTAACATACTTCAGAAAATTGTGTATCCTCCCCTTCTTGAACATGGTTCCATCTCTTCAGCAGACACAAAATTGACTTTCTTCATTGTGGACTGAGCTAAGATAAGCTTGTCCAACTTCTCATTCAAGGATTTGACATCTTTTCTCAATTTCTCGTCTGACTCGATCGAGTGGTGGGTCGAGCTCCGGTTGGTGCGATCATACTCTTCTCCATAGCTTCCATTGGAGTTTGCAATGTTTTCCACAAGCTGCCAACCATCATCCACATCCTGATTAAGGAAGTTTCCATTGCTGGCTGTGTCCAACATCTCTCTATACCTTGCCAAACAACCTCTATAGAGAGTAGAGAGTAAAGACTCATTGTTGAAGCCATGATGGGGCACTGACTTGTGTAGCCCTTGAATCTTTCCCAAGCCTCAGCAAAAATTCTCATTGTTCCCTGTATGAAGCTCGATATCTCACTCCTTAGCTTGGCTGTGCGACCGGTGGAGAAAAACTTAGCAAGAAAGGCCTTCTTGCATTCATCCCAAGTGGTGATTGTGCCATGGGGCAAGCTCTTCTCCCATTGGTGAGCCTTGTCAGCAAGAGACATAGGGAAGAGTCTCAGCTTGATGGCATCTTCAGAGACACCATTGATCTTGTCAAGTCACATAACCTATCAAACTCATCAAGGTGATCAATGGGGTCTTCACTTGGCAATCCATGGAACATCTTGTTCTGCACAAGGTTGATCATTCCCAGCTTGATCTCAAAGTTGTGGTTCTGCAGGTGGTGGAACAATCCCTTGTCTCTTGTTGATGGCGGTTTGGAGCATCTCCTAGACCAATCGGTCGAGTTTGCCTAGCTCGACCGAGTCCATTACCCAAAGGGTTTCCATTCCCCTCTGGTACATCCATGGTATCAGTAACAAGCACCTCAGGTTCCTCTTGTACCCTCTGAGTTCTCTGACTTCTCTTTCTACCCGTGGTGAAATCTAGCTCGACCAAGTCTTCTGTTGTTCCGACTCGATCGAGTTCGCATACACCTGCAAAAAGAATCAAAAACCCAGCAATACAAAGAACAGGGGTGGGATAGCTTGATCGTCCAAGTGTATTGAAACTCAAATGCAACAAAATCAATCCCAAATGGCAACGGCGCCAAATTGATGATAGGATTTGTGTGTGTGTGATGATATGAAATGATATGAGGTGGAATGCAACAGTGGTAATGAAGATGAGATGGTATGGTGCAAACACAATCACAATCAATCAATTCCCCTTAACCATCATAGTCATGTAGTATAAGGGGTTATCAATCCAAAAGGGTGAATGTTGCTCTTATGAATATGCAAACACAAGAAAGTCAAGCAGACAGTAAATAAGATGATAAGTAACTCTAACAACCTAAAGAAATGAAATGCAGTGCATAAAGTAAAAAAAGCAGTAAAGCAAGCAGCTCGACCAAGGACTCGAGTCGAGTGGGAACAGAGTAACCAAGCTCGATCGAGTTGAGGGTCGAGTTGAGTAAAAAGCGATAAAGGCAGAACTTTAACAAGCTAATGCGAATATTAGGGTCTAAGACAGGGTTTACAACTAGGGGAAGACTATACTTAATCAATCTTGCTCTTAAACAACTTGTATCAAGGTATCTCTTGATATTGAGCTTCTCAATGCCTAGCTACCCTTTCCCAAGGTGAAAGCTATCAACCAAGGCAAGATCTCAGAAACAGGGGGTTAGCCAGTGAGAATCAAGCCTTGGAGGCATAGGATCATTGCTCAAACTAATCCATCCAACACCTATGAACTCCATTTCGAGAGCAAGGTTTATTGGAGCTCTTAGTGGACCTTTTCAAGCGATTTCCAACACTTCCATGTGGAAAATCGCCTATGACATACAAGCCAGGGTAGTGGTCATGTAGCCTTAAGGTTTGTCCAAAAGAGAGAGATTTCTAGATTAAGAACATAAGCAAGAGATTAAGCATAAGATCCTCTAATCTAGCCCATCTTAAACCCTAAAGGAACTACTCACTACACATGAATGAAAACACAATCAAATGCAATGAAATAGACATTAAATGAAAGAGGAGATGAAACTAAAGAACTTTTATTGAAATAAGCAAGTGCAAATACAAAGGAAATAAGCCTAGATCTAAGGTTCAAGAGCATGAAGCTCAAGAACACAAAGAGAGGCTTAGAGTTGCAAAAAGTAAATTACAAAATTAAAGAAAAGCTAAAACAAAAATAAGCTAAAGATTGTTGTCTTTTTCGTGGCTTAGAGCCTTTAAATACAAGAGGATTAGGTTTAGGGTCAAAGGGAAGTCAAGGGGGAAGCAACATTTTTCGGGTTTGACTGTTGACTTCTCAGCTCGATCGAGTTGAAGCTTGGCCGGTCGAGTTGAGGAACTCGACCGGATGGTCGAGTAGGTGGTCGAGCTGACTTCAAGATGACTTCCTCCTTCTTCCTTTGCGTGTGTTGAGCTGCGTCCATGCACCAAGTCCTTCCTTGCTCCTCACGTCCCAAATGCTCCAAAGTGCTCCAAAAGACCTATTTCAAGGACCAAACATGCACATGTATGCAAATGCAACCTAAAACTACTATGAATGCACAAGAAGGGAAAAGGAACAAGATATGATGCTAATGGATGCTAAAACTATGCAAAAGATGCATAAAAGATGTACTAAAACTATGCAAGTACATCGGTATAGAGAGATGTTGGACACAGCCAGCAATGGAAATAGAATGTGGATGATGGCTGGCAGCTTGTGGAAAACATTGCAAACTCTAATGGGAGTTATGGAGAAGAGTATGATCGAACAAACCGGAGCTCGACCCACAACTCGATCGAGTCCGACGAAAAATTGAGAAAATATGTCAAATCGTTGAATGAGAAGTTGGATAAACTTATCTTAGCTCAGTCCACAATGAAGAAGGTCAATTTTGTGTCTGCTGAAGAGATGGAACCTGTTCAAGAAGGGGAGGATACACAATATGCTGAAGTATGACATGAGCAATGGGCAAGGAGGTTACACCAAAGGATATTACAATTACAAGTCCAACCAGCCATGTCATACAGAAACACTGACGTTGCCAACCCACAGGATCAGGTCTACCCTCAACAACAGCAAGCTCGATCGAGTCAAGCCCCTCAACATGGGTATGGTCCTAAAAACAACTACCAAGGCCCTCAAGGGACTTTTCCTGGTCAGCAAATGCACATACCACCTGGCTTTCCCCACCAACCACCCCAGCCTGCGCCTACACCTGAGCATGAGCTCAAGGCTATGCTGAAACAATTGCTCCAAGGGCAAGCGGATGGTGTTGTGGAACAAGCAAGAAGTTGGCTGATATCAACTCCAAGATTGAGAACCTAACACAAGAGTGTACTCTCTGGAGAATCATGCTTCTTCTGTTGCTGCTGCTTGCAAAGCAAGGACAACTACCTGGTAAAGCTGTTCAGAACCCCAAGGAACAGTGCAAGGTCATCTTACTCAAGAAGGCTTGATGAAGAAGAGGATCAAGAAAGAGTCAAGGAAGAGTTCTGTATGCTGCTGAATGACGACGACATTGTTGCTGCTAAGGCTCCAAAAGTCCAGATTGATCAACCTGAAGTGCAAGCCACTACCGTAGCCTTTCACACTTCACCAGTTGAGCTCGCACAACAAGCTCGATCGGCAGCTCGATCGAGTCGAACTCTAGCTCGATCGAGTCAGACATCATCCGTCCTCAAACCAATTTTGCTTGATCCTTACCAGCCAGTTCATCCAACATCAGGCCGCCTACTAGTCAAAGCCATAAGGAAGTGATTCACAAGTTCAGAAGGACCTTAGTGAGATTGGAGTTGAGTTGCCTTCAATGGAAAGTATGAGTGAGGCATTTGAGCAAATGAAGTTGATTCAAGATGTTATGGCTAACAGAGAAAAGGTTTCACAGCTTCTGGAGATGTCTACTCACCAAATCAACCTGCTTACCTCACCTACTTTCTTACCAAAGGTGAAGGATCAAGGGAAGTTCACTCTCCCTTGCAAACTAAGCCATATTGAGCTTGACAATGACTTGGTGGATTTGGTGCAAGTATCAACTTAATCTCCCTCACAATGGCAGAAAACCTTGACATTGCTGGAGCATTGCAGCGCCCTACTACCTCAATCATGTTTGGAGATGTGATGTGAGTCAGGTTTTACCAAACTCTTTAGACCTCTGCAAGTGCACAGATCGCGGAAGTATGGGTATCGAACACAAGGACTGGCTATTGAGTACACTTTGAAACTATGGATTTTGGATCAAGCTAAAACAAAAGTATGAATTGGAGGTTGTAATAGTAACTAAAACTAGGAAGTAAATAGGTTGTAAATCAGATGGTAAGAAGCGCTAGGTCAACAGGGGCTAATCGCAGAGAAGCAGGCATTGATCAATGAAACAATGATAGATGAATTGATGTAGGGATATTGGGATATAAAAACCGTCTAGAACACAGATCACGAATATAAACCCATTCCACTTTCGAGGCTCCGGTTCCTTTGTTAATCTACCTAGTCGCTAAACTTTTGGTATGTCTCTAGGTGATTAAATCAAGCATTAGATCGAGCGGGTTCCGATACAGTTCACTAGGTTATAGTAAATCAACTTTCGCAGTCTAAGAAACCTAGCTTGTCAAAGAATATGTCCGGCGAATGATACAACACTTTCGAGGCTCAAGTCAACCTAAGATCGGATTACTAGATGCGCGGTAAAGCAATCAGCATTAGTTAAGCGACAAGACGAGACAAAGACTATAAGATAATCCCTAGCTAAACATCGAAATCAAAGATCATGCAAGCAACTCATTGATTAGTAACCCTAGCAACCTAACTAGTGGATTACTCAGACATGATCAAAGCAATAACACAAAGAGTTGAAGAAAATATCATAGATAGATAAAGGTTTAGAAATTGAAGTAAGGAGGAGAGATCTTCTTCTTGAAATCTCTAGAAAAAAACTCCAAGTATGAAAAACGTGATACAATTGCGGCTCTCTCTCTCAAGAGGCTAAAAAGTTGTATTTATAGTGCTAGGTCTTTAGAGGCGGCGAGACAATGCTTTCCGGTTCGCGCGGCGCGGTCATGCGCGGCTTAAGGTGGTAAGATGCAAACACAAACACAGTCAACAATTCCCTTTAACCATATAGAGTTATAGCATAAAGGGTATCAATCCAAAATGGGAAATTGTCACTCTATGAGAATATGAAATACAAGGAAGTCAAGCAAGCAGTAAATAGATATGGGGTAACACTAACAACCTAAATGAAACAGAAATGCAATGCAGTAAGTAAATAAAGCAGTAGAGCAACAGCTCGACCAAGGACTCGAGTCGAGTGGAACAGAGTACCGAGCTCGATCGAGTTTAGGGTCGAGTTGAAGTAAAAAGCAATAAAGGCAGCGACTTTAACAAGCTAATGCGAGAATTAGGGTTCAAGACAGGGTTTTCAATCAGGGAACTACACTTAAAACTCTCTCTTGTATCAAGGCTTCTCTTGATATTGGGCTTCTCAATGCCTAGCTAACCCTTTCCCAAGGTGAAAGCTATCAACCAAGGAATGATCTCAGAAACAGGGGGTTAGCCAGTGAGAATCAAACCTTGGAGGCCATAGGATCATTGCCCAAACTAATCCATCCAACCCCTATGAACTCCATTTCGAGAGCAAGAGTTATTGGAGCTCTTAGTGGATTTTTCCAGCGATTTCCATCACTTCCATGTGGAGAATCGCCTAATGGACATACAAGCCAGGGGTAGTGGTCATGTAGCCTTAAGATTTCCAAAAGAGAGAGAATCTAGATTAAGACCATAAGCAAGAAGGATTAAGCATATGAAACCCTAATCTATCCCATCTCAAACCCTAATGGGTAACTACTCACTACACATGAATGTAAACACAAGCAAATGCAATGAAATAAACATCATAAGAAAGAGGAGATAAAGATAAACAACTTTTATTGAAATAAGCAAGTGCAAATACAAAAGAGATTATCCAGGATCTAGGATTCAAGAAGCAAGAGCTTCAAGAACACAAAGATGGGATTAGAGCTCTAAAAAGTAAAAGACAATAATTAAAAGAAACTAAAACAAAAAGTAATCTAAAGCTTGGTGGTTTTTTCGTGGCTTTTAGCCTTTAAATACAAGAGGATTTAGGTTTAGGGTCAAAGGAAAGTCAAGGGGGAAGCAACATTTTTCGGGTTTGACTTTGACTTCTCAGCTCGATCGAGTTGAAGGAGTTGAGGAACTCGACCGGTTGGTCGAGTAGATGGTCGAGCTGGTCTTCAAGATGGCTTCCTCCTTCTTCCTTTGCGTATCCAGTTGAGCTGCGTCCATGCACCAAGTCCTTCCATGCTCCTCACGTCCCATATGCTCCAGAATGCTCCAAAAGACCTATTTCAAAGGACCAAACATGCATATGTATGCAAATGCAACCTAAAACTACTATGAATGCATAAGAAGAGAAAAGGAACAAGATATGATGCTAATGGATGCTAAAACTATGCAAAAGATGCATAAAAGATGTACTAAAACTATGCAAAATGCAAGTACATCAGTAGTATGGATTGAGGGTAGTTGATACGAAAAATCCTACTTATCAACTTTGCAGGAGTAGGAACTGCAGATGTCGCTAGCTCACAGTCGACGCTGGAGAGGTACGATATCCAGAATATCATGATATAAGATGATCATAGTCACACACTTCAACTTCTAACTACGATCAATTATTAAGGTGATCTCTTTACACATGGATTTGTGCAGGATGTGACCATGAAGGGATTCACATTCTCTCAACAAGAATCTCCTCCATTATGCATCCTTTCAACATTCTATCTCCAAAGTAATACTTCGTCAAACTATGAGATTCTTGAATGCGCTATTGTCTTCTCATATATGAATGGTGAAGAATGAGCATCTCACAGGTCCGTTTCTAACACATGGTTTTTGGATTGCTTATAAAATATGATTATAAGGGGGGAACTCAGCCTATAGGTCGTGATATTAGCAAATGAATCTAATCTGATTAAAACACATATTTTTTTATGGTCGGGGAGCAGACAGAGCCATTGGCCGCGACATTGTGGATCCACACTACAAGGAATGTCTTTACGCTGGTATTGGCGTCTCTTGTGTCGAAGGAGAAGTCATGCCTGGCCAGTGGGAGTTGCAAGTCTACCTGTGGAGAGAATTGGTCTTGGTGATCGAGTATGTGTTGCTTATAAAATATGATTATAAGGGGGGTGGGAACTCAGCCTACAGGTCGTGATATTAGCAAATGAATCTAATCTTAATAAAACACATATTTTTTGATGGTCGGGGAGCAGACAGAGCCATTGGCCGTGACATTGTGGATCCACACTACAAGGAATGTCTTTACGCTGGTATTGGCGTCTCTTGTGTCGAAGGAGAAGTCATGCCTGGCCAGTGGGAGTTGCAAGTCTACCTGTGGAGAGTATTGGTGTTGGTGATCGAGTATGTGTTGCTTGATGCCTTCTCGAGGTAGATCTACTAAACCAGTTCATTTGTGAATACAAGCTTCAAATTTGCTAATAACATGTCTTTTTTTACAAAGACTTACTGAGATCTCTGGTGTGATGGTCATTATTGACCCAAAACCAGTTCCAATCAGTTCCTTACTACTCTTTACTACTTCATATGCACTATAACTAAAGTGTTGTTGTAACATATATGAATGGGTAGGGTGACGGAGCTGGAGTTCACTGCAACGACAGTACAAAATCGATGAGGAATGATAGGAGGATTACTCCTTGCCAAGGTTGGTAAGCAAAATCTCTTGATAATTCTTTTTTGACCTGGTTCAAGTTTTAGCTTTTTGTAGTGCTGTGTCAAATTCTTTTGAAAGTTTCTTCATTTTACATCAATTGTTTGTTTGTGTGTTATTATCAATTTTACAGGGGAAGAGATTGGTTTTCGTCACAAACATCTCAACAAAGTCAAAGAAACAATATGGCAAAAAGTTTGAGACTCTTGGCTTGAATGTTATCGAGGTTAGTGACTTGGTTCATAAAAAATCTAGCTAGATTTGCTGTTATGAAGTGACCAATTGTTCTTGATTGAAGCAGTAACATTTTTATTTCAGGAAGAGATATTTGCATCTTCTTTTGCCGCAGATGTACTTGCAGTCTATTAATTTCCCAAAAGATAAGAAGGTTAAACCATCTTCGAATCAAAACAAATATGTCTCAATCTCATGTGCTAATCAAATTATTAAGAGTCCCTTTTGCAATAGTTCGAATGCAAATATTAATTCAGGTCTATGCGTTTTCACACACTTTACCGATGCTCAAGAATGGGGAGGTTAGCTTCTTTCCCCATCCAGCTAAGCTTTTCTAAATACTCTATCTTACAGGCACGTGACATTAGCATTTTATAGGCTGTGATAAACAATATTGTCCAGAGAAGCTTCAAGTAAAACACAAAGAGTGCTTGCTGCTTACGGTGAAGGCAAAAGCATCGTCTCACTAGGAAGCATGAAAACGCATAAATATACAGGTTCTCTTACGGAAAGACGGAGCTACGGTGAGAGTGGACGGAGAAAAAGGTCAAGGTTACTCAGAGGGCTGAAGGCCAGCTTCTAACATTGATCTTTATGTCATTACCTCCATTGTCACTGCTGTGAATGGTTTCACAAGTATGATCGTAATGACTTAATGCTATATTGTAATTATTGTTTATTGATCCCATGAAACAGCTTCAATTTGAATGTTTTCAAATATATCCTCTTTAAAAACCAATTGAACAGAAAAAAAGAAAACCTTTCCCCTTTGTATCTCTATTGGTTTTCGGTTCTCATTATCCATTGTTTATAAGATCTGTACTTTTCTTGCTTTGGCTGAGAGTAAATTGGCGTCGAAGAAAAAGAAAGGAGCGTCAGCAGTACAAATTCAGATTCTCGAGTAACTTTGTTCAAGATGGAATGGAGAGTCCCAAAGAGTAGAAAGTAAAAAAGTTTGCTAAACCTGACAAGTATAACAAGTAAAAAAAAATTGCATCTTCGGGTTTCAAAATATGTAAACTTTTCATTTCAGTTTATTAAAAAATCTTTATTCAATGAGAACATCCGAGAGAATGGGTCTAAATTGATAGAAACAAAAACAATCACTCAAGTTGTGTTTTTGTTTACCTAAGTTTTGTGAAACCAAAATAAAATGATGGAGAGAAGGATGACATAATATGAGTTAAAAGAAACGCTGAGAAACTTAAGAATTCAAGAGAGTACTCATTCCTTTTATCTAATGTTGCCGAGCTAAAGGAACATCAGAAGAAAGTATGACTTAGGTAAACAAAAACACAACTTAAGGATTCACTCTACCATGACTTCCTTTAAGAAACCAGGAAGCGCGGCAATAATAGTAAACAAAGGTCTTACTTCTATTTGTGTGTGTGCAAACTAATACTTCGACTTATCACTCTACCGTGTTTGTATTTTTGAAAATCAATTTTCTTTAGATTCAAATAACTTACTAAGTTATATGAAATTTTGTTTTTGGGAATTAGATGTTCAATTAAAAAAAAATTGAGATAATTTACAAAGTAACTAAACAAGGCAGAAAGAACAAAACTTAAAAAAAAAAAAAGCAAATTACTAACTGAAATTAAAAATGATGTATACCATATAAATTTAATTTAAATATAATATAACCGGGCTGATGATGTAAGTTCCATCTTTTGATGGTTTGATTTGAACAAATTGATTATAGTATTTGCATAGTTATGATGTGCCACTAGACCAGGATACAAAGCAGCTGTTTTTTTACTTCTTTTAATTGTTCTTCTTAAACTCCTTTTAACTGTTTTCAGGATGTGGGGAATAAAAATGAGAACAAAAGCAGAGGTCAGGGACGAGGAAGGCGACAGAATCAGCAAGGCGGCAACGGTATATGTACTTTTTCATTATTTATACTGTTTTTGCAATGGAGGGAAGTGGAAATGAAATTTTGAGACCCATTTGTGATTTTGCGACAGGACATGGAACCTCACCATCAAGCTCATCGTCTTTCCATCATAACTATAATCATCATTCATCATCCAGTTGAGGTCTCAAAGGGACCGCCTGGCCCAATAATGCCTGATGGGAAGAGAGGGTTCACCATGGGGCGTGGTAAACCACTTCCTCCTCCTCCCACATCCACTCAAACCAATCACGAAGTTTGATGGTCTTTTTAGCCCCCTTGTGTTGTTGTGTGGTTTCGTTTCGCTTTTTTAAAAAAAAGAAAGAAAGAAAAGAAGTGAAACATGTATGTAGTTATAACTTATATGAGAAGTGAGATCTACAAGTCCTCTGAATCCTCGCTTTAGGTTATATGAAGTTCAATGTTTTTCTAATATATATGCCATTTAGTTGTAGTCGCCTTTGACGCATATAAATTGTCTTCAAATTTGTCTTTCCAATACCAGACTACTTTTACATAACCAATTGTAAACACCAAATTATAATGGATTTTTTGTTGAGTAGATCTAACTATATATATGCAGTTTCCTTCAACGGTCTTTTTTATATCAAACATTATGCTTGAAATTCACTTTCCGAACCGTCTAATGTGCTTCCACCGTTCACTTGAGCAGATCCTTTGAAAAGTATCATAACTTTGGTCTCCCAAGAGTTTCTCTTCTCCCACTAGACTACTTTGAGTTCTCTAATATGAGGAAGCTACTTCTTTCTTCATGATGGATCAAATCATATGAACTCTATCTTACCATCACTGATCAAATTACTTCTTGAAGCACCCCGGACAAAAGAGAGCTTGATTCCTTTGTTAATGGATCACATGCAAAATTAAAAAGTGTCTACTTTCTTCACTTATATATCTTTACCACAATATTTACAACCACATTAGTGGAGGCAACAAAATATCAAATTAAAATCGAGATCATCTCTACGGAACAAATGTATAGAAGATTTTACCGGCGTAGCCCGGTCGATCACCTAGTTGAACTTGTGAAAATGTTAGCTCCTCTATTTATACAAGTGATGAGGAGGTGATAAGGGAGAGGAAGAGGCGGTGAAGAGGGAAACTTACAGCCAAAGTAAATATTAAAATATTTGGATAATTATCCTTTCTAACATAAATCAAAATCTGATCTTCACATTATACGGTTCAGCATTAAACCCAATTTATGATATATTGATCGCTGATTTGATGCAAATTACTATTGCTGCGTGTAAATTGTTATATAGCATGTCTCCAAATTATAAATTAAATCGAATATTATAATATTTATTTACTAATATAAGCATTGGTTTAAAAGAAAAGTAAAACAAGAAAAAAAAAACTATTGGTTTGAAAAAAAAGAAAAGAAACTCTAAAAATCGAATGAGCTGTTTCCTTTAAAAATTTAAACATTTTTGGCAATTTGCTAAATCCTTCTTTGGAAACGCGTCTCCGTGTTTTCTTTGTCCATTTACTCTCTTTCCTTCGTCTAAATACCAACAAAGATCATAAGAATTTAAAATTTTACTTTAAATAATCTATAACTTTTTTCCGCCGGGGATACCGTGGGGGTGGCGATGGAATTGAGGAGAAAGTTATGCATTGCGGTGGCAGTTTTCGTAATCATGATCGAATTAGTTTCATGCAATTTCGTGTTTAATGTACAAAACAAGTTCGCAGGGAAGAAGAAGAAGCTTGCTCATTTCAAGTCTCACGATACACGACGGCACTCTCGAATGCTCGCATCCGTTGATCTCCCTCTCGGCGGAGACAGCCGCGTAGATTCTGTCGGGTTTTGTTCTTACCCCTCTCTTTTGTCGAACGAATTGGAACACTTCTGTTCTGTACGAAAACAAGTTTTTTTAAGGGTTTTATGATTATTTCGTGAAAACTTATTTATGGTACGTTACGAAATAGGTGATTTCGCTATTTTATATATGATTCTATCAAATTCTTACAATTTCACTGTTTTCTAAAATTTATTTTGCTATTTTATACCATTCATAATATCCATCAAATCTTATGTCTTAACGTTTTGAAAAGTGATTCTGCTATATTTAGATTATGTATGATAAATATCATATATCTTGTGATGTGTATCGGATAAACGATTCGATGTTTGTGGTGCAATAAATGATTTGGCAATTGAATTTAAATACTTATGAAGTTAAATGTTCGTGATATTATTTCAGTTTATACTTCACTAAAATCAAGATCGGGTCGCCACCAAAAGAATATCATGTTCAAGTCGATACAGGAAGTGATATACTGTGGATCAACTGCTCTCCGTGCCCAAAATGTCCCTCCAAAACTAACTTGGGTGTAAGGGTTCTTCCTGACTTGCTTTAGTGTATATATTGTAGCTTAAGCTCTTAGCTAGGATCTCATCTTCTGAATTTTGTCAATGCAGTTTAGTTTATCATCGTATGACGCGAAGGCTTCTTCGACATCTAAGAAGGTTGGATGTGAAGATGATTTTTGTTCTTTCATATCGAACTCAGATACTTGTCAACCTGATATCGGATGTACTTATCACATTGTCTATGCGGACGAAAGCACAAGTGATGGGAACTTTATAAGAGACAAATTAACACTCGAACAAGTTACCGGAGATCTTAAAACCGGACCACTTGGGCAGGAAGTGGTATTCGGGTGAGAGGTTAATATCTCAGCTTCTATGTTATGTTTATAAAATGCAACAATTTCATTCAAGTGTGTCAAGGATAAAGCATAATGCTTTTATGTATTTGTTACGTTCATATCATGGCTTAAGCATTAATGTAACATCTTCAAGAATTTGTTGAGTTCTTGTTTGTGATGTGAGTTTTTTAGGTCCTCTCTTTTGTTTTGAGATAGGTGTGGAAGCGATCAATCTGGACAACTTGGGAAATCAGATTCAGCGGTTGATGGCGTTATGGGATTTGGACAATCAAATACCTCTGTACTATCACAACTAGCTGCCACGGGGGACGCGAAAAGAGTATTTTCGCATTGCTTGGATAACGTCAAAGGAGGTGGGATTTTTGCTGTTGGTGCAGTAGATTCTCCAAAAGTTAAAACAACCCCTATGGTGCCTAATCAGTACGTGTCTTCTCTCAAGTCCTTTTTGTTCTTTGTTTCTTAGACACTATGCATTAGAGTTTGTTCTTTTGATTGAACAGCTTTCTTGATTTATGAAAAATATTTCTTAGTTTTGTCTCATATGCTTTGATAATTCTTGCTTTACTCTAAAATCAGCTAGGATGATCCATCATCTTGATTTTCCACTGGATGGTTTTGATTTTAGAAATCTTTAGTGCGTATAAAGGTTTAATATACACATGTTTGTGGATGATCTTGAATCTTGTAAAAATATACGTTGTTCAAAAACATTTAGGATGCATTACAATGTTATGTTGATGGAAATGGATGTTGATGGAGCTCCTCTCGACCTTCCACCAAGTATTGTCAAGAAAGGAGGAACCATTGTTGATAGTGGTACAACTTTGGCTTACTTACCACAAACTCTTTACGATTCTCTAATAGAAACGGTAACATTCTTCTCCTCTTAGTAGTCTTTAATTCTAGCTCGTGAATCACAATCTTTGTCATGATTTTGGTGGTGTAGATCACTGCTCGTCAACCTGTAAAACTACACATAGTAGAAGAAACCTTCCAATGTTTCAGCTTCACTAAAGAGTAAGACGACTTATTTCATCTTTTAGATACCAAATTATATGGTTTTTTTTTTTTTTTTCGATAACTTTATCATTGCCTATATAATTTTTTTGTTTTGCATAAGCATGCTTCAATCATGTACTCATGGTATGGTCTGGAAGTCTTAAGGAACAACATTAATTTCTTCTGAAACTAGCTTCAATGTTTTCATGCCGCTAAATCAGTGTGTTAATATGCTAAAATATTCGTCCTTGAACTTGCAGCATCGATCAGGCATTCCCACCAGTAAATTTTCAATTTGAGGACTCTCTTAAACTTACCGTTTATCCGCATGATTATCTTTTCTCACTAGAGGTAAGCAAGTCCATATGTTTTTTTGAATACATAAACCTTTTCTTGTAAGATTCCAAGAACGTTGTTATATCTTTTCGACCTTGATTGAGATGTTTCAAGTTGTAGGAATTTTGATTCTCTTTTTTTCGTCTAGCTCTGTTAGATGCTTCTATATACTGATATTAAATCACAAAGAAACAAACATGCTTTACAATGTTCACTCGACCAGATATGTAATTTTGCTTCCTCATTTGCCAACAGGAAGACATGTATTGCTTCGGTTGGCAAGCTGGTGGAATGAAAACTGAGGATAGATCAGAAGTGATACTCTTGGGAGGTAAAACTTCAAATTTCTAATAAAATCGTTCTTTTGATAATTTCTAACTCGTGTAAGCATTGAAGATGCTAGACGATAGATAGAAATTAACCTCAAATCATTGACTTATCATTTTCTAGATATGGTTCTCTCAAACAAGTTAGTAGTATACGATCTTGAAAACGAGGTGATAGGATGGACAGATCATAACTGTAAGTATCTCTACAACCCAGGAAAATTTTAGCAAAACCAAAATTCACTCTTTATGCTTTCTTTGTCATACAACAAACAAATGGGTTTGTTTTTTTTTAAAAGGTTCATCAAGCATCAAAGTAAAAGATGGATCAGGAGAAGTTTACTCGGTAGGAGCAGACAATCTTTCATCAGCTCCTCTGTTGATCATCGGAAAGCTTCTTACGGTTTTGTCAACATTGATCACAGTGGCTTTTACCTCATTAGCATAGCTCAAAAACAGAGAACATTCATCTGCTTTGTTTTGGTGATGGATGTTGAAAGCAGATGAAATAGTGTAAAACAGTTTTCTCATCACATATACATCTCTTTTCTTGGTTCAGTTTTTTATACAGATCATATACAACCAGGCCCGGCCCAGCCATAAAGCTCATGAAGCATTAGATTTAGGTCACACTTATATTTACTGTTTTTGAGGGCCACCATTACATATTGGTACAATAGCATAGTGGTCATAGGTGATACTTTTCAGCTCTCTTTGCTTGAGTTCGACTCCTGTTGTACTAGAAAATATTCTTATATTTTTTGTCTAGGCCACATTTTCTAAAAAAAACTTTAGGCCACCAAATGTGTTGGGCCGGCACTGTATACAACAATATATAGACATTTTACCTAAATGTTATAGAGAGATGAAAATTTAGAGAGTGTTCCTCAAGAACTGTACAACAAAGTAGACAATGGCTAGAAACAATGCAATCTGATATACATCTCTCTCCAAGCTATCATCTCTCTGGAAATACTGTTTCACAACAATTAACATTCTTTTAGTATGCATGCTTATGGTTTAAAGCAAGAAGTAAGCAAATACTGACCTTTGTTGGATCTGTTGGATCCCGATAAATCTCTGTATCTTCTTTTCGAGCAGCGAAACTGGCTGTTAAGTCTTTCGTGACATTGAGCAAGTCTTTTGCGGATTCAGAAGCAGCAAAGAGGCGGCGAGATGTCAAGAAATAGGCTTCAGCAATAGGTGATGATGAAGATGAGTCCCAAGACTCTACATGCTCAATCACTTGGCCACTAATCTGGTTAAGAGTAAACTCAGATTTGACTTTGATGATCAAATCTCCACTTATAGCAGCAAGAAAAGATTTGGGTTTTCCTTTGACTGTCCATCTAATACGCAAGACGCTTGTTGATAACATTATCATCTCTTGTATCGTCTACAAATAGAGGGAGAAAACAACATTACTTTCCTTTTTTAAAAAAAATCCGGAATGTGATTCATTGGCTTTTGCCACTCTATTTATCCTCCAAGGTGAAGTGTAGCCATTTGAGTAGCCCATTTTTGTTACAAGAAATGTTATTATGCATAAGTAATCACAGTTCTTGTAACAAAAATGGGTAGAAAATTCACAAAATGTTAAAACGTCTAGCTTAGGTCTTACCACCGTGGGATTCTCTAAGCCATTAGGTATCCACATTGGTCTTTTATACTTCTCACGACCTGTAAAACTTCTAATCGGATCCTGCAATCACTATCAATCACCATGTATTTACTTATTACCAAGGAAAACTTCAGAACATCACAAGAGAATTAATGATAAATTGATAATCAATTCACGTCGGCGACCATAGTCTGAAACCAAAATTTGCCTTCACTCATTATTTTATTTTATTAGCCATTAATGCCTTTTCACCAAAACATATATAGGATTCTTATATTGGTCGTCTAACACTAATTTTCATAACTTGGAACAAGGTATTATGCTTCATTTTCAATGTAAGAAGCAAGAACTGTCTCATTCTATATAAACTTCAAATCGTGTTGAGAAGTCTGATTCGGTTACGAGAACGGCCTAAAAGACAAGATAGTTCCTAAAGTTTTTGTTCTTATTACTCACAGTTGCAAGTAACCATCATATATCTATGCACCTTGTAACGTACCTTATATCTGACGGAAACTGCATAGCACGCAAAAGCTCGATTTCCTTCCCTTAGTTCAAGAATGTCACGAGCAAGTTGTCTGGCTGTGGATTCGACCTGCGGGCTACTTGTGCACTCAAACTCATTGCATAATTCACCAAAATCAATCTTATCAACGAGTTTGTCTGCTTCTGATGTATCAATGGATACTTCAGTCCTCCTGGAATTATCCAAAACTGAGAAGAAAAACAGAACGAAGAGATAGTTATATAGTAAGATATGGGCTAAAGATAGACTCCACTGGGAAATATACAATCAGTAAGATTGTTCAACTAATCATTAACTCAATTGTGAACAAGAACAAGAACAAATAAAAAAATGAAGATTGCAAAATTGTATTTTATATAGAATACACAAAGAGAGGAGAAGAATAATGTACATCGGGGAAAACGGTGGTGGAGCTTAGAGGAAAGCCGAGAGTGGCGGCGAAGAAAAGCGGTGGAAGGAGTAGAAGTAGGGAGGAGGAAAGCGGAGGAAGTAGTCATCGGAGTGTATTTCCGTTATCCTTCTTGATTGTGTGGCGAAAAGGGTTGCTTAATGGATGTTTTTCTTCCTTACAATTTTTTTTTTGTTGCTTTTAAAATTAAGACATTACTTTTGGTCATTGGATAAGGTTTTTCATGGTGATATAGATTTTTATTTTATTGTGTGACTAAATTATTCAAATTCTTTCGTTTTGGATCCTAGAAAGAGCTTGTCTCATAAACAAACAAAACAAGTAATTATCTATTCAAAACATTCAAGAATCTGATTTTTCTGTTCTGCAAATGAATTAAGAAACTCAAAGATCGTGTTTTTATTACAAGATAGTAAAGAAAAAAGGAGATTGTGTCTCACTAATTCTTCCTCAGCTTCTTTAAGCCGATTCACAAACGGCTCCAATCCCTTCACAAACGTTTGCCTACAAAACTACCAATACACACCATTACAAAGAGAGCTAAGAGCATCTCCATCAGAGTCTCTAGAACGGATATTAGAAGGATTTTTAAATGTTAAATCGAAAAATAAAAATGTCTAATTATCTAACATATGTATTTTGTAGGAGAGATATTACAAAATGTTAATATACGTTATATACACAATCATGTGATTGGTTCATGTTTTTCTTTTTAAATGGCTTTCTTTTTTTTTTTTTTTTTTTTTTTTTTTTTTTTTCGCTTTCTCCTGTTTCTCTCTTCCATACCCACGAGAAAAAAATCCTCCTCCATATGGATCAAATTCCTCCTCTTCTCCGACTGAATTCCCGGACGAATCTCCGGCGATTTCTCTGATCCAAACCAAAGAATCAAGAGCGTGATGGTGGTTTCTTTATCCAAATTGGAGATACTTTTTTTTTATATTGTATTTGTAGTTTTGTATATCATGATACATTTTTTTCTTCATCCTCAGCATTATAATAACCGTCTTGAAGCATTTTTTTTTTACAAACCACTAGAAAGGTGACCTGCGCTATGCCGCAGGATTGTTTAGATAATTTCTTTTTCGTATTTTGTTTTTAAATTTGATTTTAAGAATCATTTACGCAAACTATTTTTTTTTAATTTATATTAATATTTTTTATGTTTATTCAAAGTTTGTTGTTAAATTCAGATGACATAATTGTATTATTATTATTATTATCATTTTGAAATTTTGTTTAACACTATCTTATCAGAACATAATTTATTTTCCTATAAATGTAATCCGGAGAAGTATTTATATACTTTTTTGTATTTTTAGTTTTGTATTTGATTTTGAAAATATCAGTATCATGTAATATTAATATTCCTCTGAAATATATACTAATATATGTTTACCTCATGATAGTATTGCAGATGTGTATAACCACCAAACCGAATCAAATCAAAACCTATATCTTCTATAAAATGAAAAACTCAAACTAAACCAACTTTTAATCTCAAACGAACAACTGAAATATACAAGCAGCTAATCTTGCATTTAGATGTTCCAAACTCATATGAGCGATAAAGGACCATGTAACAATAATATAATTTCTCTTTGTTTTTATCACATTTGTTTACGCTAAAAAACCGATAAAGTTTCGGATCAGTATTATCCCTCTCCAAGAAATCACGCTCAATAAGCGACTTGATTCTTGATCTCAGTCGGATTCGCCATGAAACTCCCCTGAAGCTGTTTTGTTACCTCCACAATAATATTATTATGATCCAACACTTTCCTCGACTTCATGATCCTCACAACCGTTGCTTCAATTTGAGGCTTCCTATCTTCCTGATGTTGAGTCAGGTTTTACCAAACTCTTAGACCTCTGCAAGTGCACAGATCGCGGAAGTATGGGTATCGAACACAAGGACTGGCTATTGAGTACACTTTGAAACTATGGATTTTGGATCAAGCTAAAACAAAAGTATGATTGAGGTTGTAATGGTGAACAGAACTAGCAAGTATAAACGAGGTTGTAAATCAATAAGGAAGAAGCGCTAGGTCAACAGGGGCTAATCGCAGAGAAGCAAGCAATGATCAATGAAACAATGATAGATGAATTGATTAGGGATATTGGGATATTAAGAACCGTCTAGAACACAGATCACGAATATAAAACCATTCCACTTTCGAGGCTCCGGCTCCTTTGTTAATCTACCTAGTCGCTAAACTTTTGGTATGTCCCTAGGTGATTAAATCAAGCTTTAGAATGAATAGGTTCTGATACAGTTCACTAGATTATAGTAGATCAACTTTCGCAGTCTAAGAAACCTAGCTTGTCAAAGAATATGTCCGGCGAATGATACAACACTGTCGAGGCTCAAATCAACCTAAGATCGGATTACTAGATGCGCGGTAAAGCAATCAGCATTAGTTAAGTGCACAAGACGAGACAAAGACTCTATATAATCCCTAGCTAAACATCGAAATCAAAGATCATGCAAGCAACTCATTGAATTAGTAACCCTAGCAACCTAACTAGTGGATTACTCAGACATGATCAAAGCAAACACACATAGAGATGAAGAAAACATGATTGCAATAAAACTTAAGTAGAAATCGTGATACAAGGGCGGCTCTCTTTCAAGAGGCTAAAAAGTTGTATATAGTGCTAGGTCTTCAGAGGCGGCTTAGGTTAAGCCGGGCTGTGAAAACGTGTGAAACGGGCTTCAAAACGGGCTTCGGGTCGACGGACGTTCGGACGGTCGGTCGGGACGGTCGGCCGTCATCGGATCGTAGTCGGCCATCGGTACGGTCGATCGTGGCCGATAGTTTTCGTGTTCGGCCGACGGGGTCGGACGGATGGATAGGTTTTGGCCGATGAAACTTGGCCGGTCACAGGACGATGCCTTCCTGTTCGCGCCGATGGGTCGGCCGCGGTACATGGTTGTGCCGCGCGGCCGCGAGTTGTTGCCTTCGTGTTCGCGCGGCACGGCACGGTCGTGCACGGCTTGTGGTGGCGAGCTAAGGAGCGGTTTGAAAACGTGGAAACTCCCTTGCTTCTTTGAATATCCTGTGAAAGGTTCCTTTCCTGTATTCCACTAAGAACATAGGCAACATAAGGTTAGCTTCACATACACCCTGCAAGTTTAGCGAACAATACCAACCCAACTAGTCTCATCCAGCAATCCAAACTCTCTATTGCTAACCTCTTGCATAAATTTAAAGCGTGAGTTCTTTATCAAGGGAATATCGATCAATTGAACTTGTTCTTACCCACTTGATCTTCTCCAAGATTGTCTTTGAAGTGCAATGAGTTCTTTTCCTCTCTCTTTCTCACATCAGAACTTTGAAAGGTCAATTTCTCCCTACTTTTCTAGGGTATCATTTTATTTTTTCTATTGACCCTCTTTCAACCACAGGATAAGTCTTTAGCTTGTTCCTTGTTTGATAAGGTATTCCATAAGACATGAAGGTACAGACATATGCATTCCTCATGCTTACTTGTTTTCCTTGTGCTCTTAGAGCTTTTCTCATAAATATTTCTTACCATTTGGGATGGGAGAGAGAGGAGAACTGCTTTAAAGGTTAGACAAATCTTATTGAAAATCAAGCAAGGAACTGTCGACATGTATGCCAATCCCCTTGACAAGAGTTATTAAGATTGATTAAGGGTGAGGTTAACTCTAGATTGCTTGGTTACCTTAGAAATTTCGCTGAGCTAGCATGTCGATCCACTGTAAGAGCTTCTGTTAGGCTTGTGCTCTAGGGTCATGGATTGTTAGCACAACACTATCAAATCTCAAAGCAAGTTCATTTTCCGGACTGGTTTTGACTCAATAAAACAAGAAAACATGAAACAAAGTAAATAAAACATAAGAAAAGAAAGAAAAATGCATTAGTAACACAATAAAACTCCATACACTCAAAAGATCCCTGTTACTAAACCACCATACACTCAAAAGAGACCCTCTTTGTCTCTTAACCCATAAACCCTTAAACCAAATGAGTTGATTGATCTTGCATGTTTTTGGTTCACTGTTTTACTTAATAAATGTTAAAGGGATTTGCTGATTTGAATGCATTGTTTGAGTGACTGTGAAGGTAGGATTGATATTGATAAGCATGGTTAAAATCTTAATGAATATCTCTCACCTTGTTGCATTCTAGAATCTCTAAGTTGGACATTTAGCAAATCGCTTCTGAGGACATGTTTTTAAAGGCTGAATCAATTTGTTTTCAAACCTCATCTCTTTCTTGTTCTATTTGTTTGCTTGAGGGCAAGGAAAGGATAAGTTTGGGGGTGTTGATGTACTTGAATTTTACATAGTTTTAGTACTTCTTTTATCCATCTTTTGCATAGTTTTAGCATCCATTAGCATCATATCTTGTTCCTTTTCTCTTCTTTTGCATACATAGTAGTTTTAGGCTTGCATTTGCATACATATGCACGTTTGATGTCTTAATCAGGTCATTTGGAGCTAATTGGAACATTGCCTATCACTGGAGACTAGTTGAGGAAGGAAAGACTCTGTCTGCCCCATGTACGGACCCGCACTCGGTCGAGCTAGTGAGATGCGTCCGAAGTATCGTATCAAATGAAGGGTTTACACTCCGATTCAGCCTCTGACTTCTTCTTGGAAGTTGTGGATAATTGAGTTAGCTTTCGTCTGGAGGTGGTTTCATGTCATTCGGACCAGCGGTTCAGAAGATACGACGATTTTGGTTGGACTCGACCCACCAGCTCGACCGGCCAGTTTCCAACTCGATCGAGCTGCTTTTCCAGGAGTCAAAGTCAAACCCGAAAAATGTTGCTTCCCTTTGACTCCCCTTTGACCCTAAACCTAGTTTGCTTTACTATAAATGGCATTGAGCCACGAATTAAACACAGCTTTGGCTCAACTTTTATTTAATCTTGTATTTGCATTTCCCTTTTTTACTTTTTAGC
The DNA here is from genome assembly GCA_902728155.2 of Microthlaspi erraticum. Lineage (NCBI taxonomy): Eukaryota > Viridiplantae > Streptophyta > Magnoliopsida > Brassicales > Brassicaceae > Microthlaspi > Microthlaspi erraticum. The sequence continues at coordinate 146,787 of CACVBM020001091.1, forward strand.
CTCTCTTTGTGTTCTTGAGCTCTTGCTCATAGAACCTTAGATCTAGGCTTTATTATTGTATTTCTGCACTTCTTTATTTCAATAAAAGTTGTTTATATCATCTCCTCTATCTTTTGATGTTCCATTCATTGCATTTGGTTGTTTATTTCACCATGATTAGTGAGTAGTTCCCTTTAGGGCTTAAGATGGGATAGGTTAGAGGTTGTTTATGCTTAATCCTTCTTGCTTATGTTCTTAATCTAGAAATCTCTCTCTTTTGGACAAACCTTAAGGCTACATGACCACTACCCCTGGCTTGTATGTCCATAGGCGATTCTCCACATGGAAGTGATGGAAATCGTTGGAAAAGGTCCACTAAGAGCTCCAATAACTCTTGCTCTCGAAATGGAGTTCATAGGGGTTGGATGGATTAGTTTGAGCAATGATCCTATGGCCTCCAAGGCTTGATTCTCACTGGCTAACCCCCTGTTTCTGAGATCAAGTCTTGGTTGATAGCTTTCACCTTGGGAAAGGGTTAGCTAGGCATTGAGAAGCTCAATATCAAGAGATACCTTGATACAAGTTGTTTAAGAGCAAGACTGATTAAGTATAGCCTCCCTTTAGCTGCAAAACCCTGTCTTTAACCCTAATCTTCGCATTAGCATCTTAAAGTTTGCACCTTTATCGCTTTTCATTGCATTTCCTCTGTTTTTACACCAACTCGACCCTCAACTCGATCGAGCTCTTGGTCGAGCTCCCTTGCATCTGCTTGTTCTTGTTAATTTCTTGCATTTAGCTGCTTTCTTTTACTTTCTGCATTGCATTTCCGTTATATTAGGTTGTTTAGTTGTTACATCCCTCCTTTTAATCATTTGGCTTGACTTTCTTGTGTTTGCATATTCTCATAGAGCAACATCTCACCCTTATGGATTGATAACCTCTTATACTACATCGACTATGATGGTTAAGAGGAATTGATTGATTGTGATTGCACCATACCATCTTATCTTCATTTACCACTTTGCATTCCATTTCATTTACATCATCCTTCATTCATATCACACCACAAATCCTATCATCAATTTGGCGCCGTTGCCGGGGAACCATGACAAAGTAGCTCAGCCTGTGGAACCTTTTTCTTCCCAGAGTGATCTCTTATCCACACCAACCTCACTACCCAAGCTGAATGGTCAGGGAAGCTTCACTCTGCCTTGTACACTTGGTCACCTACAACTTGAGGATGCACTTGTTGATTTTGGAGCAAGTATCAATCTGATCTCTCTTGTTCTAGTACAGAGGTTGGGTATACAGACTCTGATCCAGCGACCTAAGTCTTCTATCATGGTTGGAGATGCTTCTTCTAAAGCCCCACTTGGTATTGTCATGGATTTCCCTTTGAGAATTGAAGAGTGCACCATCCCAATAGATCTAAAAGTTTTAGATATGGTTGAAGAGAAGGATGTGCCATTGATCTTAGGGACACATTTCCTCACCACTGTTGGTGCCTCCATTGACTTCCACACAAAGAAAGTCATCTTGCACAATGTCAACAACAAAGTCTCTTACCCTCTCAAGGCATCAAGCTATAAATATTGTGGAACCACTGCCACTAAGTCGCTGAGCATCAAGAGTGATGAGTCTGCTGAGTTTGCTGAGGTTGAAACGATGGAGATTATGACTGTGCGCTGCACAGAGCCAGTTATTTGTGAACCTTGTGTTCTGGATGAGATGGGTCTTGCAATTTTGTTTAGTGAGCAGCTAGGAAGTGCTCAAAAAGATGGGGAGGGTATGGCTTTGAAGGCGTCTCATGGACATAAAAGAAAGATGATCACGCCTCAGACTCTCTCAAGCGCTCCATCACAGCTTACCCTGACTCTGTTGCCATCCAAGTTCACAAATGGGAAGATTGAGTACAAGATCAAGTGCAAGGGAAAGTCTAAACCATTTTCCAGTATCAAAGCCTTGGTCAGTCCTGAGCTTCAAAAAGATCAAACCAAGCTCAAGGAGCTCCTATCGTCAGTCCTTATTGTCACCTTTGATGGTGGGACCGCTCTCATTCATGCCTAAAAGGTAAAAGGTCAAGCTATGGGACCTAAAACAAGCTCACTTGGGATGAATTCCCATGTCTATCTTGTGTATAACGCTAGTTCTTTGTAGTTGTTTCTGTCTAAGGCTTGCAGAAGTTAGTTCAAAAGGGAAGCTATTCTGACTCGAGCCACAGACTCAATCTAGCCCAATCCCACCACACCTATTTTTGCTCGATTGATGCCGTTATGATGCTACTGTCTCCTGCCCTCTCCGACTCATGACCTTGCTTCCCAGTACTTTGGGGAGCACTAAGGTATCAAACGTTTCTTCCCTTGTACATACCATCTCATTTTCATGCATTTTTCTTTGTTTTTCCCTCTTGAATCTTTCTTTGAGCTTCTTTCACACAAGGGACTGTGTGATTTAAGTTTGGGGGAGGGTTCAAGAGATGATTTAACTTTTTTTTATTTTGTTCTTAGTTTTTCATCTATTTGCATAGAAAAAAAAACCAAAAAATCATAAAATTTTCAAAAAATCCAAAAATATTTTCATCTTTTTACATTCATACTTGCTAGAATTGTTTAGGATTGCATCATTCACCTATGTTTTAGTTATTCATTGTTGATTTGATCTTGAAGATTTGTTCATCATTTGCGATTCATTGAGCATCCATTAGCATCATATCTTGTTCCTTTTATATAAGACCAATGAACCAAGCAAGAGAAGCAAGCAATGATCAATGAACCAATGATAGATGAACTGATTAGGGATATTGGGATATTAAGGACCGTCTATAACACAGATCACGAATATAAAACCATTCCACTTTCGAGGCTCTGGTTCCTTTGTTAATCTACCTAGTCGCTAAACTTTTGGTATGTCCCTAGGTGATTAAATCAAGATTTAGAATGAATACGTTCTGATACAGTTCACTAGATTAGTAAATCAACTTTCACAGTCTAAGAAACCTAGTTTGCCAAAGAATATGTCCGGCGAATGATACAACACTTTCGAGGCTCAAATCAACCTAAGATCGGATTACTAGATGCGCGGTAAAGAAATCAGCATTAGTTAAGTGCACAAGACGAGACAAAGACTCTATGATAATCCCTAGCTAAACTTCGAAATCAAAGATCATGCAAGCAACTCATTGATTAGTAACCCTAGCAACCTAACTGGTGGATTACTCAGACATGATCAAAGCAATAACACATAAAGATGAAGAAAACATGATTGCAATAAACTCAAAGTAAAAAAATCGTGATACAAGGGCGGCTCTCTCTCTCAAGAGGCTAAAAAGTTGTATTTATAATGCTAGGGCTTCAAAGGCGGCATTAGGTGAAGCCGGGCTGTGAAAACGTGTGAAACGGGCTTGAAAACGGGCTTCGGGTCGATCGGACCGTTCGGACGGTCGGTCGGGACGGTCGGGGGAGAGTGAGCTACACTTGCTTGTATTCTTTTGAAGGTCTCTACGAGCCTTCGGGAGGGGTTGTCCTCGCAGTTCTCGCTTAACACCAACGGTAGATAGGAACCAAACTGTCTCACGACGTTCGGATCGTAGTCGGCCATTGGTACGGTCGGGACGATCGTGGCCGATAGTTTTCGTGTTCGGCCGACGGGGTCGGACGGATGGATAGGTTTTGGCCGATGAAACTTGGCCGGTCACAGGACCATGCCTTCCTGTTCGTGCGGATGGGTCGCCCGCGGTACATGGGTTGTGCCGCGCGGCCGCGAGCTGTTGCCGTCCTGTTCGCGCGGCGCGGTCGTGCACGGCTTGTGGTGTTGAGCTAAGGAGCGGCTCGACCTTGGGACGTTGCTTTCCGGGTCGGGACGTGAGCTCGGCCGTGGACTTGGCGGGATGCGGTTATATGCGCGGGGCGATCGCAGTACGTTCGTTCCACGATCGGCCGGTGTGCGCGGCTATTGCTCGATAAAGCCGTCTGGACCAGTCTTCACTATTTTGATCATATCTTCACTTCTAATTATCCAAATGATGCCAATCCAATTGCGTTGGAGAGTTAACTCACTCAGAGCACGCGGGGAACTGGTTTTGATGAAATCCATTGAGTAGATCTTTTTCTGGGCCATTTCAAAGTTGATGCTTGGGTATGGAGCTGCTTGAGGCGTCAATTCTATGGTTTTGCTCCAAAATGCATCATTTCACCTGTTTAGACTCTAAGCCCTATAAATCCAATAAAACTATCTTTTTAGATAGAAAACCTGCCAAAAACCATTAGAAAACAATACTAAAACAGTATAAAAAGCATGTAAAATAGAGGTATATCACTTCCTCAACTCTAACTTCTTCGGTTCCGTCTCCTTCTGCGCCCCCACAGTCCCTATCTTCACTTTATAAAACTTGCTCGCAAACTTCTCGTTCCCAACAAACCAATCCTCCTCAAAACTGTAGAATCGTAACACAAAGATGAACTCAAAGATTAAAAGAAACTCTTCTTTATTGCTTAAGAAAACTCACTCAAAAACTTACGCTCTCAATCTCTAACCTCATAAGTTATGTCACACATTGACATCTCCTTATATAGACATTCAATATCCTAATCCTATTAGACTGTGTATCTAAATAACTCCCAAATATAATCTAAGTCCTAAACTCATTAGGAACCCTCATCACAATAGGATTAGGTTTGGCTTGCAACTCAAACTTCCTTCAAGCTTAGTTCAACAGAAACGTTTAGCTCGTGCCTGTGAGCTTTACCAAACGTCGCTTTGACATCAGCTGTTCCCATATTAGTCTGCCAAGATAATCTCCTCCCGTTATGTGTCCCAAGGTAATGTGACTTAAACTTCTCGCAGAGAACACAGACCTCCGCCGGTAAGTTACACGGCACAGTCGGTTGCGCCGGCCAAAACCCGTCGTGAGGATCTGAACGGAGATCGTTGTGCCTTATGAAAGCTCGGGTGGGTGTTGTAGAAACCTTTCTATTGAGTGTATAGTCCGGTTATTAATCCGGTTTATTTAATAAGTGAGATGAGAATTTCCTTTGGCTTATATATGCTTGTACAGTACACACATTTTCCTTTAATGAGAAATATGAATTACACATTTAATATGGTATCACAGAGAAAATAACAAACTTTCTCATTTTCTTTTTGCCGCTTTCTTGTGTTTTCTCGGCAGTTTCTCGGTGCGATTTCCTTCGATTCAGCTCAAATCTCTTGGGATCTTCCCTCCATTGCTTCAAATCGATGAGTCTCTCACCTTTGTGCTTACTCTCCGAGCTCACAATTGCTTTTTTGTCACTGATTTCATCCTTTTTACGCCGAATCTCGGTCGTCTTCTTTCTCGTCATTTCTCTTTTTTGTTGGCCTGTTGATTGTTGCCTTCTCATTTTTTTCGGCACAATCCTTCTTCCTGATGACTGCGAATCCTGCTCCGCCTCAATTCATGGATCAATACGAAAATCCGTATTTTCTTCACAATTCCGATCATGCCGGCTTAATTCTCGTCTCCGATCGTCTTCAATCTGGCGCAGACTTTCACTCTTGGCGTCGCTCTGTTCGGATGGCGTTGAATGTTCGTAACAAGCTGGGTTTCATTGACGGAACGATTCCAAAGCCACACGCGGATCGTCGCGATGCAACGATATGGTCGCTACCTGGATAATGAACTCGGTGAGTAAGAAAATTGCTCAGAACTTGTTGTTTACGTACACTGCGGAATCGATTTGGAAGAACATTCTAGCTAGGTTTAAGCAGGATGATGCAACGCGTGTATTTGAGATAGAACAACGATTAGGAACTGTAGAACAAGGCTCTATGGATGTTAGTAGTTTCTATACTGAGTTGATGACTCTTTGGGAAGAGTATAAGAACTACATTGAGCTCCCTGTGTGTACGTGTGGTCGCTGTGAGTGTAATGCTGCTGCGCTATGGGAATCTTTACAACAGAGAAGCAGAGTTATGAAGTTCTTGATGGGTGTTAATGAAGCTTTTGAGCCAACTCGTCGCCATATCTTGATGATGAAACCTATTCCTTCTCTTGAAGATGCATTCAACATGGTTGCGCCAGATGAACGCCAGAAGTCCATTAAGCCAAGCTCGAGGCAGGACAATGTTGTTTTTCAGAACTCTGGGCCTCATGATAATACTCATTCTTTGTCATCTGAGAGTCTTTTTGATAATGCTGCTTTTGCTACTCAATACAACAACACTTATCGTCCTCGCCAACGTCCGGTTTGTACTCATTGTGGTCAGCTTGGTCACGTCATTCAAAAGTGCTTCAAGCTTCATGGCTATCCTCCAGGGCACAAGTTTCACACAGCTCCAGGACAACAACAATCCTCTCCGCAGTCTCGTGGCCAGAATCAGAATCGTACTCACTCTCAGTCTTTTCAGAAGACTAACACAGTGGCGAATAAGATGACTGCCTCTCCTCTTTACTTGCCAGCTCCTGCCACGAATGCGATCAACATCGATCTCAGTCAACTCAATACTGATCAATTCCAGACTCTGCTTCAACAGCTCCAAAGTCATGTTAAGCCTCCTGAGTCTCATGTTCCCGTTCAACGTGCGTCTATTACTGAGGGAGGTCATATGGTTGCTAAATCGTCTGCTGGTATCGTCTTTTTTCCATCTTCTAATATCCCTTTTCCTTCTTCTAGCCATCGCTTTGAGAACAATTGCCTTACTTTCCAACATCAGTGTTTATCTTCTCTTTACAATTCCTTACCAAGTGGTTCTTGGATAATTGACAGTGGAGCCACAACTCATGTTTGCTCTGATCTGTCTTTGTTTAGTGAGACCTTTCCGGTGTCCGGTGTTACAGTCTCTCTCCCTAATGGCATTACAGTCATAGAGGCACCATGCATATTCATTCATCATTGACATTGCATAATGTTCTGCATTTCCTTCATTTCGCTTCAATCTCATCAGCGTTAGTAGCTTGCTTAAACATGATAATCGTTCTGCTCATTTTAATGCTGATCATTGCATTATCCAGGAGTCTATTCAGGGCTTGATGATTGGTAGAGGCACTCTTATCAACAATCTCTACATTCTTCAAGTCACTGCTGCTCCTTCTTCCAATTTCTGTGGATCCTTGCATGACGATGGTCTTCTTTGGCATCAACGCCTTGGACATCCATCTCCTGGCAAGTTACAACATCTTTCTGGTATTCTGCATTTGCGTAAAGGTGCTAGTTCTGATCATTGTAGCATTTGTCCTTTAGCTAAACAAAAACGTCTTTCTTTTCCTTCAAATAGTCGTTTATCAACAGCTCCATTTGATCTTGTTCATTTGGATGTCTGGGGTCCGTTTTCAGTTGAATCTCTAGAGGGTTACAAGTACTTTCTTGCCATTGTTGATGATTGTAGTCGTGTAACCTGGATTTATATGATGCGTAATAAAAGTGAAGTTTCAACAATTTTTCCATCTTTTCTGAAGCATATTCAGACTCAATATCAATTGACTATTAAAATGATACGTAGTGACAATGCACCTGAACTTGCTTTTCCTAAACTCATTCATGATCTTGGCATTATCCATCAATATTCTTGTGCATATACCCCACAGCAGAATTCAGTAGTCAAATGTAAGCATCAAAATCTTCTTAACGTTGCTCGTGCTTTACTGTTTCAATCAAATCTGCCTCTGGTTTAATGAAGTGATTGCATTTATACAGCTGTTTTTTTCATCAATCGCACTCCATCTTTACTTTTGGATAAGCTAAGTACTTTTGAGGTTCTGGCTAAGAAGACACCTGATTACTCTTTTCTTTGTTCATTTGGTTGTCTTTGCTATGTCTCTACTTTGCTTAGGATCGTCATAAATTTTCGCCTCGAGCTGATGCATGTGTTTTCTTAGGCTATCCTTTGGGTCGCAAAGGTTACAAGGTTTTACATTTGGATACTAATGTTGTCTCCATCAGTAGAAATGTGATTTTTCATGAAACTGTTTTTCCATGTAAAACTAGTTCTTCTACTGTTTCTACAGATGTGTTTTCGAAAACTATTTTACCTTTACCTATTCCGGTTGGTCTTGATTTTAATTCACCTGTTTCTGATAGTGCTCCTGTTGCATCTCATTCTCATGTGCTTCTGATATTTCTCATGCCACTGATGCATCTCATACCTCTCATGCATCTGCATCACGCTCTAATGCCACTTCTATATCACGGGAGACTGTTTCACAGGGCACAGGACAGAGTCGCCTACTCAATGGCATGTCACGACCTAAGCGTGTGCCTAAGGCTCCAGGTTACTTATCTGAGTACCACTGTTCACTTACTCAAATTTCTAAACCTTTTGCCACTCCTTTTGATATTCATCCATCTGAATCTATTCCTTCCACAACCGTTTATCCTCTCAAACGTTCTTACCTATTCAGCTCTTAACCCATAATATCAGTCATATGTTCTTTCTTATTCCCTTGAGACGGAACCAACGACATTCAAACAGGCTATGACTTCTCCACATTTTAGACATGCCATGAACGAAGAACTTGTGGCCATGGAAGTAAACAGGACTTGGACTATTGAATCATTGCCTCCTGGTAAGAATGTGGTGGGTTGTAAATGGGTGTATGATGATAGGATTTGTGTGTGGATGTGAAAAGATATGAAATGAGATGTGTGGAATGCAATCAGTGGTATATGATGAGGTGGTAAGATGCAAACACAAACACAGTCAACAATTCCCTTTAACCATGATAGTTGATGTAGTACAAAGGGTTATCAATCCAAAATGGGAAACTTGTCACTCTATGAGAATATGAAACAACCAGGAAGTCAAGCAAGCAGTAATAGATTTGAAGTAACACTAACAACCTAAATGAAAAGAAATGAAATGCAAAAGTAAATAAAGCAGTAAACAAGCGCTCGACCAAGACTCGAGTCTCGAGTAGAGTAGGGTCGAGTTAGAAAACTAAAGGTACGACTTTAACAAGATATTCAAGACAGGGTTTTGCAATCAAAGGAATCTACACTTAATCATCTAGGGCTTCTCTTGATATTGGGCTTCTCAATGCCTAGCCAACCCTTTCCCAAGGTGAAGGCTATCAACCAAGGAATGATCTCAGAAACAGGGGGTTAGCCAGTGAGAATCAAACCTTGGAGGCTATAGGATCATTGCCCAAACTAATCCATCCAACCCCTTAGACCTCTATTTGGAGCTCTTAGTGGATCTTTTCCAGCGAATGCCATCACTTTCGTGTGGGGAGTCGCCTAAGGACTTACAAGCCAGGGGTAGTGGTCATGTAGCCTTAAGATCTATCCAAAAGAGAGAGAATCTAGATTAAGACCATAAGCTAGAAGGATTAAGCATATGAAACCTCTAATCTATCCCATCTCAAACCCCAATGGGTAACTACTCACTACACATGAATGTAAACACAAGCAAATGCAATAAAAGAGACATCATAAGAAAGAGGAGATGAAATTAAACAACTTTTATTGAAATAAGCAAGTGCAAATACAAAGAGATTATCCAGGATCTAGGATTCAAGAAGCAAGAGCTTCAAGAACACAAAGATGGGATTAGAGCTCTCAAAAGTAAAAGACAATAAAATTAAAAGAAACTAAAACAATAATAAAGTAAAGCTTGGTGGTTTTTTCGTGGCTTAGAGCCTTTAAGATGGCTTCTCCCTTCTTCCTTTGCATATCCAGTTGAGCTGCTCCATGTGCCAAGTCCCTCCATGCTCCTCATGTCCAATATGCTCCAGAATGCTCCAAAAGACCTATTTCAAAGGACCAAACATGCATATGTATGCAAATGCAACCTAAAACTAACATGAATGCATAAGAAGAGAAAAGGAACAAGATATGATGCAAATGGAAGCTAAAACTATGCAAAAGATGCATAAAAGATGTGCTAAAACTATGTAAAATGCAAGTACATCAACACCCCCAAACTTGAACTTTGCTTGCCCTCAAGCAAACAAATAGAACAAGAAAGAGATGAGGTTTGAAAATAGCTGATTCAACACTTAAAAACTGATTGCATTCCACCTCATCATATACCACTGATTGCATTCCATACATCTCATTTCATATCTTTTCACATCCACACACAAATCCTATCATCAGGGAGTGGAGAAGTGGGTTCGATCGAGTTATGGGGAAGAGGGAGTGTTTGAGATGTGTGGTTGAGATTAAAAGATGAAATAAAGAGGGGAACAAGAAGCTAGGGATTTCTCTGATCAAATTAGGGTAGTGGGGGACCAAAATCAGCTTGTGGGACCCACTCCCTTGACCAAGAAAACGGTTATGAATTTGAAATTCAAAAACTTACCTCGGTCGAGTTGAGGAACTCGATCGAGTTGCCCTGGTTTCTAGCTCGATCGAGCTGTCGGTCGAGCTGGCTCCTTGACACCTAAACTTAACTTATTCAAAGGTTAAAACACAGAAAATAGATAGAAATTGCATAAATAGAATATGTACAAGGATAAACATGGGACTTCCTCCCAAGTGAGCTTGTTTAAGGTCCCATAGCTTGACCTTTACCTTCTTAGGCATTGGTTGAGCTAGTCCCACCATCAAGGGTGATAGTGAGGACTTGAGACAGAAGCTCCTTTAGCTTGGTTGGGTCCCTGGATGTTCTGAAGTCACCAAGGCTTGGCTCTAGAGAATGGCCTTGATCTCCCCTTGTACCTTATCTTGTACTCAATCTTCCCATTTTCAAACTTGGTGGGGAACAAAGTCATTGTGAGCTGAGATGGCTTGAATGAAGGGGCCTGAGCTGGTGGATCTTTTCTTTTATCCCTGGTCTTGCCTTAGAGGCTACATCCTCCCCTTCTTTTAGAGCCCTTCCTAGTGGCTCATCAAACAAAGCTTGAAGGCTCTCTTCATCAAGCACACAAGGGGCTTGAACAAGTCATCAGCTCGTGGTCTATCAGAACGTGGTTTCTCAACTCTAGCCCTCTCAAGACGTGGCTTCTCAATCCTTGGTCCTCTCTCATCCTTATCCTTCCCAACTCTTGGTTCTTTGTCAACCCTTTCCTTCACAACCTTTGTAGCTCCATGACTCTTAGAACTGAGAGTGGTACTGTCAATTGTGGCACAAAAGTCTGAACCTCTAGGCTGCAAGCGATATGACACCAAACTATTCACCTTGTGAAGGATCACTTCTTGCTTGTGAAAGTCTATTGAAGCGCCAACTGTACTAAGGAAAGGGGTTCCCAATAACAGAGGTAAATCCTTCTCTTCTTCCATTTCCATCACAGTGAGATCAGTTTGGATGATGCATTCTCCAATTTTCAAGTGATAGTTCTTGAACACTCCAAGAGGAGACTTAGAAGTTGCATCTCCAAACATGATTGAAGTAGTAGGGCGCTGCAAGGCTCCAGCAATGCCTAGCTTCTCTGCCATGGAGAGAGAGATCAGATTGATGCTTGCTCCAGAATCCACTAAGGCATTGTCAATCTCAAGATGCCCAAGTGTGCAAGGGAGAGTGAATTTCCCTTGATCCTTGACCTTTGGTAGGAAGGTGGGTGAAGTAAGCAGGTTGAACTGATGAGTAGACTCTTGTAGGACCTCTGAAACTTTATCACTGTTGGCTAGAACATCCTTGACCATTTGCATTTGATCAAATGCCTCACTCATGCTATCCATAGGAGGCAACTCAATTCCAATCCCACTGAGATCTCTTCTGAACTTGTGAATCACTTCCTTGTGACCTTGACTAAGTAGGCGAGACANTATAGAAACCCCAATGTGGAGAATCCTCAAGACCAAGTGTATCCTCCAAGGTATCCACAACAACAAAGACCTCCTTACCAATCTCAAGGAAGTCAATTTCAGCCAAGGCAAGGATATGAGCAGAGATCATCATATCCGCCCAAGGAGCCATATGCTTCTTCACCAAATCAAGCTCCTCCAAACCAACAAGGTGGGAGATTTGAAGGAATCCTCCAACAGATCATGGATGGCCAGAAGAGAAACACTAAAGAGATGTATGAGAAGATGGACACTTTGTTCAGCAATCTCAACACCAAGTATGATGCTGTTGCCACTCATGTGAAGAAACTAGAGACTCAAGTCACTCAAACTAACTCAAGGGAAGCTGTTAAGAGACAGGAAGCTGAATCCAAGAAGTCCTTTTGCAACTCAGCCGCCATAGAAGAAAGATTTGAAGACCAAGTTCCAGAATGGATGCTTTCAAAACCTACTGTTGATTGCATGATTTGGCCTGAAGAGAATTACCCAGAGAGAGAGTCCAATCGAGCTAGAAAGAGAAGACTCTTCCCAAAGATTATCCCCAAGACAGATAACTCAGGAAAGTTTGCTGTGCCTTGTATCATCAAAGGTAACATTCTTGAGCAATCTTTGTGTGACACAGGAGCCAATGTGAACATCATGTCTAAGAGGATAGCTGACAAGATAGGCCTCACCAAGATAGAGCCATCATCCATCTCCATCAACTATGCTGATTCATTCTCACAAACCCCTATGGCTTTGTGCCTAATGTGATGGTGCAGATTGGAAATTGCTCTATCCCTACTGATTTCCAGATTGTGGAAATGAGAGAGAGTAGCCATAGACCTCTCATATTTGGAACCCCTTTCCTGTCTACTGTGGGTGCCATATTTGATTTCCCCAATCAAAGAATCTCTTTCAACAAGGTGAACAAGGGTATGTTCTTCCCTATGTGTTCAACAAAGAACTCTTTTGTTGACATGGTCCAAGAGGAGAAAGCTTACTTTGAAGCCACCCCAAGAAGGAGAAACTGAAGAAACAATCAAGGAAGATCCCATTCCTAAGCCCAAGCAGCTTGCCAAACAAGCAAGGAGTAAGACTAAGGCCCCTACACCAAAACCGCCCAAGGGATCAACCAAGATTGAAGATGAGGCCAAGCCAAGAAGGAAGGTTAGAAAACCTAGGTCTGGCCGCAACATGAAGCTTCTATTCCCAAAGGAGCTTATTGATGAGAATCTAGAAGGATTCAAGGAGAAAGTGACAAGAACTCTAAAGCTTTTTCCTAAGGCAGTAGTGCCAAGGGACATTCATGGAGAGATTGTCTATCCAGCTGTGAATCACCCACCAGATACTCATTGCAAGGAGAAAAGACTTGGAGGATCAAAGATGCCTCTTGTCTCCATCTTCTCCTGAGCGCCAAGCCTTACAGTCAAGCTAAAGACTTAAAACAAGCGCTGCATGGGAGGCAACCCATGAGGTACTTTTACTTTTCTTTCTTTAAATTTCTTAGTTTTTGTTTTGCTTTTGTGTTTTCTTTGTTTTAAGATAGGATAGAAGGAGAAAAAGGTGTGAAAACACAATCCGCGCCAAAACATTGGCCGCGGACGCGCAAAAGTGATTTTGGCCGAGCAATTCTCAACTGGCCGACCGTTACGGTCGAGCCGGGAAGGAATAGCCGTGCTCGGCCGGATTCACTATGCGCGACAGAAACCGTTCGCGCGCACGCACGAACCGGGAAAGAAACGCGCGATCGGCCGAAATTTTCGTATCGGAACGGACCGACCGTGCCGGTCGATCCGGGAAACATCGCTCGGCCTCGGCCGAAATCTCTCGACCAAACGAATTTGGCCGACCAAATCGCTCGACCGCGACAAAATCCATCGGCCATCGGCCCAAACTTTTCTAGGCCAAGGTAAGTCCCCTTTTCATTAATTCAAACCGGTTTTAACCAATCTAAACCAACTTAAACCGGTTTTCAATCAAAATTCGAATTTGAAAAGGAAAATTGATAGGATTTAGATCTTATTTACTTCACCTTTCCCTTGAAAACAACAAGAACCTCTCTTTCTTCTCCAAAACCCTAAACTCCATTAGAGGAACTCTAAGAGTTTTGATTTCAAAACTTTTACTGTTCATAACTCTAAATTGGAATTTACTTGCTCTTGCAACCTTATTCACTTTTCAACACACAAGGTATGTCTTCTAACTCTAATCCTATGTTTATGCAAGATCGAAAATCTTAATAAGTTTCATGTTTGGTCTAAACTCTTGTCTAGACTTGAAATTAGCATCCTTATAGTCTTGTAATGAACTTTGCTAGGTGGAACCTAGGTGGTTTAGAGTTAATTTGAAGTTTAATTTCACAATTGAATAGTTTTTCACAAAACTTATTGGGCATTCCAAACCCCTTATTCAAAGGTGAAATTGCTTAGGCATACTTCAATTCATTAGTTTATCTAGTGATTACTTGGATTAGAAACTCAATTTCTCTTGATTTGCTGAAAAATTTCGATTTTAAGCACCATAATCTTGGGATGAACAGTAAAATCCGAAAATTAATTTTGAAAAAGTGAAATTTCTATTTTGTCTCTTTGATTCATGATTAAGCCTTGAGTTGTTCCTTATTCCATATCATTATTACAACTCAATTAGCTTATTCTTCTTTTGCATTAATCACAAACTCATATTTCTTCCCAAGAATTTGCTCTTGTAGGTACACCAATGGCAAAGACAAAAGGAAATGAGAGTATGAAGAAGAAGAAGAACCCATTCATGGAACCACCAAAGAAGCAAATCAAGCTAGGGAGTAGTAGCTCCAATGCAAGAGCAGCAATACCAACTTCACCACATTCCATTGATGCAATCAAGAACATGTGGAGAGTCCAAGAGAGGAGAAGATGATTGGGCACTTGTAACCTTTGTTGGAGAACAAAATCAAGACCCAAGAAAGTGTAAGAAGGCAATCGAGCCATGTGTGAAGATGGACACCCAAACCCTTGATCTTCTCAAGATAAGAGATGATGTCACATGGTACATAAGGAAGCTAGGCTTGAGCAAGCTCTTCAAGCTAGAGTGTAGTGAGTACTCACAACTCACCAAGGAGTTCCTCTCCACAGTAGCTCTTGCCTTTCCCAACCACAATGGAGACCAACCAGCTGGTGATGGACTCCTACTCTTCAAGATAGGCGATGCCAATGGGCGCATCTCCATCTCAGCTCTATGCCAACTCTTTGGACTTCCCAATGAGACAGCACATGACTTCAAGGAGAACTCAAAGAGGAAACAAGCTGCCTTTGCTGATTGGACACACTTTGCCAATGAACCATTCTTGCCTTCAAGGTCAAAGGTGTCTAGAATCACTCATCCAGCCATTCGCTATGTGCACCGCCTCATCTCCACCACTTTCCAATGCAAACAAGAAGCCAACAAGGTCACAACTGATGAGTTCTACATCCTCACCACACCATTCATCAAGCATGAGTACAAGGCCAACCTTGGACTTTTACTTGCCAAGACATTCATCAATGTGAGGAAGCTAGCTAAAGACTTGGAAGGCAACAAGAAGCTTTGTGTTCGTTTTGGGAGGCTTATCACGGCCATAGTACAACATGTGGGGATTGACATTCCCAACTATGAGCCACTACCCAAGCCAACCCCTTTGGATCTCCATGCTCTTCAGCACATCCACTTCCTAAACCGTTGGACTAAAGACCCAACTCGGTTTTGCTATGAGTTTCCAATTGGTCCAGCCAACACTTCCCTTGTCTTGCTGCCACATGAGGACATCCCAAGCCTACGCTCAGGAGTTGTCACTTTCCAGCCCAATGAGGAAGAGTTCTATGTTCCATCAAGTGAGAAACCATCATTCCCCATGCTCACCTATCGCACACTTCAGCATGCAGTCAAGACTCAACGCCGCTCCAAGAACGCCATGTTCTCACTACTGGCATGGCCGCACATCAAGCTCTAGACCGTGTTAACAAGCTGGAGAAGATAGTGGAATGCCAATCTCGCTTCATCTCACGCCTAGTCCGCGTAGTTCGCCACATTGCACCGGAGAGACTCTTTCGCCCTTCTTCCACCGCTAGAGAGCCATATGAGCCTGACCTTGGTGAGTTCTCACTAGACTCAGAGCTTGGTTCAGAAGGCGATGACCCCATAGATGAGGAAGAGAGTTCTTCTCACTGCCACACATAGTCATCTCAAGTGGTACTTAGTGCAATGGACACTTACAAATCTCCATTTTCTATCCCTATCTTATTTTAATGAATTTTTCTTTATTTTTCTTTTACTTTGAATATTACCTCTCACCTTAATGTGATTTGCTTTCACCGGGACGGTGCAAGTTAAGTCTGGGGGGAGTTTTATTGTGTTACTAATGCATTTTTCTTTCTTTTCTTATGTTTTATTCACTTTGTTTCATGTTTTTCAAAAAGTTTTATTGAGTCAAAAACCAGTCCGGAAGTTATGAACTTGCTTTGAGAATTGAGAGTGTTATGCTAACAATCCATGACCCTAGAGCAGAAACCAGCTAAAGGCACAAGCCTAACAGAAGCTCTTACAGTGGATCGACATGCTAGCTCAGCAAAATTTCTAAGGTAACCAAGCAATCTAGAGTTAACCTCACACTTAATCAATCTTAATTACTCTTGTCAAGGGGGTTGGCATACATGTCGACAGTTCCTTGCTTGATTTTCAATAAGATTTGTCTAATCTTTAAAGAGTTCTCCTCTCTCTCCCATCCCAAATGGTAAGTATATTTATGAGAAAAAGCTCAAAGAGCACAAGGAAACAAGTAAGCATGAGGAATGCATATGTCTGTACCTTCATGTCTTATGGAATACCTTAGTCAAACAAGGAACAAGCTAAAGACTTATCCTGTGGTTGAAAGAAGGGTCAATAGAAAAAATAAAATGATACCCTAGAAAAGTAGGGAGAAATTGACCTTTCAAAGTTCTGATGTGAGAAAGAGAGAGGAAAAGAACTCATTGCACTTAAAGAGGCAATCTTGGAGAGGATCAAGTGGGTAAGAACAAGTTCAATTGATCGATGTCCCCTTGATAAAGAATTCACGCTTTAAATTTATGCAAGAGGTTAGCAATAGAGAGTTTGGATTGCTGGATGAGACTAGTTGGGTTGGTATTGTTCGCTAAACTTGCAGGGTGTATGTGAAGCTAACCTTATGTTGTCTATGTTCATAGTGGAATACAGGAAAGGAACCTTTCACAGGATATTCAAAAGAGCAAGGGAGTTTCCACGTTTTCAAACCTCTTTCACGGATTTAGATTCTTTTTGCTTGGGACAAGCAAAGATCTAAGTCTGGGGGAGTTGATATACCTCTAATTTACCCACTTTTTATACTGTTTTAGCATTGTTTTCTAATGGTTTTTGGCAGGTTTTCTATCTAAAAAGGTAGTTTTACTGTGTTTATAGTGTCTAGAGTCTAAACAGGTGAAATGATGCATTTTGGAGCAAAACCATAGGATTTGCACTTCAAGCAGCTCCATGCACAAGCACCAACTTTAAGAGGGCCCAGAAAAAGATCTACTCAATGGATTTCATCAAGACCAGTTCCCTGCGTGCTCTGATTGAGTTAACTTTCCAACGCAATGGAATGGCCTATTTGGATGAGTAGAAAAGGAGTTATAACCAAAAGAGTGAAGACTGTCCAGACGGCTCTATCGAGAAACAGCGCCCAAACCGCGCAGTCCGGCTGGCCGAGGAACGATGTTCCGCGCTCGGCCAAAGCTCGTCCGTCCGACTGAAGTCTCGGCCAAAGTCCAAACCACTCGGCCGATCACGCATCACGACCCGGGAAACATTGCCCGCGGTCGGCCAAGCCACACGCCACACCACCGCGCACGACCAAAGCGCGCGAGCCGGGAAAAAGCCTCGCGGCCGCGCAACCGTTCGCGTACCACGCCGATGCATCCGTCCGAGCCGGGAAAGAACGTCCCACGTCCGGCCGAGAATTTCATCGGCCAAACTCATCCGCTCGACCACGCCGGCCGACCGTGAATCCGTCCGACCCCGACCGTTCCGACTCGGCCACGACCCGATGTCCGGCCGATCGTCCCGCACGACCGTCCCAACGCCGCGGTCGACCCGAAGCCCTTTTGAAGCCCAAACTTATGTTTTCAAGCCCGGCTTAACCCTAAGCCGCCTCTAGAAAGACCTAGCACTATATATATGGATTTTTAGCCTCTTGAGAAAGAGAGCCGCCCTGTATTTCGATTTCCTACTCTAAGTTTTATTGCAATCATGTTTTCTTCATCTCTATGTGTGTTTGCTTTGATCATGTCTGAGTAATCCACTAGTTAGGTTGCTAGGGTTACTATTCAATGAGTTGCTTGCATGATCTTTGATTTCAATGATTAGCTAGGGATTATATTAGAGTCTTTGTCTCGTCTTGTGCACTTAACTAATGCTGATTGCTTTACCGCGCATCTAGTAATCCGATCTTAGGTTGATTTGAGCCTCGACAGTGCTGTATCATTCGCCGGACATATTCTTTGACAAGCTAGGTTTCTTAGACTGCGAAAGTTGATCTATCTATATCTAGTGAACTGTATCAGAACCTATTCATTCTAATGCTTGATCTAATCACCTAGGGACATACCAAAAGTTTAGCGACTAGGTAGATTAGCAAAGGAGCCGGAGCCTCGAAAGTGGAATGGTTTTATATTCGTGATCTGTGTTCTAGATGGTTCTTAATATCCCAATATCCCTAATCAATTAATCTATCATTGTTTCATTGATCATTGCTTGCTTCTCTGCGATAGCCCCTATGACCTAGCGCTTTTCCTTTATTGTTTACAACCTCGTTATACTTGCTAGTTCGGTTCACCATTACAACCTCAATCATACTTTTGTTTTAGCTTGATCCAAAATCCATAGTTACAAAGTGTACTCAATAGCCAGTCCTTGTGTTCGATACCCATACTTCCGCGATCTGTGCACTTGCAGAGGTCTAGGAGTTTGGTAAAACCTGACTCCGCATCAAGTTTTTGGCGCCGTTGCCGGGGACTGCAGCAGTACCTTTGGAACTCGACTAGGATCTAGTCTAGAACCTTTTCCTGTTTTGCTTTTCTTTTGCTTTTGAATTTTTAGTTTTTGATTTCCTTTTCTTTGATTTTTACTTTTGTTTTTGTTTTTCCCTTTTGATTTAACTTGTTTCCAAGACTCTTTTCAGGTGCATGACTAGGAGGTCCAACAAGGACAACCTAGTTGAACATCCAGAGATAGACAAGCTTGAGAAGCAACTTAGGAAGCAAAAGCCCAAGAGATGGCCGACGAAGCAGCTCGCGCTCACGCCGCTGAAGTGGCGCGCGCTCAAGAAGAAGGAAGAGATCCACCTCCTCCTCCTCCTAATCCCTGCTGGAGATGTGAACGCACAACCCCAAGCTGGAGCACCTACAATCGGAGACTATGACTCTGCCGATGCTTTCTTCATGGATAGAAACCCTATCCATCCACCACCACCTGCAAGGAATGACTATGAGATCAAGCCTCAGATCATTGCATTGGTTAGACAGAACCAATTCAATGGACTTCCAGCTGAGCATCCTCTTGATCACATAGAAAACTTTGAAGAAATTTGCAGCACTACAAGATCCAATGGAGTCTCTGCTGACTACCTTAAGTGCAAGCTCTTTTCATTCTCTCTTGGCGACAAAGCTTCAAGATGGTTGAAGTCTCTGCCAGCTCACTCCATCACCACTTGGGATGAGTACAAGGCTGCATTCATCAACCACTTCTACACCAAACAGAGATCAATTTCTGTGAGAAACAAGATCTCCACTTTTCGCCAAGGCAACAATGAATCTTTCTATGAGGCGCTAGATCGATTCAAGGAGTACATTAGGGACTGCCCTAATCATGGTTTCAATGAGGGAAACCTATGGAACATCTTCTATCGTGGCATAGACCACAAGTACAAGCTTTCATTGGATACAGCAAGCAATGGAAACTTCATGACCAAGACTGTTGATGAAGCTAAGGTTCTTATTGAGAATCTTGCAGCTAGTGATTGTAACAACTGTCCTGATTATGACCGCTCAAGCCGCACCACTACTAGCTCCCCTGATTCTTTTCAAATGACTGAACTCAAGAACATGATGGCTCAAGTTCTTAAGGGACAGCTCAAGCATATCAATGCAATAGAAGGGATGAGTGATGCTAATGAAGATTCATCAAGAGAATGCATGGGAGATTTCTCTAATGATGCCAATGAAGAAGATGTGAACTACATTGGAAACTATGGGAACAAGGGATACAATCCAAGCTATCGCCCAAATCCCAACATGTCCTATAGAAACCCCAATGTGGAGAATCCTCAAGACCAAGTGTATCCTCCAAGGTATCCACAACAACAAAGACCTCCTTACCAATCTCAAGGAAGTCAATTTCAGCCAAGGCAAGGATATGAGCAGAGATCATCATATCCGCCCAAGGAGCCATATGCTTCTTCACCAAATCAAGCTCCTCCAAACCAACAAGGTGGGAGATTTGAAGGAATCCTCCAACAGATCATGGATGGCCAGAAGAGAAACACTAAAGAGATGTATGAGAAGATGGACACTTTGTTCAGCAATCTCAACACCAAGTATGATGCTGTTGCCACTCATGTGAAGAAACTAGAGACTCAAGTCACTCAAACTATGGAAGCTGTTAAGAGACAGGAAGCTGAATCCAAGAAGTCCTTTTGCAACTCAGCTGCCATAGAAGAAAGATTTGAAGACCAAGTTCCAGAATGGATGCTTTCAAAACCTACTGTTGATTGCATGATTTGGCCTGAAGAGAATTACCCAGAGAGAGAGTCCAATCGAGCTAGAAAGAGAAGACTCTTCCCAAAGATTATCCCCAAGACAGATAACTCAGGAAAGTTTGTGTGCCTTGTATCATCAAAGGTAACATTCTTGAGCAATCTTTGTGTGACACAGGAGCCAATGTGAACATCATGTCTAAGAGGATAGCTGACAAGATAGGCCTCACCAAGATAGAGCCATCATCCATCTCCATCAACTATGCTGATTCATTCTCACAAACACCCTAAGGCAGTAGTGCCAAGGGACATTCATGGAGAGATTGTCTATCCAGCTGTGAATCACCCACCAGATACTCATTGCAAGGAGAAAAGACTTGGAGGATCAAGGATGCCTCTTGTCTCTATCTTCTCCTGATGCCAAGCCTTACAGTCAAGCTAAAGACTTAAAACAAGCGCTGCATGGGAGGCAACCCATGAGGTACTTTTACTTTTCTTTCTTTAATTTTTAGTTTTTGTTTTGCTTTTGTGTTTTCTTTGTTTTAAGATAGGATAGAAGGAGAAAAAGGTGTGAAAACACAATCCGCGCCAAAACATTGGCCGCGGACGCGCAAAGGTGATTTTTGGCCGAGCAATTCTCATTCTGGCCGACCGTTACGGTCGAGCCGGGAAGGAATAGCTCGTGCTCGGCCGGATTCACTCCATTGCGCGACAGAAAACGTTCGAGCGCCACGCGCGAACCGGGAAAGAAACGATCGCGATCGGCCGAATTTTCGTATCGGAACGGACCGACCGTGCCGGTCGATCCGGGAAACATTCGCTCGGCCACGGCCGAATTCTCTCGGCCAAAACCGAATTTGGCCGACCAAATCGCTCGACCGCGACAAAATCCATCGGCCATCGGCCCAAAACTTTTCTAGGCCAAGGTAAGTCCCCTTTTCATTAAATTCAAACCGGTTTTAACCAATCTAAACCAACTTAAACCGGTTTTCAATCAAAATTCGAATTTGAAAAGGAAAATTGATAGGATTTAGATCTTATTTACTTCACCTTTCCCTTGAAAACCACAAGAACCTCTCTTTCTTCTCCAAAACCCTAAACTCCATTAGAGGAACTCTAAGAGTTTTGATTTCAAAACTTTTACTGTTCATAACTCTAAATTGGAAATTACTTGCTCTTGCTAACCTTATTCACTTTTCAACACACAAGGTATGTCTTCTAACTCTAATCCTATGTTTATGCAAGATCGAAAATCTTAATAAGTTTCATGTTTGGTCTAAACTCTTGTCTAGACTTGAAATTAGCATCCTTATAGTCTTGTAATGAACTTTGCTAGGTGGAACCTAGATGGTTTAGAGTTAATTTGAAGTTTAATTTCACAATTGAATAGTTTTTCACAAAACTTATTGGGCATTCCAAACCCCTTATTCAAAGGTGAAATTGCTTGGGCATACTTCAATTCATTAGTTTATCTAGTGATTACTTGGATTAGAAACTCAATTTCTCTTGATTTGCTGAAAATTTTGATTTTAAGCACCATAATCTTGGGATGAACAGTAAAATCCGAAAATTAACTTTGAAAAAGTGAAATTTCTATTTTGTCTCTTTGATTCATGATTAAGCCTTGAGTTGTTCCTTTATTCCATATCATTATTGCAACTCAATTAGCTTATTCTTCTTTTGCATTAATCACAAACTCATATTTCTTCCCAAGAATTTGCTCTTGTAGGTACACCAATGGCAAAGACAAAAGGAAATGAGAGTATGAAGAAGAAGAAGAACCCATTCATGGACCACCAAAGAAGCAAATCAAGCTAGGGAGTAGTAGCTCCAATGCAAGAGCAGAAATACCAACTTCACCACATTCCATTGATGCAATCAAGAACATGTGGAGAGTCCAAGAGAGGAGAAGATGATTGGGCACTTGTAACCTTTGTTGGAGAACAAAATCAAGACCCAAGAAAGTGTAAGAAGGCAATGGAGAAGGTGAACATCGAGCCATGTGTGAAGATGGACACCCAAACCCTTGATCTTCTCAAGATAAGAGATGATGTCACATGGTACATAAGGAAGCTAGGCTTGAGCAAGCTCTTCAAGCTAGAATGTAGTGAGTACTCACAACTCACCAAGGAGTTCCTCTCTACAGTAGCTCTTGCCTTTCCCAACCACAATGGAGACCAACCAGCTGGTGAAGGACTCCTACTCTTCAAGATAGGCGATGCCAATGGGCGCATATCCATCTCAGCTCTATGCCAACTCTTTGGACTTCCCAATGAGACAGCACATGACTTCAAGGAGAACTCAAAGAGGAAACAAGCTGCCTTTGCTGATTGGACACACTTTGCCAATGAACCATTCTTGCCTTCAAGGTCAAAGGTGTCTAGAATCACTCATCCAGCCATTCGCTATGTGCACCGCCTCATCTCCACCACTTTCCAATGCAAACAAGAAGCCAACAAGGTCACAACTGATGAGTTCTACATCCTCACCACACCATTCATCAAGCATGAGTACAAGGCCAACCTTTTTTACTTGCCAAGACATTCATCAATGTGAGGAAGCTAGCTAAAGACTTGGAAGGCAACAAGAAGCTTTGTGTTCGTTTTGGGAGGCTTATCACGGCCATAGTACAGCATGTGGGGATTGACATTCCCAACTATGAGCCACTACCCAAGCCAACCCCTTTGGATCTCCATGCTCTTCAGCACATCCACTTCCTAAACCGTTGGACTAAAGACCCAACTCGGTTTTGCTATGAGTTTCCAATTGGTCCAGCCAACACTTCCCTTGTCTTGCTGCCACATGAGGACATCCCAAGCCTACGCTCAGGAGTTGTCACTTTCCAGCCCAATGAGGAAGAGTTCTATGTTCCATCAAGTGAGAAACCATCATTCCCCATGCTCACCTATCGCACACTTCAGCATGCAGTCAAGACTCAACGCCGCGTCCAAGAACGCCATGTTCTCACTACTGGCATGGCCGCCCATCAAGCTCTAGACCGTGTTAACAAGCTGGAGAAGATAGTGGAATGCCAATCTCGCTTCATCTCACGCCTAGTCCGCGTAGTTCGCCACATTGCACCGGAGAGACTCTTTCGCCCTTCTTCCACCGCTAGAGAGCCATATGAGCCTGACCTTGGTGAGTTCTCACTAGACTCAGAGCTTGGTTCAGAAGGCGATGACCCCATAGATGAGGAAGAGAGTTCTTCTCACTGCCACACATAGTCATCTCAAGTGGTACTTAGTGCAATGGACACTTACAAATCTCCATTTTCTATCCCTATCTTATTTTAATGAATTTTTCTTTATTTTTCTTTTACTTTGAATATTACCTCTCACCTTAATGTGATTTGCTTTCACCGGGACGGTGCAAATTAAGTCT
>CACVBM020001091.1:172662-194809 GCA_902728155.2 Microthlaspi erraticum
AGGAACCTTTCACAGGATATTCAAAAGAGCAAGGGAGCTTCCACGTTTTCAAACCTCTTTCACGGATTTAGATTCTTTTTGCTTGAGGACAAGCAAAGATCTAAGTCTGGGGGAGTTGATATACCTCTAATTTACCCACTTTTTATACTGTTTTAGCATTGTTTTCTAATGGTTTTTGGCAGGTTTTCTATCTAAAAAGGTAGTTTTACTGTGTTTATAGTGTCTAGAGTCTAAACAGGTGAAATGATGCATTTTGGAGCAAAACCATAGGATTTGCACTTCAAGCAGCTCCATGCACAAGCACCAACTTTAAGAGGGCCCAGAAAAAGATCTACTCAATGGATTTCATCAAGACCAGTTCCCTGCGTGCTCTGATTGAGTTAACTTTCCAACGCAATTGGAATGGCTCATTTGGATGAGTAGAAAAGGAGTTATACCAAAAGAGTGAAGACTGTCCAGACGGCTCTATCGAGAACAGCGCCCAACCGCGCAGTCCGGCTGGCCGAGGAACGAATGTTCCGCGCTCGGCCAAACGTATCCGTCCGACTGAAGTCTCGGCCAAAGTCCAAACCACTCGGCCGATCACACATCACGACCCGGGAAACATTGTCCCGCGGTCGGCCAAGCCAACGTCACGCCACACGCGCACGACCAAAGCGCGCGAGCCGGGAACAAGCCTCGCGGCCGCGCAACCCTCTCGCGTACCACGGCCGATGCATCCGTCCGAGCCGGGAAGAACGTCCCACGTCCGGCCGAGAATTTCATCGGCCAAATTCATCCGTCGACCACGCCGGCCGACCGCGAATCCGTCCGACCCCGACCGTTCCGACTCGCCCACGACCCGATTGTCCGGCCGATCGTCCCGACGACCGTCCCAACGCCGCGGTCGACCCGAAGCCCGTTTTGAAGCCCAAACTTATGTTTTCAAGCCCGGCTTAACCCTAAGCCGCCTCTAGAAAGACCTAGCACTATATATATATTTTTAGCCTCTTGAGAAAGAGAGCCGCCCTTGTATTTCGATTTCCTACTCTAAGTTTTATTGCAATCATGTTTTCTTCATCTCTATGTGTGTTTGCTTTGATCATGTCTGAGTAATCCACTAGTTAGGTTGCTAGGGTTACTATTCAATGAGTTGCTTGCATGATCTTTGATTTCAATGATTAGCTAGGGATTATATTAGAGTCTTTGTCTCGTCTTGTGCACTTAACTAATGCTGATTGCTTTACCGCGCATCTAGTAATCCGATCTTAGGTTGATTTGAGCCTCGACAGTGCTGTATCATTCGCCGGACATATTCTTTGACAAGCTAGGTTTCTTAGACTGCGAAAGTTGATCTATCTATATCTAGTGAACTGTATCAGAACCTATTCATTCTAATGCTTGATTTAATCACCTAGGGACATACCAAAAGTTTAGCGACTAGGTAGATTAACAAAGGAGCCGGAGCCTCGAAAGTGGAATGGTTTTATATTCGTGATCTGTGTTCTAGATGGTTCTTAATATCCCAATATCCCTAATCAATTAATCTATCATTGTTTCATTGATCATTGCTTGCTTCTCTGCGATAGCCCCTATGACCTAGCGCTTTTCCTTTATTGATTTACAACCTCGTTTACTTGCTAGTTCGGTTCACCATTACAACCTCAATCATACTTTTGTTTTAGCTTGATCCAAAATCCATAGTTCAAAGTGTACTCAATAGCCAGTCCTTGTGTTCGATACCCATACTTCCGCGATCTGTGCACTTGCAGAGGTCTAGGAGTTTGGTAAAACCTGACTCCGCATCAATTTTTCACCTTTGGTAAGAAAGTGGGTGAAGTAAGCAGGTTGAATTGATGGTTAGACTTTTTCAGAACCTCAGAAACTTTATCAATGTTGGCCATAACATCTTTGACCATTTGCATTTGATCAAATGCCTCACTCATGCTTTCCATAGGAGGCAACTCAATTCCAATCCTACTGAGATCTCTTCTGAACTTGTGAATCACTTCCTTGTGCCCTTGACTAAGTAGGCGAGACGAGGAAGTGTCAACCGGTTGGTAAGGATCAAGCAAAATCGGCTTTGGGACAGATGAGGTCGGACTCGATCGAGCTAGATTTCGACTCGATCGAGCTTGTTGTGCGAGCTCAACTGGTGAAGTGTGAAGGGCCACAGTAGGTGCCTGCACTTCTGGTTGATCAATCTGGACTCCAGGAGCCTCAGCAGCAACAATCTCATCATCATTCAGCAGTAAACAAAACTCTTCAATGACTCTCTCTTGATCCTCTTCTTCAATCAAGTCCTCCTTGAGTGAAGATGACCTTGCACTGTTCCTTGGGGTTCTGAATAGCTTTACCAGGTAGTTGTCCTTGCTTTGTAGCAGCAGCAAGAAGAAGCATGATTCTCCAGAGAGTAAACTCTTGTGTTGAAATTCTCGATCTTGGAGTTGATTTCAGCTAGCTTCTTGCTTGTGTCCACTACACCATCAGCTTGCCCTTGAAGTAGTTGTTTCAGCATGCTTTGAGCTCATTCTCTTGCGTAGGTGCAGGCTGGGGTGGTTGGTGGGGAAAGCCAGGTGGTATGTGCATTTGCTGACCAGGAAAAGTCCCTTGGGCCTTGGTAATTGTTCTTTTGACCATACCCATGTTGTGGGGCTTGACTCGATCGAGCTTGCTGTTGTTGAGGATAGACCTGGTCCTGAGGGTTAGCAACATCAGTGTTTCGGTATGACATGGCTGGGTTGGACTTGTAATTATAGTATCCTTTGTTGTAACCTCCTTGCCCATTGCTCATGTAGCACACCTCAGCAAATTGTGTATCCTCCCCTTCTTGGACTGGTTCCATCTCTTCAGCAGACACAAAGTTGACTTTCTTCATTGTGGACTGAGCTAAGATCAGCTTATCCAACTTCTCATTCAATGCCTTAACATCTTTTCTCAATTTCTCATCTGACTCGATCAAGTGGTGGGTCGAGCTCCGATTGGTGCGATCAAACTCTTCTCCATAGCTTCCATTGGAGTTTGCAATGTTCTCCACAAGCTGCCAGCCATCATCCACATCCTGATTAAGGAATTTCTCATTGCTGGCTGTGTCCAACATTTCTCTATACCTTGCCAAGCAACCTCTATAAAGAGTAGAGAGTAGAGATTTATTGTTGAAGCCATGATGTGGGCACTGACTTGTGTAGCCCTTGAACCTCTCCCAAGCCTCAGCAAAATGTCTCATTGTTTCACTGTATGAAGCTCGATATCTCACTCCTAAGCTTGGCTGTGCGACCGGTGGAGAAAAAATTTGCAAGAAAGGGCTTCTTGCATTCATCCCAAGTGGTGATTGTGCCATGGGGCAAGCTCTTCTCCCATTGGTGAGCTTTGTCAGCTAGAGACATAAGAAAGAGTCTCAGCTTGATGGCATCTTCAGAGACACCATTGATCTTTGTCAAATCGCAAAGCCTATCAAACTCATCAAGGTTATAACGCCCCGACCGTCCCTCCCGGTGAGTCACCCACGCCCTCTCTCTGGACCCGCAGGCCCATCTCGGCCCGTGGGCCTCACCCCTGTCCGACGGCCGGTCCGTTATTTTCGAGAGGCTCTAATGATTTTTTTACTATCCGTGCAATCAACACCTGACCTTTCCCCGTGTTTTTGGCCTCACTCACACGGTTTCGGAAACCACTTCCCGAAAGGTCACCCATCCTTCAACTACTCCAGCACAAGCACGCTTAACTGGAGTTACTTATAGACCTTTGACCGAAAAGGTAAGTGCACTTTGTTGACATAGGTAGCCAAATCAATTCTCTTAGTCCTCTCTTCATTTATCAAAAACCGGGATGTTACAACTCACCCCCACTCACTATGCGCAACGAGGACGTTGCGCACCTCGATCGTCACCCCCTGACGGTGTGAGTCAAGGCCACTTCAACTTGACTCCACACTCTCGTCTGGGTTTGGCTCTGATACCAAATTATAACGCCCCAACCGTCCCTCCCGGTGAGTCACCCACGCCCTCTCTCTGGACCCGCAGGCCCATCTCGGCCCGTGGGCCTCACCCCTGTCCGACGGCCGGTCCGTTATTTTCGAGAGGCTCTAATGATTTGTTTACTATCCCTGCAATCAACACCTGACCTTTCCCCGTGTTTTTGGCCTCACTCACACGGTTCGGAAACCACTTCCCGAAAGGTCACCCATCCTTCAACTACTCCAGCACAAGCACGCTTAACTGGAGTTACTTATAGACCTTTGACCGAAAAGGTAAGTGCACTTTGTTGACATAGGTAGCCAAATCAATTCTCTTAAGCCTCTCTTCATTTATTACAAACCGGGATGTTACAAAGGTGGTCAATGGGGTCTTCACTTGGCAATCCATGGAACATCTTGTTCTGACAAGGTTGATCATTCCCAGCTTGATCTCAAAGTTGTGGTTCTGCACTGGTGGTGGAACAATCCCTTGTCTCTGTTGGTGGCGGTTTGGAGCATCTCCTAGACCAATCGGTCGAGTTTGCCTAGCTCGACCGAGTCCATTGCCCAAAGGGTTTCCATTCCCCTCTGGTACATCCATTGTATCAGCAACAAGCACCTCAGGTTCCTCTTGTACCCTCTGTGACCTCTGAACTCTTTCTACCCGTTGTAAAGTCTAGCTCGACCAAGTCTTCTGTAGACCGACTCGATCGAGTTCGCATACACCTGCAAAAAGAGACAAAAACCCAGCAGTACAATAGAACAGGGGTGGTATAGCTTGATCGTCCAAGTGTATTTGAAACTCAAATGCAACAAAATCAACCCAAATGGCAACGGCGCCAAATTGATGATAGGATTTGTGTGTGGTGTGAAAGATATGAAATGAAATGTGGTGGAATGCAACAGTGGTATATGATGAGGTGGTAAGATGCAAACACAAACACAGTCAACAATTCCCTTTAACCATCATAGTCATTATAGCATAAGGGTATCAATCCAAAATGGGGAAGTTGTCACTCTATGAGAATATGAAACAACAAGGAAGTCAAGCAAGCAGTAAATGATATGGGGTAACACTAACAACCTAATGAAACAGAAATGAAATGCAGTAAGTAAATAAAGCAGTAGAGCAACAGCTCGACCAAGGACTCGAGTCGAGTGGGAACAGAGTACCGAGCTCGATCGAGTTTAGGGTCGAGTTGAAGTAAAAAGCTAAAGGCAGCGACTTTAACAAGCTAAAGCGAGAATTAGGGTTCAAGACAGGGTTTTGCAATCAGAGGAAGCTACACTTAATCAATCTTGCTCTTAAAACTCCTTGTATCAAGGTTCTCTTGATATTGGGCTTCTCAATGCCTAGCTAACCCTTTCCCAAGGTGAAGCTATCAACCAAGGAATGATCTCAGAAACAGGGGGTTAGCCAGTGAGAATCAAGCCTTGGAGGCCATAGGATCATTGCCAAACTAATCCATCCAACCCCTTAGACTCCATTTCGAGAGCAAGAGATATTGGAGCTCTTAGTGGACTTTTCCAGCGATTTCCATCACTTCCATGTGGAGAATCGCCTAATGGACATACAAGCCAGGGGTAGTGGTCATGTAGCCTTAAGTTTCCAAAAGAGAGAGATCTAGATTAAGACATAAGCAAGAAGGATTAAGCATATGAAACCCTAATCTATCCCATCTCAAACCCTAATGGGTAACTACTCACTACACATGAATGTAAACACAAGCAAATGCAATGAAATGACATCAAATGAAAGAGGAGATAAAGATAAACAACTTTTATTGAAATAAGCAAGTGCAAATACAAAAGATTATCCAGGATCTAGGATTCAAGAAGCAAGAGCTTCAAGAACACAAAGATGGATTAGAGCTCTAAAAAGTAAAAGACAATAATTAAAAGAAGCTAAAACAAAAGTAATCTAAAGCTTGGTGGTTTTTTCGTGGCTTAGAGCCTTTAAATACAAGAGGATTAGGTTTAGGGTCAAAGGAAAGTCAAGGGGGAAGCAACATTTTTCGGGTTTGACTTTGACTTCCAGCTCGATCGAGTTGAAGCTTGGCCGGTCGAGTTGAGGAACTCGACCGGTTGGTCGAGTAGGTCGAGCTGGTCTTCAAGATGGCTTCCTCCTTCTTCCTTTGCGTGTCCAGTTGAGCTGCGTCCATGCACCAAGTCCTTCCATGCTCCTCACGTCCCATATGCTCCAGAATGCTCCAAAAGACCTATTTCAAAGGACCAAACATGCATATGTATGCAAATGCAACCTAAAACTACTATGAATGCATAAGAAGAGAAAAGGAACAAGATATGATGCTAAATGGATGCTAAAACTATGCAAAAGATGCATAAAAGATGTACTAAAACTATGCAAAATGCAAGTACATCACTATCTTGAAGACCAATTCGATCACCAGCTCGACCATCCTTTTCTTTACTTTTTAGCAACTCTTAATCCAATCTTTGTGTTCTTGAAGCTCTTGCTTCTTGAATCCTAGATCTTGGATTATTTGCTTTGTATTTGCACTTTTGCTATTTCAATAAAAGTTGTTCATCTTTATCTCCTCTTTCTTTGATGTTTATTTCATTGCATTTGCTTGTGTTTACATTCATGTGTAGTGAGTAGTTCCCCCATTAGGGTTTGAGATGGGATAGATTAGGGGATTCATATGCTTAATCCTTCTTGCTTATGTCTTAATCTAGATTCTCTCTCTTTTGGATAAATCTTAAGGCTACATGACCACTACCCCTGGCTTGTATGTCATTAGGCGATTCTCCACATGGAAGTGATGGAAATCGCTGGAAAATATCCACTAAGAGCTCCAACAACCTTGCTCTCGAAATGGAGTTCATAGGGGTTGGATGGATTAGTTTGGGCAATGATCCTATGGCCTCCAAGGTTATATTCTCACTGGCTAACCCCCTGTTTGTGAGATCATTCCTTGGTTGATAGCTTCCACCTTGGGAAAGGGTTAGCTAGGAATTGAGAAGCCCAATATCAAGAGAAACCTTGGTACAAGGAGTTTTAAGAGCATGATCGATTAAGTGTAGTTTCCCCTGGTTGAAAAACCTTGTCTTGAACCCTAATTCTCGCATTAGCTTGTTAAAGTCGCTACCTTTATTGCTTTTTACTTCAACTCGACCCTAAACTCGATCGAGCTCGATTACTCTGTTCCCACTCGACTCGAGTCCTTGGTCGAGCTGTTGCTCTACTGCTTTATTTACTTACTGCATTGCTTTACTGTTTCATTAGGTTGTTAGTGTACCATCCTATCATTTACTTCAAGCCGGATTCTGGTGGCCAAGCCTTTTCAAAGACACTCACGACTTCATTGCAAGGTGTGATAGATGCCAACGAGAAGGGAGCATTTCCAAGCGCAATGAAATGCCACAAAACCCGATACTTGAGGTGGAAGTGTTTGATGTATGGGGCATCGACTTCATGGGCCCCTTTGAGCCACCTTCTCATGGGAATAGATACATCCTAGTGGCAGTTGACTATGTATCCAAGTGGGTCGAGGCAATCGCTTCCCCAACGAATGATGCCAAGGTTGTGCTCAAGCTGTTCAAAAGCATCATCTTCCCGAGATATGGAGTGCCAAGGGTTGTAATAAGTGATAGAGGAAGCCATTTTATCAACAAAGTCTTCGAGAACTTGTTGAAGAAGTATGGAGTCAAGCATAAGGTAGCGACACCATACCATCCTCAGACAAGTGGTCAAGTGGAAGTGTCAAACAAGCAGATAAAGGGGATCCTCATGACGATTGTGGGAGTGACCAAGAAGGAGTGGGCAGTTAAGTTGGACGACGCTCTTTGGGCTTACAGGACCGCCTATAAGACGCCAATAGGAAGGACGCCTTTCTCGCTCCTTTATGGGAAATCGTGTCACCTTCCGGTGGAGATTGAGTACAAAGCGCTTTGGGCAATCAAACTGCTCAACTTCGACATCAGATCTGCCCAAGAGAAGAGGGGTTTCGACTTACATGAGTTGGAAGAGATCAGTCTGGACGCATATGAGAGCTCCAAGATTTACAAAGAACGGACTAAGGCATTTCACGACAAGAAAATTTTGCCTAAAGTCTTCAAGGTTGGAGAATATGCGCTGCTTTTCAACTCAAGAGCTAAGTTGTTCCCTGGGAAGCTCAAGTCCAAGTGGTCGGGCCCGTTTGAGATTAAGGAAGTCCTTCCTTATGGAGCTGTCACTTTGCTCAACCAGAATGGCGAGGAGTTCACAGTGAACGGCCACAAGCTCAAACCATATTTGGGCCAACGCATTCAAGGAGAAGGAGTCTCAACTCCTCTTGCGGACGCCCCCTTAGCCTAAAAGGTTATGAAAGTCAAGCTATGGGACTCAAAACAAGCTCACTTGGGAGGAAGTCCCATGTTTATCTTTGTATATATTTATTTTCCTTTAATCTTTCTTGTTTTATTTCTTATAAGTGCTTAGGTGTATAGATGAAGGAAGAGTTCAGCCAGCTTGACGAGTAGCTTGGGCAAATTGACCAAGAAGATCATTGCAACGATTTTTGAAAGGACTTAAGTTTTTCTCAAAAATCGTTGCCAGGTAAGCCCATTTCTGTTCACAAGGCCCACCAGAAAAAAAAAAAAAAAGGTGTATAGATGAAGGAAGAGTTCAGCCAGCTTGACGAGTAGCTTGGGCAAATTGACCAAGAAGATCATTGCAACGATTTTTGAAAGGACTTAAGTTTTTCTCAAAAATCGTTGCCAGGTAAGCCCATTTCTGTTCACAAGGCCCACCAGAAAACAGTTTTTACTTGGGTTTTATTCGGAATTTAGTCTCGGTTTGAAAAGAAAAAGAAAAGAGGAGAAAAAGGAACGTGGGAGAGAAAAAGTAGTCAATTGGGGAACTTATGATTTGACAGCGGTTTTAATCCAAATCCCCGTCCGATTTTTCCGCAACCCCATCTCTCTCCTACTTTACCTTTTTAAAACCGAGACAAGCCAAACATCTCTCTTTCACACTTCTCCTTTTTCCCGATTTGTGCAAGAAAAAAATTTCTCTTCTTCTCTCTACAATTTCGCTCTTTCTTCTTCACTTTCAAAACCGTTTTCTGCGCTCAACCGGTAATTTCTCTGACTTTGGCTAGATTTGGTTTTGATTTTCGCTTAGTAGAGGTTAGATTTGTTTCGGGTTTAGGTTGAAAGAGAGATTTTGAGTTTGGGTTTTTGAAAACTGTTTTGCATGTCTCTGTTTTTCCGAGATTTGAGTTCACCGCCGGTTTTAATCGATCTTTTCAGTTGAGATCTGTCTAAAGCTTTGATTTTTGTTTCGATTCTCGACTTGCTTGATCTGTTTCTTCTCTAAGCCTTGCGTGTGACATTGTTTGGCTAGAGTACTTACTCTGTTTGTGAGGTTTGGTTGTTCCACAGGAACAATGGTGTCCACGACAAGAAGAACTCTCTCGAGAGCCGCGGCGGAGAAGGCGGAAGGAAAGAAACCGGGGACGGAGGAAGGCTCAGGCAGTAGGAAAAGCGGATCCACGGTCATGAAAGGCAAGGACTACGCCGAGATCTTTGGCCAGATGCCTTCGTCGGAACGAGATACCCTGACCTCACGACAATGGCAGAGCTAGGGATCTCTCAGGACTGTCACTACCTCTTCGATGAGATGCAGCTTACGAGGCTGATGATGACTCCTCAACCCGCGTACAAGAAGGAAACCATCGAGTTCCTCTCCACTCTCCGAGTTAACTTCTACGAGCCTGACGAGATCGTGCCTGAGGGCCATGGAAGTGGAAGGTTCTCCTTCCGAATCAACAAGAGGAAGTACCGGATGAGTTTCAGAGATTTGGAGGATGTGTTCCACTTTGACCACAAGGAGGGACGAGAGACAGAACCGGGAACGCCACCTGCGGAGCTTCAAGCCTTCTGGACCATGATTGGCGTCAATGAGTACATGTCCAGTACAGCCAAGAGCACGCACATCAGGAACCCGACGCTCAGATACGTCCACAAGGCCCTCGCTCACACCATCTATGCGAGGCGCGATGTGACTGGAGTCAATGAGAAGGAGCTCTTCTTTCTCAACGAGGGAATGAAGAAGATCATTCGGGAACTACCTGATGGAACAGAGATGGTCGGGGACAGATCAGGGAACAGCGTAGCAACCTATCTCCTCAAGAGCTTCCTCAGCTACATAGAGTATGCTCTGTCTCTCAACAGGGTGCATAAGGCAAGCAGCGGTCAGCTGAGCTGTGGAGGGTTGATAACACCGATCCTCATACACTTTGGGATCACGCTTAATAAGCCGGTCGATCCCCTTGCGATGAACATCCAGTACCTCCGCAAGACCACATATCTCCGAGGCCAACCCATCAGCGGACGCCACAACTACCAGTTCGCCTACAGGCAGTTCAATTTCGGGCTGGCGAGGTTCTTCCTGCCAAACCCGCCCTTGACCTACATCACGGTCAGGGAGAACATCGACTTCGATCCTCCTATCAAAACTATCCTTGAACAAGGCCAAGAGGAGGAAGAGTACGATTACCGAGGGGCAGCTGATGTGGAAGAAAGCTCAGGAGACGAGGAGAACCTCATGGACTACAAAACCGGAGAGTTCCACTTCAAGAACCACGAGATCAAAAGGAGGAAGTCTGCAGCTAACACTGCACTTGAGAGCATCAACACGCTCAAGGCCTGGAACCAATTCCCGGACAAAGCGATCAAGTCCCTCCTCAAGACCGTGAAGAAGATGGGGAAGCGCATCAAGCAGCTGACAAAGGGCAAGAGCAAGTCTCCAAGCCACGACTCCGTCAACACTACTCCGATACACCTCTACTCCATTCACTCCAACAATGGCGACGATGGCGAGAACGTGGTCGCCGATTCCGAAGAAGGTGACGAAGGCTCCTCAAAATTCCAAACGGCAGAAACCTCAACCAGAAAGAGGAAAGCCTCAAAGTCACCTCCGGCGAGCACAAAGGATGATTCCACATCATCCTCCTCCTCAGAACTTTCTGAGAGGTATGAACCCCAACCTGTAAATAGCATGCATTTTTCTTTTCTATTTTCACTTATCTTTTGCTTTGATTCTCTCTTCTGCCTTTTTATCAAACAAGGGACCGTGTGAACTAAGTGTGGGGGAGAGGGTCAATGGTATTTGACAAAGTGCTTTATGTTCTTATTTTATATTTTGCATAAACTTTGAGTCTCATGCATTTGCATCTTTAGAAAATCATGTAAAATTTTCATTTTTGCATTGCTAAAAAAAAAAAAAAACCAAAAACAGAGCATGTAGTTAAGATCATTTCATTTGCATCTGAGCAATGTTTGTTGAGCTGATTGATTGAGTTGCGGAATTGCCTCAGTGCCCTAGTTCTAAGTTGTTTGGAACTTTTGATAGTTCTTGAAGTTAAGGTAGAACCGCATCATCAAAAAGCATCATGACTGTCTTAGTAAAACCGAATGCATTGCTGTGATTTGAATCTGCTGCTTGTCTAAGTGAAACCTGAACCTGAACATCAATTATCATGCTCATGCTTGTTAAGTTCAACTCGTGGATCATACATACTTGAATCATCTTTGCATTATTGTTCATCCTTCTTTGTTGATTCAAGTAGAACTCCCTGCCCTTAACCAACCCTTCCTTTCAAACCAAATGTTGTTCTTGTGTGTTGTGAGGCCTTTTGGAAAAAGCTTGGCATAAAGTGTTAGGTCTTGAGCCGACAAGGATAGGTGATCATGTAGATTCTGGTCCACGCTTTTTGGGCCAGACTAGGATAGGACTTGGGTTGGGAATGTCTTGGGTTGGGATTCAAAAAGAAAAAGAAAGAAAGAGCTTGTAAGCAAAAAGAAAAGAGGCGTTTCAGCTAAGGTAGATTGAGACTTGGTCTGTGAGTTTAAGAAAGCCCCCATCAGAAAATAAAAAAAAAAAAAAGAAAAAGAGTTTCAAAAGGAAAAGATGGGTTAGGGCAAGAGTTTAGACCAAGTCTCTCGAGTTTGTCTTTCAAAAAGCCTTAGGAAAATTCGCTAAAAGTTTCAAGAAGCTCTAAGAAAAGAGAAGGAAAAGAAGCCCAAAGGGAAAAGGGTAGAAATAGGAAGTTTCGGATTTGAGAGTCACCAAAAGGTACTTGGGGTTTCGGGTAGATGATCATTTGTCCTTGTACCTCCCAATTGGTTCTCGCCTTTAGCATTATGCCGAAGCTGTTTCACTTCATTTTGAGAGAACCCTTCCCTTTGTCATTTGACTTGAGCTTGCATTGTGATTTGCTCTCTCTCTTTCCACTGGCCAAACGAGTTAACTTGACTTGCATGTGTTTTGATTCACCGTTTTAGCTTTTAATGAATGTCAAAAGGAGTAGAGGATTTGAATGCATGTTTAGGTTGAGCTAGTTGTCATTGATTGTGATTATGAAGGTGCGGCTAAGATTTTTGAAGTAGAGAACTTCTTTTGCGCTTTAGACCTTGGAACTAGGTTGTTGAATCAATTTCTCTTCTCGGCTTTCACTTGACTCTATTGCTCAGAGAACACTCTTATGCTTGGTTGATGTTTGCTTGAGGGCAAGCAAAGACTAAGTGTGGGGGTGTTGATGTACTCAACATTTGCATACATTTAGCCTCTCATACTGCATAGTTCTGTGTATAATTGAGTCTCATTTCATAACATTTAGTGTAGCTTTAGTCTACTTAGGATCATTTAGCCTTTAGGTTAGCATTTTGCATTTCCATTGCATTTGGGGTGCATTTATCAGGTATTCGGAGCTTATGGCGAAGGAGCAGACCGGAGGTGATGATCGGAGATGGACCAGAAGGAGATCGGAGTAATCGGATGGCAAAACAAGCTAACGGAACAGAGCCTTGAGCAAAAGGAAACAGAGTGCTTGAGGAAGTTGCTCAAGCTGCGCGCATCTGTGAAGTCAAAGCAAAAACGTTGACCAAAGATACACTTTTCCCTTCTCTATATAAACCTTTAAGACCTAATTTCTTAGGCAATCTTTATCTTGTAACCAGTTTCTCTCCAAGAAAAACAGTTTGTTCTTGGAGATCTTTTGTAAGCTTTTACTTTGAATCTTTTAAGTTTAAGAAGTACTTAGTTTGCTAATCTTGTCTTAATGATGATTTCTAGCTTTCTTTACCTCTTTGCTTTCGGTTCGAGTATGAGTAGCGAGTAGTTCTTAGAGGTTTCGAGGGTGAGATTAGGAAAGGTCAGAGCTTTAGCTTCCTGTTAACCTCTTCCTTAATCTCCCTTGACCAGCTTTTCTTTAGCTAGAGCTTTATATCTCGGCTTCTTCTTGATCACTTGAAGTCGCGAATCTAGGCTAGTACACCTAGAAGGTGTTTGCGTTAATGCCTAAGAGAGCTAGCGATAGAGAGAAACATTCCCAACCTAAGAGATTGGTTGTTGGGATGTATCTTGTGCATTTTAGACTAGATCTTGTGAAAGCTTGTAACTTTGAGTCCACTAGCGAGAGCTAGCTTTGGATTCTCAGCTTGCAAAGCGATCTGACCACGAGAGTGGCGGATTTACCCAAAGTCTAAGCACAAAGCTTGAGTCTTGGTGTTGTTGAGAAAGGAAGGTTGAGCTCGTTTGATCCCAACTGAATCTCACCCAAGACGCCTCCTTTATCTTATATTGTTAAAGTTTAAATCTTTATTTCATCTTGTTAGCTTAAAGCATAGATCTTTACAAAACAAAACCCAATCTTTTATCAAACTTGATCTTTGCCTTTTCTTTATTTCGATAGTTTGAAATCTCCACTTGGATTGACATCTCAAATACTACAATGACATGAGTGGTATGGATTGAGATTAGTTGATACAAAATCCTACTTATCAACTTGGCGCCGTTGCCAAAGTGGAGACTTTTAAGCATTTCGTTTTCAAGAAAAACCTTAGATTAAGTCGGTTTTGCTCTATCTTGCCTAAAGTCGCTAACTTTCTGTGAAACCTCTCATCTTTGACCTCAGGTGTATGCACACCAGATCCAAAGGACGAGACAACCTCCTAAGTACAAGCGATCTTGACAAAGCAGAGCAAAACAAACGGTCACGCAGAGTTACTTCGCGAACCAGAACACGAGAGGTTCCGGACATGGCAGCCCAACCCCAACAGGAAGGATTCCCACCCGGACCGGAACAACAAGGTGGTCAGCGAAACAATCCACCTCTGCGACCTCACCGTCAGATAGGTGCCGGCGATGCACCTAACACTCACGAAAACCGTCAAGGCATAGCCCCGCCAAATGTGCACAACAACTTCGAAATCAAACCGCACATTCTGCATCAGGTCCAACAAAAGATCTATCACGGTCTACCTGAGGAAGACCCGTTGGACCATCTTGACGAGTTTGACAGAGCATGTGATTTGATCACACAGAATGGGGTAAGCGAAGACGCAACCAAACTTCGTTTATTCCCATTCTCACTTGATGGCAAAGCTCGCCAATGGGAAAAGACGATACCTCGAGGGTCCATCACAAGCTGGGATCAGTGCAAGAAAGCCTTCTTGGCTAAGTTCTTCTCCTCAGTCAGAACTGCAAGCTTCAGAACCAACATCTCAAGCTTCGCACAAAAGCACGGCAAGAGTTTCACAGACGCTGGGAACGCTTCAAAGGATACCAATCGAAGTGCCCACACCACGGTTTCTCTCAAGAGTCACTCCTTAAGTACTCTATACCGTGGTGTACTGCCTCGCTTTAGGCAGATGCTTGACACAGCAAGCCAAGGCAACTTCTTGGCCAGAGATGTTGAAGACGGTCTGTTCTTGGTGGAAAACATACCAAAATCCTACTTATCAGTCATCTTCACTCAAGAAGGACTTGTTGAAGAAGAGGATCAAGAAAGGGTCATTGAAGATTTTTGTTTACTGCTGAATGATGAAGAGATTGTTGCTGCTGAGGCTCCTGGAGTCCAGATTGATCAACCAGAAGTGCATGCACCTACTGTGGCCATTCACACTTCACCAGTTGAGCTCGCACGACAAGCTCGATCGGCAGCTCGATCGAGTCCAACTCTAGCTCGATCGAGTCCGACCTCTTCTGTCCGAAGCCTTTTTGCTTGATCCTTACAACCGGTTGCCGCTTCCTCGTCTCGCCTACTTAGTCAAGGTCACAAGGAAGTGATTCACAAGTTCAGAAGAGATCTCAGTGGGATTGGAATTGAGTTGCCTACTATGGATAGCATGAGTGAGGCATTTGATCAAATGCAAATGGTCAAGGATGTTCTAGCCAACAGTGATAAAGTTTCAGAGGTCCTACAAGAGTCTACTCATCAGTTCAACCTGCTTACTTCACCCACCTTCCTACCAAAGGTCAAGGATCAAGGGAAATTCACTCTCCCTTGCACACTTGGGCATCTTGAGATTGACAATGCCTTAGTGGATTCTGGAGCAAGCATCAATCTGATCTCTCTCTCCATGGCAGAGAAGCTAGGCATTGCTGGAGCCTTGCAGCGCCCTACTACTTCAATCATGTTTGGAGATGCAACTTCTAAGTCTCCTCTTGGAGTGTTCAAGAACTATCACTTGAAAATTGGAGAATGCATCATCCAAACTGATCTCACTGTGATGGAAATGGAAGAAGAGAAGGATTTGCCTTGTTATTGGGAACCCCTTTCCTTAGTACAGTTGGCGCTTCAATAGACTTTCACAAGCAAGAAGTGATCCTTCACAAGGTGAATAGTTTGGTGTCATATCGCTTGCAGCCTAGAGGTTCAGACTTTTGTGCCACAATTGACAGTACCAATCTCAGTTCTAAGAGTCATGGAGCTACAAAGGTTGTGAAGGAAAGGGTTGACAAGGAACCAAGAGTTGGGAAGGATAAGGATGAGAGAGGACCAAGGATTGAGAAGCCACGTCTTGAGAGGGCTAGAGTTGAGAAACCACGATCTGATAGGCCAAGAGCTGAAGACTTGTTCAAGCCCCTTGTGTGCTTGATGAAGAGAGCCTTCAAGCTTTGTTTGATGAGCCACTAGGAAGGGCTCTAAAAGAAGGGGAGGATGCAGCCTCTAAGGCAAGACCAGGGATAAAAGAAAGGATCCACCAGCTCAGGCCCCTTCAGTCAAGCCATCTCAGCTCACAATGACTTTGTTCCCCACCAAGTTTGAAAATGGGAAGATTGAGTACAAGATAAGGTACAAGGGGAGATCAAGGCCATTCTCTAGAGCCAAGGCCTTGGTGACTTCAGAACAGTCCAGGGACCCAACCAAGCTAAAGGAGCTTCTGTCTCAAGTCCTCACTATCACCCTTGATGGTGGGACTAGCTCAACCAATGCCTAAGAAGGTAAAGGTCAAGCTATGGGACCTTAAACAAGCTCACTTGGGAGGAAGTCCCATGTTTATCCTTGTACATACTCTATTTATGCAATTTCTATCTATCTTTATGTTTTAACCTTTGAATAAGTTAAGTTTAGGTGTCAAAGGAGCCAGCTCGACCGACAGCTCGATCGAGCTAGAAACCAGGGCAACTCGATCGAGTTCACAACTCGACCGAGGTAAGTTTTTGAATTTCAAATTCATAACCGTTTTCTTGGTCAAGGGAGTGGGTCCCACAAGCTGATTTTGGTCCCCCACTACCCTAATTTGATCAGAGAATCCCTAGCTTTTGTTCCCTCTTTATTTCATCTTTTAATCTCAACCACACATCTCAAACACTCCCTCTTCCCCATAACTCGATCGAATCCACCTTCTCTCTCCCACAATCTTAAAATTTCTGAAATCATCTCTCTCTCTCACCACAAGAAAAATCGATTTCAATCTTTTCTCTCTTAAGTTTTTGCGATTTCCTTTGTTCTTCTTCTTTTTTGTTTAGTTTACTGCTCTTCAATTCATCATTCAAGCAAGGTATGAACCCTAAACCCTTGATTCTTCATCTCGATTTCCTATTGCTTGTTTCCTCTTTGATTTTTGATTGCATGTGTCCCTTGTGGACTTGTTCTTGAGTAATTGCTTTCATATTTCTCCTGTATAATCTTGTGAATTTGCTTCACCTCACCTCTGTTTTGCCTTAAACTTGTTGCATGTGCTTGAAAATTGAATTTGAGTTTGGTATTGGTTAAGATGCTTAGTTTCACTAGAATTGCTCATTGTTCCATTTACTAGTTGTTCTTGGTTCAATTTGATTGATTAGCATCCTTTCCAGCTCTTAATACTTGAATTAGGTTTGGTTATACTCTGTTTTCACCCAACTCGATCGAGTTTGTCACTCGAGTTTTTTGACTCGATCGAGCTGAGTGTCGAGTTGACCAAACCGATCATTGCAACTCTAATTCTTTGTAATCTTTGATGCATTTCAGGTACTTTAGTGAAGAAACAGAGTAACAAGATGACAAACAGTGAGGGAAGCCGGCTTCACAAGGAGAATGGTTGAGGGTGAATCAAGCAATGCAAGAGAAAAAGGCTTAAGATGCAAGCCGATTTGGAAGGATGATCAAGGATGGAAGAATCTGATGCAGAGGATGTGTACTCTGAGGAAGAGTCTGAGAGTGAGAGATTGAGGGAAGAAAGGAGAACCAAGAAGAGGAATGACCCATTAGTAGTGAGAGTGAGCAAGGGGAGTTTGAGATTGGAGTGAACCTTGTTCAAGAGGAGGGAATGGCTCTCCAAGTGAAGAAGGAGTGATGAGACTGAGAGTGAAGAGGAAGGAGAAGAGGTGAACAATTGGTTGATGAGATGAGCAAGAGAACCAAGATGAGCCCATGGAAGAGGCTGAGGCAAGAGGAGGAGAAGAACTCCCCATGTACCAAGAGCACTACAATGCTCTCTTCTCCATGGACTTTGTGGAGACCAAGTACCCACATGATGACACATGAAGGCTTGGATCTTTGAGGATGTGGAGTTGGTCTCAAGAACATGCACTTGGCCAAGTTCTTCTCTCACCGCATGGAGTCTACAAGGAGCTCACTTGTGAGTTCTTTGGCTCAATGAGGTATCACATTTGATGAGCTCGATCGAGCTGAGTTGGACCAAGGCTTGGGATGGATCACGTTCTTGGCAAGAGGAGAGAAAGAAGATGGTGACCTTTAGGCAGCTTGAGATACTCTTTGGGTTCACTATGGAGAAGGGAACCATGGAACTCAAGGAAAAGAACTCCAAAGGGTTTGGGCTACAATCGCTGAAGAGGGGTACTCTTCCTCAAGGTCCAAGGCTGCCAGATCAGGAGCCCAGTGCTTGAGATATGTGCACAAGGCTCTTGCCAACACCTTCTTTGCAAGGAAAGGCCACTGGGACAATCAATGAGGGAGAAGTGAAGCTCCTTGACATGGGAATCAAGCCCATCATCTCACGCACAAGGATGGGAAGAAGATCAGAGGAGATAGGGCACACGCAGGGAACTCATGCCTCTCCTTGAGCAGCTCCAAGCCTACAAGGTCACAGCTTACAACACTAGGCACCAAAGAGGAAGAAAGCTTAGTGTTGGAGGGGTGATCACACCATCTTTGTGCAGCTGGAGTCCCAAGTGGACAAGAGAAGGTCTACTCCACCAGGTTGGATGGACATCAAGTTTTGCAAGACCAACCTCCTCATTGAGCACAAGGAGTTGGATGGGAGATTCCAATTCAAGTTCACACATCCATTGGCTGGACCTCCAAGCTTCTCTGCCCAACCCTGAGCTCACCACAGGTCAGGGGTAGAACATTGACTTCAGACCC
The DNA here is from genome assembly GCA_902728155.2 of Microthlaspi erraticum. Taxonomy (NCBI): domain Eukaryota; kingdom Viridiplantae; phylum Streptophyta; class Magnoliopsida; order Brassicales; family Brassicaceae; genus Microthlaspi; species Microthlaspi erraticum. The sequence continues at coordinate 191,197 of CACVBM020001091.1, forward strand.
CCTGTGTACACTTAGTTGGGCATGAAGGATGATTTGCGAGAAGAGGAGCCTGAGCTCGATCGAGCTGAGGATCGAGCTGAGGTCGAGCTGAGGATCGAGCCAGGAGAGTGCGATTTGGGTGAGCCTGAGTGCTATTACTTTGAGGAGTATGAGGCTCCAAGGATGAACCCCTCTGTTGTGGCTGCCACAAGAGGATTGGACTTCTCCAAAAGTTCAACAAATGGCAAGGGAAAGCCATTGAGAAGATGCAAAAGTCCATGGACAAGATGGTGAGCAAGATCAAGAGTTTGGAGAAGAAGGTTTCTGGTTCTTCAAGCAAGAAGAAGAAGTCCAAGGCCCCCACTTTCCCTAGGAGTAGATCACTCCTCACCACTCCAAGGAGGCTCCCTGCCCAAGAGCCTCACAGAGCCTCTTCTTTCGAGCCAAGGGAAGGAGAAGACAACACGCAGAGAAGGAGGAAGAGCTTCCAAGGCCAGACGCTCCAGCTCGACCACCGGACTCGATCGAGTCCAAACAGAGGAAACTCAACTCGATCGAGCTGAGTCGAGTGAGGAGCCCCAGTTCGAGAACCCTGGGTTCGAGTACGATCCCAGCCTACCAGGAGCCTTCCCAGAGCTGGAACCCCTATGGACAGTACGAGCTAGCCAATGCTCCACCAAGGCCAAGGAAGCCACACCACTTTGAGATGAAGAAGAGGAGGAAGAGGAGCCGCAAGCTCGATCGAGTGAGGGCAACCCCAGTTGCATGGAGTGCTCCTGATGGCCGTCTCCCATCTCCAGACCACGACCTAGTCTCCCAGTTCTTTGGGGGACACTGAGGTATCCAAACACCAACCCTTGTATATACCATTTCATATTTTCTTTCATTTGTTCTTGTTTTTTCTTGGTTTTGCCCTCTTGAATCTTTCACTAAATTTTTCTCACACAAGGGACTGTGTGATTTAAGTTTGGGGGAGGGTTCAAGAGATGATTTAACCTTGTTTTCTTTGTTCTTAGTTTTTCATTTCTTTTGCATAGAAAAACCAAAAAAATCATAAAATTTTCAAAAAATCCAAAAATATTTTCATCTTTTTGCATTCATATTTGTTAGACTTGTTTAGGATTGCATTTTTCACTTGCATTGTTGATTTGACTTTGAAAACTTGTCCATCTTTTGCGATTTCTTGAGTGCCCTGTTTTTAGATTCTTTTGTGCATTAGGGTGAGATTGATTGAGCAGCAAGAACCATGTTTATCTTGATCATATCACTGCATGCACATCTCATTCAACCATTGCTGTGATTTGATGCATTTCCCTATCTATTTGAACCATAACTTGATCTTTAATTACCAATGCTTGCATTTGATTTCAACTCATGGCTACCACATACATATCTGGACATTCTTTACCTATTTTCATATCCCTTTTGCTTGTCCAGATAGCTGATCTCTATCTTTGAGACAGTTACCACACCTTAAACCTAAGCCTTTTCATTTCAAACCCCATTATTATCTCTTGTGCGAATGTGAGAACCTTTCTTGGCTTTGCTTAGCATAAGGTGTTGTGTTTAAACCGGCAGGGGCAGTAGTTCTAGTTGTCTAGTTCTCTTGGGATTGTTTTCAGGCTAAGTTTGGGGGTGCCAACTCGAGCTCGATCGAGTTGGGTGTAAAAACCAGAAAAGTGGTAAAAGTTGGGAAAAACCAAAGGAAAAAGAGTTTAGTTAAGTCCAGGGAGTTGGCAGTGTTTAAAAGGGTCTAGTAAAGGTTTGGGAAGTTAAAAAAGGAAAGTAAAAAGGGTTCTAAGTAGAATGAAAAGAAGGCAAAGCCTCAAGTGTCAAAAAGGAAAGAAAAGTTCCCTAAGTGTTTAGAAAATCCCAAACCGCTAGATGTTACCTCAAGAAGCCTCTCCCTAGGAAGTTCTTAAAAGAAAAGTGAGCAAAGCTCCTCAGTTTCAAAGGCGAAATGCCAAAAAGGGTAGTTAGGATTTTGTTCTAAAAAGCTCTAAGTGTTGAACTCGATCGAGTTAGGATTAGGCGGCTCGAGCTGCTGTTCTTGCATCATCTTTGGTTCTAACACTTAGCCTTCTGCCAAAGCAAAGCCACTTTCTTGAGAGATCCCTGTTACTAAACCACCATACAAAAGAGACCCTCTTTGTCTCTTAACCCATAAACCCTTGAAACCAAATGAGTTGATTGATCTTGCATGTTTTTGGTTCACTGTTTTTGCTTAATGAATGTTAAAGGGATTTGCTGATTTGAATGCATTGTTTGAGTGACTGTGAAGTGGGATTGATGTTGATAAGCATGGTTAAATCTTAATGAATATCTCTCACCTTGTTGCATTCTAGAATCTCTAAGTTGGACATTTAGCAAATCGCTTTTGAGGACATGTTTTTAAGTGTTGAATCAGCTTTTTTCAAACCTCATCTCTTTCTTGTTCTATTTGTTTGCTTGAGGGCAAGCAAAGTTCAAGTTTGGGGGTGTTGATGTACTTGCATTTTACATAGTTTTAGCACATCTTTTATGCATCTTTTGCATAGTTTTAGCTCCATTTGCATCATATCTTGTTCCTTTTCTCTTCTTATGCATTCATGTTAGTTTTAGGTTGCATTTGCATACATATGCATGTTTGGTCCTTTGAAATAGGTCTTTTGGAGCATTCTGGAGCATATGGGACAGGAGCATGGAGGGACTTGGCACATGGACGCAGCTCAACTGGATACGCAAAGGAAGAAGGGAGAAGCCATCTTGAAGACCAGCTCGACCACTCTACTCGACCGGCCAAGCTTCAACTCGATCGAGCTGAGAAGTCAAAGTCAAACCCGAAAAATGTTGCTTCCCCCTTGACTTTCCTTTGACCCTAAACCTAATCCTCTTGTATTTAAAGGCTAAGCCACGAAAAAACCACCAAGCTTTAGATTACTTTTGTTTTAGTTTCTTTTAATTTATTGTCTTTTACTTTTTAGAGCTCTAATCCCATCTTTGTGTTCTTGAAGCTCTTGCTTCTTGAATCCTAGATCCTGGATAATCTCTTTGTATTTGCACTTGCTTATTTCAATAAAAGTTGTTTATTTCATCTCCTCTTTCTTATGATGTCTCTTTTATTGCATTTGCTTGTGTTTACATTCATGTGTAGTGAGTAGTTACCCATTAGGGTTTGAGATGGGATAGATTAGAGGTTTCATATGCTTAATCCTTCTAGCTTATGGTCTTAATCTAGATTCTCTCTCTTTTGGATAGATCTTAAGGCTACATGACCACTACCCCTGGCTTGTAAGTCCTTAGGCGATTCTCCACACGGAAGTGATGGCATCGCTGGAAAAGATCCACTAAGAGCTCCAATATCTCTTGCTCTAGAAATGAGGTCTAAGGGGTTGGATGGATTAGTTTGGGCAATGATCCTATGGCCTCCAAGGTTTGATTCTCACTGGCTAACCCCCTGTTTCTGAGATCATTCCTTGGTTGATAGCCTTCACCTTGGGAAAGGGTTGCTAGGCATTGAGAAGCCCAATATCAAGAGAAGCCTTGATACAAGGAGTTTTAAGAGCAGATTGATTAAGTATAGATTTCCTTGATTGCAAAACCCTGTCTTAGACCCTAATTCTTCTTCTAGCTTGTTAAAGTCGCTGCCTTTATT
>CACVBM020001092.1:0-199409 GCA_902728155.2 Microthlaspi erraticum
TTAGGAGCAGTTATAGGGTTCACAGACTTTCCTGGCCCCGTGGAGCATCGTGACTTTCCAAAACTCTTTGCAGATGAGCCAGAGACTGCCAGTGATCTTGAAAGCTCGAAACTTTTCTGGAAGAAACGAATCTGTTCCAGCTCTTGTCTTAGCCTACGGATCAACTCCTTCCTCTCTGAAGATGACAAGCCAGATAAGGGTAATACCATTTTGGAGACACCAAATGCTTCCTGGTCAGTATAATTTAAGCCCCCGAACTTTCTTTTGGAACAATTTGAACCCTCTGAGGCACTGGGGCTATCAGACCCTTCATCATATCCACCTGGCGCCTCGAAGCTGTTATGATAATAGTCTCCAAGGAAACCACCGTTTCGCACAGTCATATCGACGAAGTTTATGAACAGATTTGGCTTATTGGCGTTTAGAGCTCCAGATCAGTCTAACCTGCACGGACAAATCATCTAGTATGACGGATTTGCTTATGAACGCTAATCTCCGAAAATTCTTACAGCTCAAATTCATTTCTAAACGGAGACAATTAGAAAAGCAGAAATCTCGATTCTTCAAAACCCTAATTTGAGCAATTCATCTCTTAACTCGTACTGACATTAAGAAAACCTCGAATTGCCCGAGGGAAGCAAATACTTAATACGCGAAAATTATAAGTAAATTAAGAAACTCACCGACTGAAGTTTAGAGCAGCCGCGAAAATCGATGATCCAACTGAATCGGAAGCCAGAGAAACTAAGGAGAAGCGAAACCTTAGACGATGCGAAGGGGAGCACGAAGATAAAACCCCTTTGATGTAGAAATTGATAAAATTAGAAAAGGCTGACGACGGAGGAGACGACCGAGAAGTAAAGAGTCGAGAGAAATGTTTCGTTCTCTCTCTCTATACTCTCCACTGTCTGATTCTGATACCACCCTAACGGAACAGCGGTTAACGAGATTCGGTTACCGGAAACGCAGGGGGAATATAGACCGTCGGATCGGAATCGAAATATCTAATCTAGCAAAACAACATTAGATATTTTAGATGGAAACTTAATTACGAATGTGGTCAACGGAATCAAATAACCACGTGCCGTTTTTACTAATTTTATCTGCACGTCCTGGCGCTTTTTAGTGTTCCAATGGGATTTCGAGATTCGAAGCTAAACCGAGTTTCTGAAGATAAAAAAACCAAATTTTATTTTCAATCTTTTGTTGAAACGATGACATACTAAATTTCTAAAACACAGATAAGAATCATTACAGAGGGTTAGGACTCAAGAGTAGGGAATAACAAGGTGAAGTTTATGGTTTCATGTCTGTAATTACACTCGCAGGATTTCCACAACGTGACCTTCATTGTTTAGGCTGCAACATTTGCGTGTCAACCGAGAGATAACGCTCCAAGCAAACCTACCTGCAATTCCAGTGCAATCAAATTTTTGGTTTCACACACTCTCATTTCAACTAGACACTATGGTCAGATATGGATTTGTCCACACGAAACTGACCTTAACTAAGCGACCTCACATTGTAATGATCAAGTACTCTTGCCATGTCCCACAAAGTGCAGCTACCACACGAACCTGGAACAACATTGTTTTAGAGGGTCAGGAGACATTAGTTATTATTTGTATGGGAGAGAGAGGACACTGGACAGAGATAAGTGCCTTTTTTTGTTTATTTCAAAGAGGGAGCAAATGGTGCTGGGCACGGAGAGACGGTTGTATCGGGCAATTCATTTAACAAATCGACTGTTGCCATAAGGCACGCAGCTAGCATCTTCTTCTCCAGTCGGACAAGCCGTGTGGCTACTCGCTTCCTAGGATTCAAACTAGGATCTGCCAACTGTTGAACAGGAAATCTATTTTAATTTCATGCAGGAAAGAAAGAAAATTATGTGTTTGATATGTAGCAATTACAAAACATACCAATGCATCATCTTCTTTCAGGGTAGTAGGGTAGCCAGACAAGCGTCTCATGAAGTAATCTGCAAGCTGATCTAGTACTGCTCTTTCCATGCATGGGCTCATCTACGAAACAGACCCAGAAGTAACATTGGAGACCTCACATGTAGCATTTTTATACAATTTCAGGAAATAATCAAAAGATTACATAGACAAAAAGGTCTGCCAGGTCAGGTCATCATCTACTTACTGGACAAACTGGACCTTGGGATGAAATAACTGATTGCATTTCAGCAGGGTCAGACATGTAACCCAACCGCAGGTACGGAAGCATGTCTTGAACAGCTTCTTTTTCTTTTCCCACGCGAACCTGACCGTGGATGCAAAACAAAAATCAGGCAAAAAATCTCTAACTCGCCTTGTTGAAATGGGAGGGTCACACGTTCATACCTGAAAAACTTGTTGAGATAATTTTCCGTTCCTTTGAGCAACCATTCTCTTGTCTTGATATTGAGGATCATCGGTGCTCAGCGCTGCCTGCAATAAAATATATGACACAAAACATTGAGAAAATTACATGAAATTCTATGCTGAAGTTTACACTAAAGCACCAAAGTTTCATAACTACCTCAACGATTATTCTATCATAAGGGTTTTAATTTATTTAAAGTTTCATTTGGTTGGAATGTGTATGAGGTTAAGTTGTTTACATAAAGGTCCAAAATATTAAAATTTGTTTCAGTTTAACATATACTATATTTATTGAAAAAAAACTTATTAATTTATTATTTTTTTAAATTTTCGTTTATAATTTGTAATTATTTATTATTTTTTTGTTTAAATCACGTCAAAACATACTTTTTACATTTTAAAAGTGTATTTTTCAAAACAGAAAAAATTTAGGGTATTTTCGAAATTTTTAAACATAATTATGGTATTTTTCAAAAAAATATACCCTTATTCCAAATTTGGAGATATTATGTTTTTTTTTTTTTTTTTTCAAACCGCAACCGCCCGCAACCGCAAACGCTTGCGGAAAGGAGCTTTTGATTTTCAGCGATATAGAGCGGTACAGAGTGGTATAGAGCGGTTGAAAGCGGTTGTTGATTGTTATAAAACGCTAAGAACCGCTACGAACCGCAAACGCTGCGTTTGCGGGTGGTAGCGGGAGAACCATTCATCACCTCATAAGGTAAAAGTCATTACGATACTTTTCCTCTACTTTATTATAACTAGTACCATTAAATTTTGTTAATCACCTTTACCTATCCACACAATAAACAAACAAAAAAACTAGATCCTCAAAATGAATAAAATTTTAAAATTGATGATGACCACTTGGAGTCAAAGACTATTTTTGACAACTTTTGCACATGGACAATCTGAGCAAAACTAGATTAGTTAAAAATAAATTATAAAATGCCAAGGAACTAATATTAAAACCATTAATTACTATCTCGGTCAAATCAGTGCGTTACGTTACGTTACGTTATTAGTTTATTCACCGCGTTTTACCTTGTTCGAGAAGAAAACGCGGTCGGAGCTGTATCGATGGTTCGGATAGATCCAAGAATTGCAAACGAAGTGTATTGGACCGCCTTCACCGCCGGGGAAGTTGCGAAGAGTGAGGCTTTTCAGGTAGAACTGGCTATGGTGATGGTTCTTGATCACAAACGCAGCCGGTGGTCCCATTGACTCGTCCCAATCAAACGTCACTCCAAACGCGGTTTCCTCTGCGGTTACTGACGTTTTTATTTTTGTCACCCATTTCTCCAGATACGCTGCTTTCCCAAGTCTTCCTCTCTTCTCATTGGCTGATCATATATTACACACACAAAAAAAACATTACTTTCTTTAAAAATAAAACACAAAAGATTTGGCTTTGGATAAAGTTGGTCGTCACATTCTCATGGTCCATTCAAAAGCAACACTGATTCTATTACAGCGACTAAATAGTCTTATTTGATTAAAATTAGTCCAAGGCATAAGACTTGAAAATCGAGTTTGATCTTTAAAAAAACACAGAGTAATTAATCCTCTGTTTCATGAATCGGACCAACATTTTAAAAGATGTAAACTTTAGTGATAAAATCAAATTTCAAGAAAATAAAAAAGGGAACTTTAAGATGGATCTGATGAAAATGTAAAACGGGTCGGGTAAAAAGAATGAATACCCGGGTCGGGTTGGAGGGAGCTGATGAGGTGAAGAGAGACACGACGACCGAGAAGCTCGTGGATACGATCAAGAAGAGAAGCCATGGCGTCTTTGAAATCAAGAACGTTCTTCTTCATAATAACAACTTCTCCTTCTATCTTCATCGTCTTCTTTTTCTTCTTCATATCTTGCTCCATTGTCTTCTTCTTCTTCTTGGTCTTGGGCTTGACGCATAGGATCTCTGCGATGTCGGTGTGGATCATGGCGATATATATAGCAAGAATTTTCTCTGAGTGAGGATGAAGAAAAGGGGAGAGAATCTGTGTGTGCTTGGTGAATGAAGAGAGAAGATGTGTGATTATAGAATGTTCTTTTAGTATGCCATATGTAACACAAATCTGATGAGTGATATACTTTGCCTTTATATTGGATCTAAACAGAAGCAGTGTTTTTCATTTTTTCCATATTAAATCTTTTTTTAATAGATTTGGTAAAACAAAAATCCAAAATGACACCAAGTAGTAGATATTTAAAATGAATATTCTCACCCATGTTTATTTGGATCATGGTTATTATTTAGAAAAATAAATATTTGAAACTGAAACATAAATTTTAAATTTATTTTTTAAAGACAGCTGATAGTAACATGTTATTTAATATTTATCAGATTTTTTTTAAGGAATTGGTCTTTAGATCAAGACGTCCAGCTTTTCATGAACTGGTTGCAAACTTGCAATAAGTGAATTTGAAAGTTATTTTAAAACAGTTTGTAGATTTCATCTAATTTCCCAGGTATTATTAATGAATTCATATAAAACGTTTTATGGTATATCATTAATGATAAAGCATATATTTTAACGTGAATAAAAATACAATAAAATTTCAACATGATAAAAGTTCTGAAGGCAACATCAATTATTGAATGCGTACCATACATATAACAATGATCATGATGTCAAGAAAGAAAATATAACATACATCATTTGGAGCAACATGATCTGTACGGTGCGTAAATTACTTGGCATTTGGCAATTTCCTCTCCTTTTCGTATCAACAAAGTTTTGCACAGTTATAAAGAAAATTAAAATTATTCTTTTTTTTATATATATATATATATATATAAATATAGGTACTTACCTGTGAAGATTGAATGTCCTTTTCCTAAGTCAAGCTATTTTATTTTATTTTCTTTATCAAATTGACTTTTCTACCTACTTTTCTATAAAACGATGTGATGATAAACTTTTATATTTGGGGGTGAGCGTGGCAGAAAATGAAATAGCCATCTTGACATCAAGAAAATGAAAATGAAATCTTCTCTAACATGATCGTAATATATAAGATTAAATTTAATCATGACATCAACGATATTGGATTCTTGATCAGTACTGATTCATTATTGTTCAATAATCTAGTTATCTATGCTGATTAATATAAAACTATCGTTAGAAGCTGACTAAACAGTGTGCTTTATTCATATATATAAATGAGGACATTTTCATATTCTTTTTTTGGCAACAGGCACCATTTGCTAATAATATAGAGCTACGAAATTGACACATGAATAGCTGACCATTCTACTCGTAGCCATCATGAATCAACTATGAACAAACTTTCTATTTTAGTTTCAATAGATGAATAATTGAGTATATACATAAATATATATATATATATATATATAGTATACGCGTACTACTGTCTATTGTCTTGTATACGAATTAAAAAAAATGTATAGACCATATCTCTTTCTTTTGCTTTTACGTGTACTTTTCTTCTGTTTTGTATCTAAATAATTCACTAATCAAAAATGCACATAACCTCTGAAACCCAAAGCAACAATAAAAATAACTTCATTAGCCATCAGCGAAACATCTTCAATCACTTCATATCAAGCCGTGGAAGAAAAACCAAAAGTAGCTGCTTGAAATTGTCGTTGGATAACTGCTTACATCTGCTAGGATTGATCCTCAGGAAGAAAACGACTTTTTCGTTCTCTTATCAATGTATTAATACAAAGTTACAAACGTATTCATAATATCAGCAAACACTAACTTTGAAAGAAAGAGGATTCAACATGGTAATAAAAAAAAAAATCAATTCATACAAGGGTAAAAAGAAATTGCACGTCGATGACAAAAGCCCCGTGTCTACAGAACCATAAGAAGAAGATTACAAGGAAATATAATCAATCGAGAGAGACCTGACTAAAGAATTTGAATTTAAAATTGCTATTTATATATCCCAAAAAGAATAAAATAAACGTTCTGAAACTTGTTTCAAAATATATCATCAAAAATTTATTTGATTCTTCGAAATAGCTTTATCTTCGTTGATCTCCATAATCTTCCAAAAGATATCGAATAAATTGTTAAACCATATGTTCTTAAACACTCTACAAATATTCAAAATCAAAATCTCTAGTTTATTTCGAAGACAAACTTGGTAGTCTGTACTGAATTAGTCTACAGAGACGATTTATTTTTTTATTTTCATTATTTACGTAAACCAACTTATTCAAATACCATCATCATACAAAACATCAGTGTATATAGTTACAACTGTCATTTAAATACATTGAACTAGATTACCCATTGCATTACCAGTATTCAAACATACCAACGCCATTAGAACAAGCTATTAGTTATTCTTGTAAAATTAGAAGCAGATGAATATGTGATTAGGAAAAGTAAGAAATAGCTAGATTAGGAAGAGTGGAGATATAAACCATCGTCCAAAACATGTTTTTGACCTCCTTTTCAACTGGAGATGCTCTTCTTTTGCGTGTTAACCTTATTAGGAATCAAGACACGCACACACGTTTGAAAAGTCCAATATACAAACCAAGAAAATCCTATCTTTGCTGCCAAAAATAGAAAACAAATAGTAATGGTTAACAACACTGAAAAGACACGAAAGGAATATTGGCATAATTTTAATTTTAGGTACTAGCTCTTCATTGCATTGATATTAAATGAAGTATTCTTTCTTGCTGCCCAGGAAATAAATTAAAATTCAAGTGAAATGTGGATCACATGCGACTTGACAAGGACTTGTTGTTTGGAATTAGTAATTAGTTTATCAGTTATTTAGAATTCATAACTTGCAAAACATATGTTATCTATCGCTAAACATTTCTTACCTTAACGACTTTTTCTTTGGAAAATTTTATGGGGTTAATTAGATGACATACAAAACTACTGTGTAGATGGATTCCAGATTTTATCTCAAAAAGCAGGTGCGTTTACACTTCAACTGTGTAGATGGATTCCAGATTTTATTTACCTTCAATTGAGGCCTAGCCTAACTAAAACTCACATTTAGGTCATGTTTCAAGCACTACAGCTTCAAAAGCTGATAGATTTGGGCTTTAATAATATCGATGGGCCCATTTTTTGGACCAAGAAAGGAAAATCTAAAGAAAGATTAATGTACGTACACTATCATGTTCTTGACTTTTGAAACATGACCTAAAATCTGATAGATCATTTTTCATTAGATCAAAGAGAAAACTTTCAATATTCAAATTAATTTGTCCACTTGTTTGCCATCTCTACACATGTTGCTGATACGCCATTGGCCTCGTCTATGTCAACTTTCAAGAAAACGACTCTCGGGTGCTGCGTGGCCAGGTTTGAGTATAGAGGTACATGTAACGGCACGGTCCAACACCATGTGATTGTGAAGTACTATCTCAGTTTTTTCGGCTTTTTCTTAAACAATGTGTGGTTTTAGACAAAGAAACTCTATAGATGCGATCACTAAAGCAGGTGTAATTTGATACAGTAGTAAATATAACCTTGGAGATTAGGGAATACATGTGGGACAATGGCACATGTCTTACTTCCACAAAAACAAAATTGTCTCTTCTTAAAACCGGGTGGAAAATAATTCAAAATAAATCATGTTACTGTGATTTGTGAAAGATAGTAAAATAAGAGCATTGTCCTTTTTTTTATTTAACATGCTAGATTGCTAGTAGTCTTAGGAAAAGAAAAATGAAAACGTTAGTATATGGAAAATTCAAAACTTCAACGTACCTACCATTACATTTTGTAACAAGCAATGAAATAAATTTCCACCAAATAATCGTTTTTTTGTGGTAGGAAAAAATGATAATATTATCTTGCCTTATTGTGGAGGCTGCTACTGCCGTTGGCATTGATTTAAGATATTTTTTATTTGGAGATATTTTGTGATAAAATATAAACGAAAATATAGGTATATTCGGTATACTGTAACTGGGCCAGAAAACACGAGACAAAAATATTACTTAAAGTCTGAGCCCACAAAGTTTAATAGTGGACCACTGGCTCATTTGGAGTTTGTCAAGTGGACCCCTAACATTTTGTAGATTTCGAAGTTGAACCCCATACGTTTTAATTATTACCTTACGGGACCCACACTTTTGATTTCGTGGATCCTTCTCGGGTCCAAAATAAATTAAAGGAGAAAACAGTAAGGATCAACAGAAAAAAGGATAGAGAAAGAAAAGTAAAGGAGAAAAAGGGTAAGTTGTAAACTTTGACTATTGGAGTAATGAGAGCAAGATAATCCAAATTATTGAGATAGTTAAGGGGAAAAGTAAATGATTGGTTGCGTTAGACATATCGAATAATTATATCTAGGTTTAACTTCATGATTCATGATATAGACAGATTCCTTTCCACTCATTTTAGTTGAAAAAAAAAACAAACATAATTTGTATTTTATACGAATTTACGTTGATGTCAATTATATTTTGATTTAATATAAATTTAAAATCAGCACATGACACAAAAATAAAAATACTCAATTACTAGTTTCTATTCGGCACTTTTACAATATATTTATTTTTAAATCAGGCAACGTTACATCGTACAACACCGTAAGAAATGAAAATCCCAAATGTTGCTGTCTTTTTGCTTTGACTAAATTCCCACGCCTCTTCATCAAACTTGCCTAATTCTAATACCACTTCCTCAAAACTCCAAAATCTTTCATTATGAGTGGTAGATTTCCATCCACCGGCAATTTTTGTTTTCAAAGAAACGGACAAAAGACATTTGCATAGAAAAGAACGACAAAAAACTACTGAAAAAAGAAAAAAAAGGCAGACAGAGAAATGGTAAAAAAAAAAAAAAAAGTTAGAGGTGCTAATTTGGCAAAGGATGTACGTTTTCTAGAAAGTTTGCACGCGTGTGGCCTTTTACTTCCACACCATCTCCATCTGTAAGGAAATTCATTCAATTTTCTGACCAAAAAATCATAAATAGAAACGAATAATAGATTCCATCATACTATTTCATTCATGCTCCATATAAATTCCACTAAACAAACACTAACAGAACAGGCCAACACAAGAACAATATCAGTATACGTTCGCTGGCTCTTGTTATTTTTGTTTCCACAACACTCAAACCTCCTCAAGAAAAATGAATAAATCTTTTAAAAATTAGAACTTCGGTGGTTTTCCCTTTTTTTTTTTTTTTGGGTGGAACTGAAACACAGAAGGGTTCCTGTCAGAATAAATATAAACACTAATTGTACACAAAATGCTTTTTAAAGCACTTTCCCAACTCCAAAAAAATGTGTCATCCCTTGATAGTGCTCTGTTCCTTTCTTCCGACTCCACCTAAGTCTCTGTCTCTTTCGTCTCGCCAGCACAAGCTATAAACCGGAACTTCCTAAACCATTCAGAGTCTTTTCTTTTTTCTTTGAGTTAACAAAAATGGTTTTTTTAGGATCTTTCACTCACCCGCTTGTTGCTTCTGATCTACAGGTTTAACCTGAACCGCGTGAACATACGGGAACCCTGGAGGCACCAGCTGGTGTTGCTGCGTCTTCCCCATACCTCCTCCTCCTTTCATGTTATTAGCAGCCGCTGCAGCAGCGGCTATGGCTTTCGCTGGATCTGAAGTGGCGGTGACAGCTCCAGTGACTGGAGGACTAGCAGCTGCGGAACCCGGTTGTTGCTGATGTCTCTGAATGTAGTAACCACCGGAAGGAGAGATAGTGATCTGCTGCGGTGGATGTTGTTGATGCTGAGATTGCATGTAAGGATTTGAAAAGAAAAGCTGGGCTTGCGGTTGCAATCCATGCTTTGGCATCTGTTGCTGTTGCTGTTGTTGGGACTTGGATCCGGAGCTTGCAGTGGGGTTTCCGAGAACAGAAGGACCGTTGTTCCTTCCACCACCGGAAGAAGCTGCGGATGCAGACTGCTGTACGTTCTTTGACGGCTGAGACGATGAGTGGGTAGTAGAGGAAGCTTGTCCAGCTTTGTTCCCCGCTGACGAAGCGGTAGCAGTTGTTCTTGGGCTTCCGCCGGCGTTTTTGGAGACAGAAGACGTAGAAGGCGACCCAACTAACATCGGTGGAGATGGAGCCTGGTTATTGCTACCTCCTTGCACCTGCTGCACTGGTGAACCGGAAGCCATGGGTTTTGAGTTCGCTGCAAATGATATCTGCGATTGCTGGGGACGGTTTTGCTGTTTATGCGATACGTTTCTCAGGGACGATGCAGCGGCAACAGATGATGATGACGGCGACAGCATGGAAGGAGACTGAGCTTGGGAAGTGTTTGTTGTCCTCGGTGAATTTTTATTCCACTGAGGAGACTGCACCTGACCGCTGCTTGACTGGACAAGGTTTTGAGGGAACCCGGAATTGGCATTTGGAAACTTGGCGGTTCCGGCGGGTGATACGGTGATGTTGTGATCAGCGAAACCACTCCCATTACTCGCCACTGGCCCTTTGGTTCTAGCAGCAGAAGCAGCGACTGAAGTTGCATAGCGTTGCTGCTTCTGGAGATACATGGTTGTATAAGGTTGCTGTGACTGACTCCGTTGCATGTGCTGTTGCTGTTGTTGTTGCATATGCTGCTGCTGCTGTTGCTGTTGCATATGTTGCTGCTGCTGCTGTTGCTGTTGTTGCTGATGATGGTGAGACGTCGGCATAGAACCGGAACTCTGTGGCATAGCAGAACCAAGGTTGAGCAAGCGGGATGTATCAACGATGCTACCACTCGTTACAGCAGAAACAGATGCATCAGCCAAGTCGTGTTTGTTAGAGAAAGCAATAGACTGCCCAGCATTAGCACCACTCGTTTTCCCTGTTGCTCCTCCTCCCGACTTTCTTTGTTCTTCCACAGAAACAGCATTAGACCCAGACTTTCCATCATCTGATGGAGCACTGTAGTTCATTTTCTGTTGGGCTGCTTGAGCAGCAACATTCGCAGCCATCATTTGATAACCTTGCCTAGCTGCTTCGGGAATGCTGTGGAACATGGCGTGATTCTGAGCAATCGATGACATGTTCAGGGAAGGAGCAGCGTTAGCCCCGTTGAACGTCGCAAAGGTCATAGCATAACCCTGGTTTTGAAAAGATTCCACACCAGCCTTTGGAACCTGCTGCTGTGATTTCTTTTCACCATGATTGCTTGAAGATACGACCACTCCACCACCTGGGGCAGCTGAGCTCATCAAACCCAAGTTGGTTGGCTGCATCTGCATGCCATAGTTCTGGCCATAGCCAACATTGGAACGAGAACCCCGGCTATCTGCTGTTGACGGGCTCTCCTCTCCCACAGTTTCGCTGTGTTGAGTCGCATTTTCTCTAGGTTGCTGCCTCTGCTGGAAACTCAACGGCTGAGATTGGACTTTATGAGTTGGAAAGCCTTGGGAATTCCCGTGGCTTATCGGTGGCCTCAGCTGTTGGTTCTGCTGCAGATGCTTCTGAGCTGGCGAGGAGCCAGTGGAAACACTTCCATTCTGGTTGTTTGGACCATGGCTCTGGAGCATTTGACCAGCTTGCTGCTGCTGCTGATGTTGCTGTTGTTGCTGCTTCTGTGGCTGGAGATGTGGCGGCTGAATCATTTGGGAGGAATAGAATGAGCCATTAAAGAATGGTATCGGCTGCCCAGGACCTCCTCTGTAAGCAGGCGGTGCACCAACATGTGCTGGGACCGGAAATGGATAGCCATTGTTCTGCAAGATGGCCAGGTACTGCGTTTCATTGCCCGGCATGCCTGGATAACTGAAGGTCATTGTTGGGGCACCAGCTGGAGTAGCTGATGCAGAACCATTCATGGAGTTAGAATTAGCTGTCCCACCAGAAGAAGCTGTGTTTCCACTGCTAGGAGGCCTGACAGATGCGGCAGCTATTGTGGCAGCTGCATGAGGCTGTTGGCCCACAGGGAAAATGAATGTTGGACCATGCTACAATGAAAGAGAAGGAAAAAAGAACAATCAGCTTGCAATAAAGACGACAAAAACTTAATATAAGATGTATACTTAGATGGAGGACAGAAAAACTAACCATGATGTTATTAGCTGCTCCCGGAGGCAGAGCTTGCTGGAGCAATATTTGATTTCTCTGAGCTGTGTCTGAGCTTTTGGAAGTAGATTGAGAGTTCTTATCTGGAACAGGGTTGGAACCTCTTCCCAATACACTCCCCTGGAGTTCTGTGGGAGGCATGAGACTGAGATTGCAGGCCTTGGTCCCGTACAATGGAGCTGAGCCGGCTGCTGCAGGCCAGAATGGATTCATCTTTGTGAATTGCTGATGCGATTGAATATTGCGAGCGATATAGCAATGTGTTGCACATCTCTTAGGCCTCGGTTGATTAAAAAGTAAATGCGGAGGAGGCTGCACAAGATCAAACATTTTTAATCAGTAAAGAGAAGAAAAGAAAAAAAGGTGGAGAGGATTGTTTAAATCGCACAACAGTGAAAATAAATAAAAATTACCTGCATTGCCGCAGATGACATGGAACTAGTATCCGTAGGCACAACTCCTTGTGTAGATGGCATGTATCTGTTTTATCACAGAGTTTTCCATTAGTTCAAGCGGAAACAGAAAGAGACTTAGCAAAGTTTACTTGCTAAAATTATTAAATTCATACCCCATTGTAGGTAGGCCACCAGGCCATCCAGGCATTGACATGTGCAGAGGCAAAGGGCTAGCTTGAGCTGGAAATTTTTCATAGAAGAAAAAAATTTATAAACAAAAGTTGGCGCAAAGAGTTAGATGAAGGAAACTCAAGAAAGATGAGAAGGCTTATTACCTGTTTTATCAGGAACATGTAGTTGTTGTTGTGGTTGTTTCTGAATATGATGCTTGTTCACTAATCCCGCATGATCAGACTTTTCCAAGTCGAGTTTGAGTTCACAATTCCTCTCCGACTTGTGAGGTTCAGTTTCTGCCACCGTTCTTGGTTTCTTCTTCTCTGAAAGCTCAAGATTCGTGGCGTCACCTCCATCTTCCTTTAATAGAGGCTTCGTTTCCTGCTTCATTCATAATGACACCGGAGAGAATTAAAAATAAAGGACGGAGGATAAGAAAAGGGAGCCAAAAAGAAAGATAGAAAATGGAAAAGTAATGATGGATATCCCCAATAATCACAATATTACAAAACCAAAAACGTAGGCCCCACTCACCGTTTCCACTTCCGTGACTTTAGGTTTAGCTTCCGCTGCCACACATTCCATCTCACCGCCTCTCTCCGATGAAGATCTAACCGGCGGTGGCGCCTGAAACGATGATAAAAAAATTTGATGAGTAAATTTTTTTTAAAAATGGAAAACATCTTAACAGTGAAAACAAAAATAAAAGTTGACACATACCATCAGATCTATCTCAAACTTCTCCTTCTCCGGCGAACTTCTGCATGATAAGGAAGAAAAACTCGTCTGAGCACCAGAATTTGAAAAGGGAAAAAAAAATCCAAAAAGAATGTATAGATTATCTACTTACGATTTAGCTCCGCCACCATCGGATCTAAATCCTGAAGACGATTCCACTTTCGGCAATACTGCTTTCTCCTGGGACATAGTGTTTTCTTTTCTCGAATCTAACGCTGCGTTGCTTTCTCTCTGAGGTAGATTGATCGGATCCAATACGGAGCTGTTTTCTTCGGCGGATCCTGACCTCTTTAGCTGATCACCGAACGGAACTTGACTTTTCGAAGGAGCTTCAGCTTCGGATTTAATGGCGCGTGATGGTAAACTGAAACTGTTCTCGTCATCGTATTTGACATGCCTCGGCTTCTTTCTTTTAGGAGCTGAAAACCAAAAACGATGAAAACAAAGTGAGCGGAAAAAAAGAAGGGAGCGGATAAAAACAGATCGTTGTGAATGGAGTTTGACTTACCGATGGCTGAAACATTAGAGGAGCTCGAATTTGCAGCAAGCGTCATGGAAGACTGAGGAACAGTTTGGGAATTGGAGATCGGTGAAGATACTCTGGATTTGACGTCTACCGTTGGTTTCGCTCCTGCATCCCCCAAATCGTTACCGGCGGACTCTTGTTTTGATGTGGCTAGAGGCATCCTCATCATGCCATACAACACCTCTGCAATCTCGATCTCGATCTCGTCTTGAACGGCCACCGGAGATGGTAACTTGCACGATGATGATTTCGGTGGAAGCGGCTTCTGTTTTGTCCCCGACGGCTTCAAAACAGAAGAAAAAAATTATTTAGCCCAGAGGAAAAAAAAAAATAGAGAAGATGGAGATTTGGAGAGGAAGGAGGACGAGAGATCTGAGTGAATTCTGAGAGACTGACCATTTTTTTCCGGACTGAAACGCTGGATGAAGATGGCGATGTAGGAGCTGGAGGAGACGGAGACGCTAAAATGGAAGCCGGACTAACTCTAGCTGGAGACGTCGATACTTGCCGGTGGATTTGTTCGCCGGAAGCAAAAACACCACCGCCGGTAGCACTCGATGCCCATGATTCATGCGGTCTCTTCGTACAAGCTGTAGAAAAAACGTGAAGAAGAAGAGATTAGAAGACCTGTGAAAAGAGATTTGATCAGCGAGAGATATGTTCATATTGTAATTTCCACCTCTCTACCTGACCGAGCTTTTCTAGGAACCGATACGCCGATCATCTCGTCTGCGGCCTTCCAAGACGAGACGAGAGGGGATACCGGCGCCGGAGATGGAGACGATCTGAAAACTTTCGATGTCGGAGGAAAGTTCTTCCTCTGATGGTGGTTGTGGTGGTGATGGTGGAGATTACCGCTGCCGTTGTGGTGATTTGACAGAGACGATGAAAACGGAGCGGCGGAGATATTGCTCGTCGGAGGAAGCATCTTCATGGAGGAAGGTGGTCCTACGCCTCCACCGCCGTCGTCATATTCTTCATCGTCGTTGACACTCTCTTCGGAGCTATCGTCGCCGCCGTCGTCTATATTACCGTGAACCATCATCAACCGTTCTCCTCTCCTCCTTTTACTCCGGCTATTTAACCGATCTCTCTCCCTATTATCCCGTTCTCTTTCCCTCTCCCTGTCTCTATCACGTTCCCGATCTCTATCCTTTTTCGTGCTACCACCTCGATCTCTCAGCCTCGCGGCCTCCGGTAGCTCCACCGGACCCTCCTCCTCTGCAAAATCCAATTAGAAAAAAACATCAAAATCAAACGTTTTCTCCCAGATCTGAAAGAAATGAATAAATCGAGTGATATAAACCTGGGGAATCTCTGAAACTTCCGGCTCTATGCCTCCGCCTGGACAAGCCATTTCCGGCCGCCGCCATCGGTACTCTTCTAGCTTCTCTATTTCTATCCATCTTCTCTATTCTGCTTCGCTTCCCTTCTCTTTTTCCCTCTAATCGCACCTCTCTTTCTCTCTCCTTGTATCTCTCTCTCTTCTTCTATCTCTCTACTTGCTTCCCATTATCTCCTTTATTTGTGCTCCTCATAAAAGCAGTAGCGAATAAATCCACGGCTCATATCTCCTGCCGTAAAACCTTTTCCTAATCTTCACCGTCGGTGTGTATGCATCCAACGGTCTCGATTCCCTATTTACCAGCGTGACAACATCTTGGCCCTTCATTATCGAGATCTCACATCAATTATAACCGATATTTCCTCTTTTATTGTTTTTTTTACCACCGAAATTTTGATTTGTTTAATATTTGAGAAAACGTATTCTTTTATTATTTAAATAGTCAGCATCCTCTGCAGGACCCACATAAAATGATATTAAAATGTTATTTTTTATATTTTGTTTCATTACCATTTAAATCTGATTTTTAATAATACTATTTCCGAGTCGGATTCATGTGAAAAAATTATTTGGACTGTTACCATATTTAAACAATAATTTGCCACGTGTCAAGAGTTTGACATCACACGCTTCCGTGTATATTATCGCTACCAATATTTTATTGACTTTATTTGTGTCGAGAAAATAAAAAGAAACAGTAAATATATCGAAAGTCTCAAACAAAAGATAATAATATTTATATTAAAAATAGTCACTTATATAAAACTATAATACAATAAAATATTTGTTAAAAGGCTCCTGGGGTAGTGTACTGTTGTCCACTAATCGCGATGACTCGTGTGAAAAGAACACAAAAATACAGTACTGACATATACACGCACAAAGATGATATTATTAATAATTAATTTAATTCAAATGTGTCCTTTGAAGATGTATAACCGGCTACTACCGGTAAACAAAGACCTTGGTAAAGGCAATCTGACGATCAGAATGGAATCTTTGTGACCACCAACACTAACCGATCCAACCGGTAAAATTAATGATATCAGGTTCCACTTCTCACCCTCTCTTCCTCCATTTGTTGCCTTTTAAAGTTTAATAAATCAAATGGCTAATAGTTTTGGCAATAACTAATTTTTTGTTTCTAACTGCTGTAAATAAATGGTTGAAAATTACTTTTTATTATTACTTATTTGGTTGATTTTTGTGTTGATTTCTGATTTTTCCCTAAATGTAATAATAATATTTCCTTAAAACTAAAATTAAATCTACCTTTCTAAAGGATAAGAATTCAAAAAGTTCAACTTTAAATTCTCAGAATCTGATTGTAAATGGAAATAAAATCAAATAAATAATCTTGACTTATCTCATTTCTCCTTATTGATCAAATCCAGTTTAGAAACATATTGATAGTTCTTTGGTAGATTGAGAAATTAGTCAAATTGACATATCTTTAATCATCTTCTCTATTAAATAATTAAAGATACTGCCATATATGGATATTTCTAAAATAGAAGTAAATGGTATAGTAGTCTCCAGATTTTTTTATTAATTTAAAAAAGGGAGAGGGGAGCAATATATAATTACAAAACCAATAAAGTAAGGAATCAGGGGTCCACCTCGATATAAAATATAATTCAACTCATTAATTAGAAATCAACGGTCGATATCCTTTGCTGCCTATAGGTAATAGTCAGTCAGCCGTTAGATCAATTTCTGTTTTATTATTTTTCCTTTTTCCGTTTCGTAATCTGATTTGGCAGAAAGCGTCATCCCATATTAAAAAAAAAAACTAAAAGGTAGTGAGTTGGCACCCGACCGGTTGATCTGAGCCGTTTATTTGAGCAAACACTCAACGGTTCCGATGAGAAGATTTGGAAATGCATGTGGGACCTTATTCACTCAAGTCGCGGTCACGGAACTTCCGAGAAGTGTGGGCCCCTGAGTTAGCTGCCAATGTGGAATTGCTCCTCTCGTTTATTTTTGAGACTCTTTATTTTTTTCTTTTTGGTTTGTTTTACCGCAACTATAGTTTTTTTTCATTGTTACTCTCTCTTTCGTAATTATCCAATCTAAATCTAAAAAGCAAACTATCGCCAAAGTATAAATCATTTTTCTCTAAATTTTTTAAAATGTGGCACATTCTAATTAGGGGTCGGCATGTTACCGAAAGAAAAACCAAGTTTTGGTTTGTTTCTCTATTTGTCTAGGGTATTAATGGTCAAAAAGTTATTTTTGTATAGATATTTCAAGATCTTAAGTACAGTATTTCTTATCCAATTTTAATACTGTATAAAAATATTGATCACTTGCAACTTTTTTCTTGTATAAGATACTTTGTAAAACAACATTTCAAAATCTTAATTCTTACTTTTATACTATAGAGATTGTGTATTTAGGATATTCAAATGAAAAAAAAACAGATTTATTAACAAGTAATTGTGTTGCCTTGGGGTTTTATTTTTATTTTGTATTATGATAAGTATTTTGATTGTTTGTTTCTTAATTATAAAATACTCCTAGTTTTTAATCTTCATATTCTGACATGGTCTAAAATGTCATTTCGTAAGGTATACGAGTACGGAAAATCATTCGTGTGGATAAAAAGGCAACTATAGGTCTACTACGGTAAGGATTTCTAGTTTTAACTACAGAATCCAATAACGTGATTTTAAAAATGTTTAGAATGTATATCTATTTTCGATAATTATTACTTTTAGCCGATTATTTCTGAGTTTTTTTAGTATACGATGAATGACTGTGACGTGGATAAGGGCCCACGTAAAAATATTAGATTTTGTAATTAAAACAGCCAACGATCTTTGGTCAATGGTCAGGATTCATAACTCATCAGTAATTAATAACAGTGGAGTAACTCGACTACACAGTAGATTCGCATAATTAACATCACGCTCTACGTAGCGCGTGTAAACACAAAATCCACGTGGGTTCAGACCGTTTCGACATGGTCGATTTTAAACATGACACGTGGAGGATTGCTCTCTCTTATTCGTCACCATGGATCTGTAAGGAAAGAGTTAGAGGAAATATGCTAATCTCACGGCCGTTCACCGAAGTTAAACGTGACAGCCGCGGTTTCGGTCCACGTGGCCTAATGAGAGTGGTTGAATTACGTTATCTCGTTGAAGATATGCCTTTACGATTAAAAAGCATTAAAATAATATAAAGCAATGAAAATGCCACGTCGGAGTATAGAGTCCCGCCAAATGAATTACTTGTCTGTTTTATTTTATTTCTTTCTTCTTTTTTCTCTTTAAACTCATCGATGAATATTAAAGAAACAACAAAAAAGTTTAACTCATTGATGACAAAAATAAATAAAAATATCAGACAGGAAAAATACTATAATGACAAGTTAGATGACACGTGTTACCTTTTGGAGTTATTTCATTTTGCCAACGTGGCAACTGTTTTGATCGTTCGCTTTACCCTAGCCGTCAAGAAAATTTCTCCATCAGACCATTAAACATTACATAAAGCGATTATTTTTCTTTGGCTAAAATTCCGGAGGTTTGAATAAAACGAAACCACAGAAACAAAAAATGAATATCTTATTACATACCAGTACTACATTTTTAAAAACCTTTTGTCCTATTCGAGGATACTTACTTATTTAATTGTACAAAATAGCTTCATCGACGCACTAAGACATATCGAAAATTGTGAGCTCCAAGTATTTAATTATTTTTTGATAAAAAAACATATAATATTGGTAATTTAGTAGTAATTGAATCGTATCACAGTTTAAAATATTATAGAGGTATTTAAAATAAATTAATATACAGCGAACATGGCACCATGACTGTTTTCTCCATTATAATAATCATACAATTCAAATCTACAAAAATGCAGTACAACAATGCCACAAATAATAATATCTTATACTATGAGACTAGATTAATCGTTGGAAGTATAAAGCATTACTTTTATATCAGAAACTGTTGATAGAGGCTAGGCAACTGATTAGGACGTATATGTTATTTGTTTGTTTTTATATAATACGATCTTTAGATAAAGAAAAGTCAAAATATTTAAAATATTTTATTTCTAGCATTTAGTGTTAGATAAATTATTATTTCTGTTTTAATAATTGATGAGGGAAGATGTATGTGGAAGCGCTTTTCTTTAGCTATACTTTTTTGCCGGTATAAAAAAAAAAGCAACGGAAAGAAAAGAAAATTAAGGTTTTTGGTAATTGCCTATTATTTTGACCTAAACACACCCATGATAGATTGAAAAGAATGGCCATGATAGACACCCAATTTTTTATAGTACAAATCAATGTGGTTGCCATTAGAGAGAGTCTCTGATACGTTTTGAAAGAAAGTGGTTAAGTACACATAATCACCCAAAATATAATAATACTGTTTGATAATACATCCATCTCTATTGCAATTGACTGTTTTCTTCTTGTTATTATTTTAATGTTTCTTTAGCTTTATATTATAAAAGGTTTGTGGGCTCGGAAAGAAAATAAACACCCATGCCCAAATAAAGGATCCACTGGTTTCCTCTCTTTTCTTTTTTCATGTGTAAAGAGAGGGAAAAAAAAAGAAAAGTTGCATCAGCAAGTTTATACGTCCTAGTTTTGTCTATAGTATTTCTCCAATTCAGATTCTAATTGGAGAAATGTTATCATCTACCTTTGTACTGAAAGTCAAGTTTTATGACACGGTCATGTTACATGACATGAAAAAGTCAGTAGCAGCTTTCTCTTCTATCAATCACACTCATGTATAACAAAGCTATAAACTAAATCACAGGCCGATAAATATTGCAAAAACAAAAGCCCATTCGCAGGAATAAACAGAGTATTCGTAGAAAACATAACATTCAAAGTATGGCTCGAGATGTGGATCTATATACATAAGTGAAACAAGAAGTAAGCATAAACTTTCTCAAATTATTTAGAACAAAGATTTTAAAATTTCAGAAACAGCTCAAACTCAGTGATATCCAATTGGAGCTGGAGCTTCCTTTAGCTCACGACCTTGGTAGTGAATATCCTGCAAAGTCAAAAGCCACAATCAATCAAACAATGTTCATCAATCATCAGTCGCAAACAATTTAATTAGGGTTTTAGAGTTTTGTGGCAAAAGCACACTTACGGATGCAAAATGGTTGACGTCACGGTGGTGAGCTTCGTCGGCACGAACAACCATGACGACGTCACGAAGCGTCGCATCAGCAGGAAGCCTCCAGTAATCAATAGCAATAGCCGGAGCAGGAACGTTCTCGATGTTACCTTTGTCAAGCTCCTTGAGGAATTCAGTGTACGAATGGATTGCTTCTTCCTCAAGGTACCCAACCATACGGTGAGCGAATTTTGGAGAGATCAAGTAACCGAAGAAGTAGGCGTTGAAGAAGACTCCCTGCACAGTGATCACGAGAGCTCTCTCGTACCATTTCGGTTTCGCGACTTCCATGAACGTCATGAGATGCATCCTCTCGTTCTCCGCTTCCTCGAGTAGGGCTTTGATCCAACCACCGCTCTGCTCAAATCGCCGGAGCGATTTGCAGTGGAGCAACATTCCTCCGACCATTCCCGGAACCGCCGCAACCGTTTCCAGCATCATAGCTCTGCATCCGTATCGCCTCTGCGTTCATCAATGTCACAATCAGCTTAATCATTTCCCATTTGAGCACGATTGAGGAACAAGTGGGCAATAATTTCAAGCAATATTATAATATTTAGAAAGTTTCCAATAAGGAAGAGAATCGAATAAAAAATATTTAAGGTTTATATACGCAATCAATGACGACATCAGAATCGGATGTTTCCAATTTCAGAAAAATGGAATCGAATCGGAGACGATGAATTTGGGGAAGAAGGTGTACCTGGAAGAAGAGATCGGTAGGCCAGCGAAGAGATTTGACAGTCCAATAAGCTAATCGGTCAAGGAACGTCGTCGGTTTATGGTGCTTCGTCAGATCTATCGTCAGATCAGCTTTATACGTCTCCCATGGCTGCGATTATCCGAAGAAATTTCAATCAAAATATTCAGAAATTGAAGAAGAGCTGAGTAACGAATGAATCAATAACATACCCTGAAACAGTTCCACTTCCATTCGCTACCATCTTCTTTGGTGATCTTATTCGGCTCAACGCCCCAGTAGCTAGCGATTCCTTTCTCTCCTTTGTTACCGCCGGCGTCTCCACCGGTTGATTCGTTGTTCTCGGTTTTTTTGGGATTCGCATCCGTCGTCGGCTCCTCCGTCGCCGTTTTCTCACCGAGAGTAACCGTGCTGGCGAATCTCGCACCTCCGGTCGCCGGATTTCTAGTCCACATCCAGCCGATACCGCTCATCCCAGAAGCAGAGTGTAGCTCCGCCGTCGCGGCAGGGTTGAGAAGATGGAGACCACCGTGGCTCATCCGTGGTCCGGTAGCTTTCATCAGCGACGGGGCCACCTTGGCTCCACCGCGAATCATCATCATTATGCAAGATCGAGAAACGGAAAATCAAAATTCAAATCCAAGAATATAGGAAGATTGTAGGAGAAACCTTTTTTTATTTGTTTTCTCTGTTTTTACTTTGTCCTCTTCACGAGGTCTCGAGCAAGGTTTATATACCGAGGAAAAAGGAACGGTCAGCGATCGAAAATCCTTTGACGTATATATAAGGAGATGACGCCACGTGTTGTTCAGGTATAACAGTTTCTGGTGTGGGGTGTTTATGGAATGACGGTATTGACCTGGAGGACATTAGAGAGACTTTGGGTGCTACTTTGCTTTGACTGAGGGTATATCTGTAAATTGTGAAGGCGGTGTAGATTTTTCGTGGAGACCAAGAAGTGTGTATGGATGGATGGAAAGATACTTGCGTGGTGGCCAAGAGCTACACTCTCATTGGTTGTATTTAATGTTATCGTGTGGTGTATAATTAGGTGCTTAGGTGGTTTTTATCACTTTCTCCGCCAAAGGAATAATAAATTTGGTATTTTTAATTAATTTCTGGATATATTTGATAACAAAAATAACACATGAGCTATCTTCCGTTTCAACTTCCAACTTCTTGTGAAATCTGTCTATTCTTTTGAACATATCTAATTTACATCGTGAAAAACTAAAATCGATTGTAATAACTAGTTTTACATTTACCTATGTTTTTGTATAGTATAATTAATTCTCAACTAGTATTCATTTTGTTGTAGTCAGAAAGATGCTCTAATGTCAAAATGTCAAAACGTTTGAAGTATACTTTTTTTGGAAATAATCAAAATACTACTACATGTATAACTTGACTAGAGTTCTTGTTTTATATTGAGTCAGTGGTGTGATTCAATTTTATGACCTTTTCAGTTTTATCGAACATTTCTCAAACAGTAACAAGTGAACCAATTAGAGACGCCAAAAAAATGTATTTCTTTGACAAATTAGCATCATTAATGAAGTTACGAACAAAAATATATTTATGATATAGCTTAATTTCGGCCCTGTAAAACTTAAAACTAAAAAGACCTCATAGAAACAAGAAAAAACAAGAACAAGAAGAAGCTAATCAAATCTTCAATGATACCCAATAGGAGCTGGAGCTTCCTTCAGCTCACGACCTTGATAGTGAATATCCTGTTTTCAATCAATTCATTAAAGTTTAAATTAATCTTCATCAAATATATAATTTAAACGATCGATCAAAATATAAGCAACCACATTCTTACGGATGCATAATGGTTAACGTCACGGTGATGAGCCTCATCAGCACGAACCACCATGACAACATCGCGAAGCGTCGCGTTTGCGTGAAGCCTCCAGTAATCAATCGCAATGGCCGGCGCAGGAACGTTCTCGATGTTACCGTTATCGAGTTCCTTGAGGAATTCAGTGTAAGAGTGGATTGCTTCTTCCTCAAGGTATCCAACCATACGGTGAGCGAACTTCGGCGAGATTACGTATCCGAGGAAATATGCGTTGAAGAAAACGCCTTGCACGGCGATCACGAGAGCTCGCTCGTACCAGTTGGGTTTCGCGACTTCCATGAATGTCATGAGATGCATTCTCTCGTTCTCTGCTTCTTCTAGGAGGGCTTTGATCCAACCGCCGCTTTGTTCAAATCGCCGGAGCGATTTGCAGTGTACTAACATCCCTCCGACCATTCCTGGAACCGCCGCAACCGTTTCTAGCATCATCGCTCGGCATCCGTATCGCCTCTGCGTTAAAATCGTTGGCAAAAATTAGTCCAAACTCCAAAATGTTATTTACTTTCACATTTCTTGTATATTCATGGTGTAATGAGAAATAGATAGCGAAATGGTGAAATGTTAACTTAAGTCTTAAGACCACACTGTTTAGTATATATAAATGAATAAATTTGTTAATTGTGAACGTAAAATCGTAACACAAAAAGATTTTTATATGAAAACTTGAAATATTATTGGAATGTGAATTTGTTTTACGTGTAAAAAGATATAAACAAATCCAAAAATAGTTTTTTGAAGCAGTTGCATTATATACCTTGAAGAAGAGATCGGTAGGCCAACGAAGAGATTTAACCGTCCAATAAGCTAATTTATCAGGTAGAGTCGATGGAACATGATGCTTCTTCAAATCTATCGACAGATCTGCTTTGTAAGTCTCCGATGGCTACCATCAAACCATACACACAATTATTATTCATCTAATATCAGGCAAGAGTAACAATACAAAACATGAAATACTATATGTTATATGTATATACCCGAAAGCAACTCCATTTCCATTCAGTTCCATCTTCTTTGGTTATCTTCATTGGCTTCACGCCCCAATAACTAACGATTAATTCCTCTCCTTTATTACCTTGATCAGCCTTGCCACCACCGCTGGATCCTTTCTCCGACTGATTCTCCTCCGTTTTCTTCTTCTCGAATGTCATCTTTCC
This sequence comes from Microthlaspi erraticum, assembly GCA_902728155.2. Taxonomy (NCBI): domain Eukaryota; kingdom Viridiplantae; phylum Streptophyta; class Magnoliopsida; order Brassicales; family Brassicaceae; genus Microthlaspi; species Microthlaspi erraticum. Next base: position 24,419 of record CACVBM020001092.1, read on the forward strand.
GAAATCTCTCACGCCTCCGATCGCCGGAGCCATAGGCTTAATAAGATGACTGTGAGACACGGCACCACGTACTATGGCGCCTGTAGAGAAGAGCCTTGGTCCAGTCATTGCCATTCCACAGCGACTCATCATCATTGTGCAGATTGAAGAAGATGAAAACAATGTAAATTGATTAAACATGCGTTTTATTCCAACTTCTTTTAACTGCTATCTATTTATAGCAACTACGGAAGTATAGATCATTGTATACAAAACGAAAAAATCGTCATACAGTTTGACTAAAAGACTTGTAGCACACGAAATGAAGACATTTACAAACAAATCCGCAACAAACGCTGTGTTGAAGTTATTGTTCTTTTTACTCTTTTTCTTGTTTATGTGCAACAATTGCTTGCAAAATCTTAAATTCGTACAATTTAATCGGAGGTGTAGAATCTCATTTTGTTTATACCAAACCGAAGAGAAACAAGAAAAAAGAATGTAACATATTGCAAATGGTGATGCCATAACTTAAACAAAGTATGTTTGATTACATAACTACAGATTTTTTATATATATAATAGCTACTCTACTCGAGTGACCAAATCCTCCATCCTAGCTCAAACCAATTATTGCCGGGTCGGGTCAAAACAAACCCAACACTTCCCTTGGAACTTTTTCTCAGTAAGACTTTTTACCATCGTTTGAGCCAAAGCTACCAAAGCTGCTCCTTCCACCTGACTGAGAAGAACGGTCCGAGCCAAAGCTCCCAAAACCAGAAGAACGGTCTGAACCGCCTGAGTAACGGCTGCTAGAACCACCTGAACGGCCACCACTGCTACCGTAGTCATCTGAACGACCACCAAACCCACTCCTCCCGCTTGACTGGGAAGAACGATCAGAACCAAAGCCTCCGAAACCAGAAGAACGGTCAGAACCAAAGGTACCGAAACCAGAAGAACGGTCTGAGCCACCACCAGAGTAACGGTTGCTTGAACCACCTGAACGGCCACCGCTGCTACCATAACCACCACCACCACCACCATAGCCACCTGAACGACCACCGCCAAAGCTTGAACTACGATCTCTCATGCCTCCTCCAAGGGACTCACCAGATCGACCACCAATTCCTTCAAACATGCTTCCACCTCCACGTTCCACAGCAATGCTAGGAAGCTGAATTCAAAACACAATAAGATACAAAAGAAACAAAGTATGTAAAAAAGATTTAACAGATCATATTAACCTCAGTGAATCGGCTCCCGACTTCTCTCTCGATTATTTTAACTGCCCTCGTTTGATCTTGACTGTAGATGAGAATAGCACTTCCTTTCTTGCCCGCACGCCCTGTTCGTCCCGTTCGATGAACAAACGTCTCCGTGTTATTAGGAAGCTCATAATGAATTATCTGTTCCCAATCACAAATACAGAAAAGAGGGGTTTAATAAGATGAGAAGCAAAACTCGTTTTAAAAGAAGACTAAGTTAAAGTTTTGACTCACCAAATCGACATTAGGCACATCGAGTCCACGGGCAGCAACATCGGTCGCAACAAGGATATTGAAATGCCCGTCACGGAAACCAGCAAGTGTTCTCTCCCTCTGACTCTGTGATATGTCACCGTGTAAGGCTTCGCATTTGAAGCTTCTCGCCAATCCATATGCAAGCCGATCAGCATCACGTTTTGTTTGTGTAAATACAATGCATTTCCCTCCTTTAGCATGCTCCTGCAAATGACAACGATATTAAACTCTAGCCAACAAACTACTCTGTAGTCTCTGATATTGAATCAATCATATCAATTAAAACGAAGTAAAGAAAGCATACCGTTACAAGAGGACCAATAATGGATGCTCTTCCATAAGAATCTGCAATGATAGAATACGTCGTAATTCCATCTGCCAGTTTCTGATCAGAATCTCCAACCTAAATAACATTCAAGGCAAAAAATATCATCTCCTTAACAACTATGATATAAGCCAAAGATCAACACTTGCAGTTTATGATTGCAATTTCAGATATGAACAAACACATTAGCAGGTATGAGATTTTACTCACAAGATCAATCGTCAAAGGATCATTAAGGTACTTTTTGGTGAGTGATCTGATCCAACTAGGCATCGTTGCGGAAAACATCATGCTCTGACGTTTCTCAGGCAGCCTCTCCAATATCACTTCCACATCCTCAGCAAACCCAACTTGAAGCATCTGATCAGCTTCATCAAGAACCACAAACTGAACCTCAGATAGATTCAGAGCTCCTCTCTTAATCAGATCAATGATACGACCTGGAGTTCCAACGGCGATATCAACACCGTAGTCAAGCTGCCTCATCTGCTGTCCAATCGGTGTACCTCCATAGACACATATAGTATCCAAACTTGGAGCAGACTCTCTAAACTCCTTCTCAACCTGGCGAGCAAGCTCCCTCGTCGGTGCCAAAACCAAGCAGAGAGGATTCCTCCCACGCCTGCCACATCAAAGACAGATCAGTGAGCTACACAGAAATGTAAATCTTTAGAGACTGTAAACAAGGAATTAAACAAACCCATGTTTAGCGTTGAATTTGATGATTTTGTCAATGATTGGAATCCCGAAAGCAAGCGTCTTTCCAGTTCCAGTCCTAGCACGTCCGATCATGTCACGGCCTTGCATCGCCGGCTCCAGCACAGCTTTCTATTCAAACCATAAACATAAACCATCTCAACAGTTTACTCATAATTCAAGAGCATGAAGACGAAAGCTTTACAATTAAATTTGAGCTCACAAACATACCTGAATAGGAAAGAGTTTCTCGATTCCTTTACTCTTCAAAGCTTTGACAATCTCCGGAGATATTCCGAGCTCAGATATCGCGAGGCCATCACCGCTGCTGCTGCTGCCAACACTCTCCGGATCTCCAATTACTCTGTCGCTACTCGCAAACCCAGCATGAGAAACCATCGACGCTCTGAACTCCGAAGGTCCAGACTGAAAATGAAATTCCCTCGCTTTCACACCAAACGGATTCGGCGTCGGAGGAGAGAGGGAGAAGCCAGGCTTCACATCGGAGGAGCCAATCGGAGCTAGATCGGAGACTCTGGCGGCGGATGGAGTAAGGTTGTGAAATAGAGCCGCATTAATGGAGGTCAGAGAGGCGGAGAGAGTACGCCTCGACGCATCAAGGCAAGATCGGCGAATTACAGTAGTGATCATCTCGGATTTCAGAGAGAAAGAGAGTGTGACTTTTTTTCTCAGATAAGGAAATGTAAAACCCAGAAAACTGAGGATTTAGGGATTTAGAAAGAAAGGCAAAGGTTTTAGATCTTCAACGAGAAGTTCTTGTTCAAAGGGTTTAAGTTGGTGTATCGGGTCGGGTCGGGTCGCACAAATTATATCCCGCGAGTATATATAGGCCCATTTAGATAGTTGGGCCTTTGGAGTTAAAAATAAGTATGGGGTGAAAAACAGAAGGTCGGTATAGATTGGGATTCATATGAGAAATAGTAAAAACCTTTTGTTTAAGAGAATAGAGAAAAGGGTTTGGAGCATAAAGAGGAAAAAGCTTGAACGCCGCTTCGTCTTCTTCCTCAATCTCTGCTCTCTCCATTTATCTCGTTCTCTGTAAACTTCTTCTCAATCCTCCTCCTGCGGATTTGTCTTTAAACGTAAGTTTCACTGTTTTTTTAATTTCTCTCTGTTCAGTAATCTAGATTGATAGAACCTAAATTGTTCCCGTAAATTTTTGACCTAAATTAGTTGCTTTTGAGCTGAAATCCCTAATTTTTGGAGCCCTTTCTAGTCTCCCTAATTGATGAGATGTGTGTGTGTGTGTTGTTGTATCTGCAGGTTAATCGGTAAAAATGTCTCTAACGGAAGAAGAAATCAAAAGACTGTACAGAATCCACAAGACGTTGATGCAGATGCTCAAGGATCGTGGCTACTTTATCGCTGATTCCGAAGTTACGATGACCATTAATCAGTTTGTGAGGAAACATGGCGATAACATGAAAAGGGAGGATCTTGTTACTCTCAAAGCCAAGAGAAATGATAACAATGATCAGGTAACAATGTTCTTCCCTCTAGTCTTCTTTTGCAGAATCATTGTTTAAAACGAATGCTTCAAGTGTTACTAGTAGTGAAAACTTAGAGTTTGATGATTTTGAATATATGCCAAAGCGTAGAGCAAGATTGCTTCGTGTTAAGTCTCTGATTCATGTTTTGTTGTAGCTCTATATATTCTTCCCCAATGACGCCAAAGTTGGAGTTAGTACGATGAAGATGTACACGAACCGGATGAAAGCAGAGAATGTCTTCAGAGCGATCTTGGTTGTTCAACAGAACTTGACTCCTTTTGCTCGAACTTGCATTAGTGAGATCTCTTCAAAGTTTCACTTGGAAGTTTTCCAGGTAATAAAGAAAAGCTCTGATTCGTGTTCTCTTCTTGATGATGTATGTATCACATGACAATCCTAAACCATGTTTGTGGCTGTTGCAGGAGGCGGAAATGCTTGTGAACATTAAAGAACATGTTCTTGTTCCGGAGCATCAAGTTCTTACCACTGAAGAGAAGAAAACTTTGCTTGAGAGATACACAGTGAAGGAGACTCAGGTTAGTATTTGGTCTAGAATCATTGTCCATGGTGATGAGCTTTTAGTTTTTGTGTGATTAAAGTTTGGAACTTGTGTGTGTATGTGTGTAGCTTCCAAGAATCCAAGTGACTGATCCAATCGCAAGATACTTTGGGCTAAAACGTGGGCAAGTCGTGAAGATCATCCGTCCGAGTGAAACAGCTGGTCGTTATGTGACTTATCGATATGTTGTATAAGCAAATGAGCTTTTGTGGATTGCGAATGTAAAACGCTAGTCAGAGATTTGTGAAACATAAGAGAAAAATGCTTTTGTACCAAACTGTTGCCAACAGTTTTGTTTGTGTGTTAGATTTAAGAATTCAATCAATCTTGAGACGAAAGTTTTTATTCCAAGAACTGTCTAGTGGAGTAAGATCAATTCAAAATTTAGATCATTGCCGTATATGTTGAAGCATCATGGTTACAAAATTTAACAATTGAGACAACTTAAAAAGCCAAATTGAAACCATTGTTTTGTTATCTGCAAGAATCATTTATGGAAGTGCGAGATTCAACAAAAAATATTAAATAAAGAACAATCTCCTCTACTGAAGTAGAAGATAAAAAAAATTAGAAGATATGACATAACTTGAAAAAAATATGTTTGTTTATGAGGCAAGAAGAGGAGCTACAGATTTATATAGCTTGACTCCTTGTAACTACTAACCCTACTCGAGTCACCAACTTCCATTATTGCCACCCAACACTCTCAGTACGATCTGTTACGGATCTTTTAATCCAAACCCACCAAAGCTGCTCCTTCCACTTGACTGAGAAGAACGATCTGAACCAAATCCCCACCATAACCTGAAGAACGGTCTGAACCCTGCCTGAGTAACGGCCGCCTGATCCTCCTGAACGGCCACTGCTGCTACCATAACCACCACCACCACCATAACTTCCACCCCACCACCATAACTTCCACCACCACCTCCATAACCACCTGAACGACCACCAAAGCTTGAACCACCACGACCTCCTCCTCCATAGGATCCACCAGACCGAGGACTCATTCCTTCAAACATGCTTGCGCTTCCACGTTCAACAACAATGCTTGGAAGCTGCATTATAAACCAAACACCAACTTTAGTCCACAAGCATTCAAACAAAAGAAACAAAGATGTTCAAAAAAAGTCCAAGAGTTTAATAAATAACCTCAGTGAATCTGCTTCCGACTTCTTTCTCAATCATTTTAACAGCCCTGGATTGCTCTGGACCGTGGATGAGAATCGCATTTTCTTTCTTTCCAGCACGTCCTGTTCGCCCCGTTCGGTGAACAAACGTCTCAGTGTTGTTAGGAAGCTCATAATGAATCACCTATTCACACAAGTATCAAAGGTTTGAGAAACAGAACTCGTTAAAGAGCAAGAGAGAAAAAATGTAGTTATCAAACTCACCAAATCGACATTAGGCACATCAAGTCCACGGCAGCAACATCAGTTGCAACAAGGATATTGAAATTCCCATCTCTGAAACCAGCAAGTGTTCTCTCTCTCTGACTCTGTGATATATCACCGTGTAAGGCTTCGCATTTGAAGGTATTCGCTAATCCATACGCAAGACGATCAGCGTCACGTTTTGTTTGTGTAAACACAATGCATTTACCTCCCTTTACCATGCTCCTACAAAGGCAAAAGATATTATAAGAATCTTGCCATACATTTGGAGGAGATAGAGATAATAAGTTTAAAAGCATACCGCTACAAGAGGACCAATAATGCCTGCTTTTCCATAAGACTCTGCAGAGATTGAATACATTGTAATCCCATCTGCGAGTTTCTGATCAGAATCTCCAACCTAAATAACAGCCAAGGCAAAAAAATGTCACCTTAAATGATAAACATTTTCAGTTATAAACAAACACATTAGCAAGTATGAGATTTTACTCACAAGATCAATCGTCAAAGGATTATTCAAATACTTCTTGGTGAGTGATCTAATCCAACTCGGCATTGTAGCGAAAACATCATGCTCTGACGTTTCTCAGGCAACTTCTGCAATATGATTTCGACATCCTCGGCGAATCCAACTTGAAGCATCTGATCAGCTTCATCAAGAACCATAAACTGAACCTCTGATAGATTCAGAGCTCCTCTTTTCATCAGATCAATGATACGACCTGGAGTGCCTACAGCAACATCGATACCGTATCCAAGCTCCCTCATTTGCTGCCCGATCGGTGTACCTCCATAGAGACAAATCGTATCCAAGCTTGGAGCAGACTCTCTAAACTCCTTCTCAACCTGACGAGCAAGCTCTCTCGTCGGAGCTAAAACCAAGCAAAGTGGATTCTTCCACGCCTGTTCACATCAAAATGTTAAATCTTTGAAACCCTCAATCAAATCTCTGTAAACACAAAGTCAAATCCAGGAACTTTAACAAACCCATGTTTAGCGTTGAATTTGATGATTTGTCAATGATTGGAATCCCAAAAGCAAGCGTCTTTCCAGTTCCAGTCCTTGCACGTCCGATCATGTCATGGCCTTGCATCGCCGGCTCAAGCACAGCTTTCTATTCAACCAAACAAACATGAAAAAACTCGAACTTTAATTGATCCGATGCAGAAATTCGACAATCTCAATAATCTAATGGAGAAGAAGATCGAACCTGAATAGGAAAGAGTTTATCGATTCCTCTACCACTCAAAGCTTTGACAATCTCCGGAGATATCCCGAGCTCATATCGCGAGCCCATCACCGCCGCTGCTGCCACCGACACTCTCCGAGTCTCCTCCGTCGCTAGTCTCGTACGAGGCGGCGTAATCGTGAGCTGCGAATCCGGCAGGAGAAACCGTCGACGCTCTGAAATCGGACGGTCCGGATTGAAAATGAAAGTCTCTCGCTTTCACACCAAATGGGCTTGAAGTCTGAGGAGGATTGAGATTTGCGGCTAGATCGGAGACTGTAGTCGCGGTGGTGGCTGCGGATGGAGTAAGACTGTGAAACAGAGCGGCGTTAATGGAGGTCAGAGAGGCGGAGAGAGTCTGAGTCCGCCTTGACGCACCGAGGAAAGATCGGCGGAGTACTGCGCTGATCATTTTTCCAGATCCAGAGGAGAGTGAGGGATTTTTGGACGGAGAAATGTGTTCAGAAAAAAAACCCAAATGTGAGAGAATTAGGGTTTTAGAGAAGACGGCAGAGGAGGGTTTTAGAGAGGTTTAAGAAGAAGGCGATTGAGACTTCAGAGAATCTACTAAAGAGTATAAAGGTATTTTTACATTTTTACTTTTAATCACCTGCGGGCGAGTGTATGGTATGCTCCTACACGTTACGAGCATGTTTATGGAAAGAGAGAGAGTTATGAAATTTTTCTTTCGCTTGGGCCCAAAGGTGTGTGTACTTGTATGTGAAGGAAAGACCGAGTTTAATGAATCTTAAAATGATTATTATCTTCTTAATCATAATCGTTCATTTTTCTTTCTTTTTTTTGTTTAGGAAATCTTTTGAAAGAAATCATGACATACTATTTCTTCATATCCTTCATATATATGATTGACAATTTTTTTAAACAAAGAAATGTAGTTTCTACAATTTTGGCTCATGCGGTGGTTCTTGCATGGTCAATGATTTGTGCAGCTTCAAATATAATCTAACTTAAATCTGGTTCAGATGCGTCAAATCTATATTGTTGTGGTCTTAGTCATTAGTGATGTATATACAATGTGAAAGTCTTCAATTGTCTAGATCAATCATGATGAAAGGATGATTAAGGAATCAAAAGGAGTAATTAAATGACATAAATGGAAATATATTCCGCCACTGAAACTCAAACTGGAACCATGTCACTGAAATCGTCCAAGAAAATAAAAGACACATGTCTTACCAAGCAAGAAAAAAGATAAAGATTGTACTTTAATTTCCTAACTAGGTCCTAGAAATATTGTCTTCTGTCTTCTCTCTCCTGTCTTCCTAGATGTCTTATGTCTTCTTCCTTTATCAAAAGAAAAAAAAAAAGTAAGTGTCTTTTAAATGAGGTTTGATGTAAAATGTTCATCAATAATACTCAAGACTAATAACCTGTATTAAACCACTCATCTATTGTCTTCACGCTCGGTGAGAGCAGAATGGGGACATTGTTGTTGTGAGCAAGTCCTGTAACCACCTCTTGAAACTTAAGATAATCGTTGTCCAATTGTACGACAATCTTCTCCAATGCCTTTGTGTTTTTAAGCATAAGTTCCAAGAATGACGTCACATGCTTTGACACTATATCCGAGGCGTTCTTATTCCAAATGACCCCATCTTTTGATCTCCAGCACATATCCGAACTCAAGCCTTTCTTCATCAAGTACTTGTCAAGAAGTGACCCCTGCTCCACACAAGCCAAAAACAAAAAAACAAGGTTCTTGAATTATTCATAATCGATGATAAACAAGGTTCTTGCACATATATAATATTCTCCATGTCTACCACACTTTGTAATATCTAGCTTTTTAAGTAACTTTCAAACTTCAGAACAAGAACCATTTAATTTCTTGCTTTGACTAAATTGTACATGTTCAAAAAAAAAAAAAAAGAGAGATGATAAATAAAATTGCCAAGTAAAAAACAAAAGAGATGTGTATATGGTATCTATACCTGTATGGTGCTGTTGTGCATAGTGTGGACTGTTAGCTTCTTTAAGTGAGGTGAGTTTTGTAAAACCCTTTCAACACCAGGAATAACATACTGATCGATGTTTGTCTCAAGTGTCAAATCTTTGACTTTCAACATCGGAGAAGGAACACCACGAATCTGTGCAAGTGATAAAATCTAACAGAAAGCACAAGAATATTGTGAATACCGAAACCAACTGGTTCTTGAAGAATGCAAGAATGAGCCATAAAAGCATTTATATACCTGAAGAATGTTTTCCCCAAACGTAAGCTTCTCTGCGTTTTGCAACTTCTCTAGCATCTTTAGCACCATCTCTTGAAAAAAATCAGCATGTTCGGTATATGGCATCGGGGAATAGCAAATGCCCAGGTTGGCTTCGACTAAAAACGAGACATCAACTAAAAGACATGGAGATTTATAGTTAAACAACATTTTGAGACGATGGATATGTGGTGCCACAATCTGCTTTGGCCCCGTAAAACAAACGTCCCGGTTTATTTTTAATGTTGTCAGATGTAGTGATTTGCTGAGATCAACAACCATCAGTTCATCGCAGCAAGACAGTGTTAAGCTTTGGAGAAGGGGACAACCGGATAAAATTTTAGCCAAGGATTCATCAGAGAGACAACAATCACACAAGGACAACTTCTTCAGTGATGTCCAACACACAGAGGAATTGATGAAGGAGAAATCAGGATACGCATACTTTTCATTATTATAACGATCGTAAGGAGTGCACAAATCCAAGGACAGATTCTCCACGTTGTGGGAGATGGCAAACTTGATCCACATCTCCATGTGGGTAACACTCCTCCCCATGGTTGTTTTGAGATGAAAATTACTCACATTGGGAGCAGTGTAGCGAGTTAGGGTTTCTTTTATTGAAACAGCCGTCGCTCTTCTGTCGATATCTAAGGAGAGACAAGGTGTATCGCACCATACGTGCCTCCATCTTTTGGACAAGAGGGAAGTTGTGACGGCGAGTTTGGTCGGAATAGAAGAGAGGATATGTTGGAGGATCACATCTGGTAGAGAACTGATCGAGTCGATTTTTCTGTCGTCGGCCATCTTTTTTCTTCCTTTTTCTCCGTCTGCCATCTTAATTTGCGATCGATATGCTTACTGCTTAGGGCTAATTTTTTAATACTTACAAATATTAGGCCCCAAAATTATGAATGGGGGGGTTAGATTACTGAAATTGCCCCTATAGAGTCTAGATATGTTATGTTCAATTTATGTTCTCATGCTAATACAAAAGATAGAATCGTTTTTGAATGTTTACTTTGTGTCGCTCTTGACCATAAAATGGAAGTGTGTATTCTGCCACTGAAACTCAAACTGGAACCATATGTCATTGAAAAAAAAAACACATGTCTACCATGCAACATAAAAGATAAAGAATGTACTTTAATTTCCAATTCCAAACACAAATAATGTAACTGTCTTCTTCTAGTATATGTTTACATGAGGTTTGATGTTCGATAAGATTCAAGAATATAAACCCTATGATTCACCACTCATGTGTTGTCTTCGGCTCGGTTGAGAGCACAATGGAAACATTCCTGTTGGGAGAAAGTGTTGTAACAACATCTTTAAACTTAAGGTAATTGTCGTTCAACTGTACGACCATCTTCTCCAATGTCTTTGCGTTTCTAAGCATCAGTTTCAACAATGATGTCACATGCTTTGACTTTATAATCCCGGTGCGTATCCGAATGACTCCATCTTTTGATCTCCAGCAGCGATCCGGTTCAAAGCCTTGCAATTCCAAGTAGTTGTCAAGAAGTGACCCCTGCTCGACACAAGACCAAAAAAAAAAAAACACGGTTCTTGGATTTGATTATTTCAAATGATAAACAAAATTGCCAAGTAAAAAAAAAGGAGGTGGTTTATATGCTATCTATACCGGTATGGTGTTGTTGTTGTTTCTTGTGTGTATTGTTAGCTTCTTTAAGTGAGGTGATTTTTGTAAAACCCTTTCAACACCAGGAATAATATACTGATCGATGTTTGTCTCAAGTGTCAAAGCTTTGACTTTCAACATCGGAAAATCAACACCACGAATCTTTGCAAGTGATAAAATCTAACAAGAAAGCACAAGAAGATAGTGAATACCAAAACCAACTGGTTCTTGGGATTAGAGAGAATGCAAGAATGAGCCATAAAAGCATATATATACCTGAAGAATGTTTTCCCCAAAAGTAAGCTTCTCCGCGTTCTGAAAATTTTCTAGCATATTTAGCACCGACTCTTGAAGAAAATCAGCATCGAGGGTTCTTGACATCGAGCAAAATAAAATGCCCAGTTTGGCTTCGACTAAAGACGAGACATCAACTAAAAGACATGGAGACTTATAGTTAAGCAACATTCTGAGACAACGGATATGTGGTGCCACAATCTGCTTTGGCCCCTTAAACATAAGGCCGCAGTGTATGTTCAAATTTCTCAGATGCAGTGATTTGCTGAGATCGAGAACCTTGAGTCTATCGCAACAAGACAATGTTAAGCTCTCGAGAAGGGGACAACCGGATAGAATCTTAGGCATGGATTCATCAGAGAGACGACCAAAACACAAGGACAACTTCTTCAGTGATGTCCAAGACACAGAGCATTTAGGAATGAATGTATAATTATCGTCTAACGTAATGCTAAGTTGCTTGAGAGAGGAATTGAGGTAGAAAAACTCAGGAAACGTATACCTATCACCAATCCGACGACTCCATATAGTCAAATCTAAGGACAGATTCTCCACGTTGTGGGAGAAGGCAAACTTGATCCACATGTCCATGTGGGGAATATTCTTCTTCGTGGTGGTTCTGAGGTCAAAACTCATCAACTTGGGAGCTGTGTAGCGACTTAGGGTTTCGTTTACCGAAACAGCCTTCACTGAATCGACGATATCTAAGGAGAGACAAGGTGTATCGCACCAAACACGCCTCCATCTTTTGGACAAGAGAGAAGTTGTGATGGCGAGTTTGGTCGTAATAGAAGAGAGGATATTCTGGAGGATCACATCTGGTAGAGAGCTGATCGAGTCGATTTTGCTATCGTCGGCCATTGTGTTGGATATTCTTAATTAGGGCTATTATGAAACAACTGCTTTTCTTTATATATTAATAAGATTAAGATTTTTCTTTTTTTAAACATTAATCTCGCCAATAAATTCGAAAGCATTTTGCCACTAAAACATCAATGTCTCTCCAAAAAGAAAACCATGTTCACTACAGGACTTGATGTTTAACAAGATAAGCAAACAATTATTGCAGAATCGGGTCAAAACCAACCTTTGTAGCTTTCCTGTAAACTTTGTCAAAACCATCTCTTTAGCCTCATTGACCAACAATGGTGGAGGCATTGATGTTAGCTAACAGAGGAGCCATGTCCAAACGAGTCTTGCAATGGAACTGGAGCTCGTACTGAGCTCCGAGGATACGGTAACGCTTCAACCAGAAGAGCTTCTTGCTCAGCTCGTGGCTCTGGGCCTTGATGACGAGAAACCGTTTCTTGAACCTCATCTCAAACTGTTCCCTCGATTTCTTGTCGACGTGAGGCGATCGTAGCACCGTGTACAAGGTTCTCGTGTCCGGCATTGCGATTTTCCGAGTGTGAGGAGGGAGACACCAAGCTTGCTTCTCCGGGTTGTCGAATGATCGGATCGCTATGCAGATTCTGGTTCCTCTGATCTTTGATGTGCTTTCTTCTCCTTCTTTCTTCTATTCAAATCACACAATCACAACAACAAGAGTTCTCAATTGATTCTCAACACCATTAACACCAATCGTGACAATTTGTTCAGTGAGAATGAATGAGAAACAGAGACGAACCTGGAGAGTGATTGCCTTTTTACTCGATGGTTTGACTTTCTTTGGAGAAATTCGAATCTTTGGAATACTTTTGGAATCGCCGGCGATACCCTCACTCTCAGTGGCGTAGCCTTGGGACGCGATCCTCGCCGGAAAAACCATAGACGGCTCAGATCTAATTTGGAAGCCTTTCGATGCCGGTGCGAATCGATTCATGAGGTCGCGGGAGGTAGAAGATCCATTTCGAATCAGATTACGCTCTACGGAGACGATTCCGGTGGCGGCTGAAGTGAAATGGTGTGAAAGACCTGAATCAAAGGAGGATAGCGCGGCTGATAGTGTTTGCCTCGACGGCAGCGAAGACCTGCGGAATACTCCGGCGATCATTTCCGATTCAACGGCGATTAAGAGTTTCCGATTACGAGAAATGACGAGAGAGATGGAAGAAGGGAAAGTCAAAACCCCTCTGTTCTCTCAATTAGGGTTTCAGTGAGAGAGCCGTGAAGTCGAGATAAGAATCTCCTGCGACGAGTGTATGTAAACGGTTTGCACAAGCGACACGCGTACAAGTATAAGAGGCTCATTTTCGTTTAGTTCAATGATGGTAAAAAAAATCACAGGAAGAAAATTGAATAAAATTACACTTAATTCTACTAGTTAAACCAGAGATAATCAGAGTAATGATGATGATACATAAGAGAGTAAAAAGGCAAAACTATATATCCAAGGATTCTAGAGTTCTCAGATTGGATCTTGCAAACGTAACAATCCTGGAATCTCTGGTTGTGAGGTTGTCTTCAGAAGGCAGATGCAAGTTTTTGGATTTGAGAGAGATTCTTCTTCCTTCCTTAGTTTTTTCTCACTGTTTCTTTCTCTCTGTTTCACTTGTGTATGCTTCTGGTACTCGGCTTCTTAGTGAAAGATTCAATCAAACGGAACATCCAACGATCTAGCATTCCTGTTTTATGACCATGCCCATAACTAATTAAGCGAAGGATTTTGAATGAGGACTTAATAATGAGATTAGATCGAGATGTGACGAACCTGTGAGAGCAAAGGTACCGCCTAATACAGCGCAAAGCCGAGTGATCAAGTGGAGAAAACTACGTCGTTCTTCCTTGATTGTCACAGTGATTGGTGAAAGATCATATAAGAAGTAGACAGCTGAAAAATTGGAAAATAAAAGCAAACATCAGGAAACTGAAACAGAGTGATAAGAAGCAGTTGCATGCTGGGAATGTAGTTTTGTTTTGATCAAACCTGGCCATGTCCGGTCAAATTCATTCATCGGTGTGTAATATTCAGTTACAGAGTACTGATTTGTTGAGAGTATGTCCTTTGAGAGATATCTGTATTCCGTAGGAACAATCTGCGCCATACCAGAGAGAAATTAGTGAGCTAAAACTACCAGATAATGTTCATAGATCATAAAAGCTAGCAAAGAGACATGAGTAAAAGAAGAGTGAAAAATTTCGATAAACACCTTGATATAGTATTTGAATGTTCCACTGGTGTCATGTAGGATTCGGTTTGTATCATCAAGCGGGTTGTGAATTCCAGGGTATTTCGGCCCAAAGGAGAGATCATGAATCATATGGCTCACATTTACGTTTTTCGAACCACCAAATATCTGTTTAAAGGGGTAATAAAGAGATTGAATGAGGTGCAAATGCAAATGATGAGAACAAAGAATGATACGAACCATCTGAGCAACGTAGATGTTTAGTCCATGAACTGAGATATGGAAGTTTCCAGCAACTCGTTGTACATCTATGACACCATAAACCTGGAAAACAGCCAAAAAGATTAGTCTCTGTTAACTTTAAAACGCTAATAAGGTATAGTTTCTTGTTTGTGTATTGACAAGAGCAAAAGTAGATACCCGACATCCTTCTCCATCTGCCAATGCTTGCTTCACCTTTTTAATCATTGTCTCAGCAGCTTGATCAAAGCCGAGAAAATTGAATGACTCGGTCTCATTCTTGGGTTCTTCTTTGCCATCTTCAGAAAGCACAAGATATACCAAATTAAAACATGTTAATGATTCTCTATTCTTATATCAACAAAGTACGCTGCCAATGACATCTATCACTAGGTATATATGTGCCAAATTAATCATAAGCCTCAACTCAACTTGCAAGATTCTTATTAATATTCGATTTTGGAAGCTACAAATTAGTGTAAATTCGGTTCTCCAGATAGTCATGTGCATGTACGTAGAACCAACATGCATATGACAATCTGTTCTTCCGAAAGGTTCAAGGTAGAGACATTGAACAATAGTTAAGGGAAATGAAGCTCGTTGGAGAAGATACAAAATCGGAGAAAATAAGTTGAGGATGTTACCATGCTTGTGAGCTGAGTGATCATGCTCTTTTTCAACAAGATCAGATATGTATTCTGTGCCAATGATATGACCATGACTGTTGAGACGGAGCTGCAGACGGAGACTCACAATAAGTAACTAAATATCTCGATCATAAACCAGTACGACTAGAATTAATGCCACAAGATGCGAGGCATAAGGATGCCAAGGGAGATATCCAAATAGTTCCCTTCAGATAGAATCTTTAGCCTAAATATGAACTGCTATATTTTTTCAGGCGCAATCTAACAAAACAAGTTTGCGTAATTCCATTAAGGTGGATGAGGATACATGTGAAAAGACTTGTGATTTGTATTTAGCATCTGGATTCATGTTACCTTCCAAATGTTTGTATCGAGATCCACTTCATGCTTCCCTGACATGTCGATCGCATCCACGCTCAATACTACAAAACAAATAAGATCAAATGATTCAACAACAACAAGTATTCCAGAAGAGATACGGAGGAAAGAACCTAACAATGACTTGAATGCTACGTGATCGATGGATATCACTTACCATCACAAGGCAAAGATGGAAACGTCATATTAACATGAATTGGAAGAGTTTCTCCGCGCTTTAAGTCCACAGACATCTACAACCACATGACACAAATTCCAAATTAAGGCAGTCAAATGGACAGAGAACGACTAGAGTATCAGTGAAGTTGTATCAACAGAGAGACTTCAAATTCATATTTCCGTAATGATATGAAGGCTAGAGTGAGGGCAACAAACAGAAAAGCACAAGATATCGCTCAAACTAAAGACGTACCTGATGCACTGTAAGTGTGTTAAGATAGTAACTCAGCTCGTGCAAGAACAAAGTAGCCATTATAAAGAGTCCAACAATCGATACTACAACAACAGCAACAAAATTTCAGATATTAAAATAAGCAAACACATATCAAGCATTCAAAAGGGTATCCTCAAACAACAAGAAAAAAAGGATGAGAAAATCCATTACTTACCAACTGCACCAGATTGTGTTTTCTGCAGCAAATGATCCTCTGCTCTTGGGAACGCATCGATGCTCCTTAGAGCCTGCTTCACACCCATCCTAGCAGCTTCCCTCAAGATTATTAATACTACGAATCGAACTCCAAGGACCTACCAAACTACAAACCAACATTAGATATATAGTCAGGAACAATATTGCCAAATTCGTGTAATTCCACTCAATTTGGCACTAGATAAACCGATTCAACCATCAAATACTTTTCCTTTCGAACCAAATTCTCTTAGTATTCTATATATTTCTCGATCTACACAACCATAGAGCTTCCATGGCGGTTTCTCTAAAGAGCCTAGCTCAAAATCAATAGCAGATGCAGCCTAGGATTGAAGGGCATTTTTTTTTTGAAATTAAGCTTAAACAGCTCAAAACTATTTCATCAAAATTCAGGTGTCTAGTATGATCTTTACCTTCCTTAAATTAGGAAATTCCCATTTTTTGAAGCTAATGAAAGAAAATTAAGCGTAGAAAAGTCGAAGAACAATGGCATAAGAACAGATGAATCTAAAGATATTTCCAAACGCAAAATANTACCACTCCTCCTTGTACCCAGAACGTTACTTGGAGCGTCGTTAGAAAGGTTTTTATTATTTATCGATCTTCAAAACTTCATTTTATTGTTAGGTTATTGCTCTTGAACTTAATAGTAATGATTTTTGTTTCCTTAATAAATTATCAGGTTAGGACGGTGACAAGAAAACAAGTGAAGATTCTTCGCGTGGCTGTACACGATGTAAGTTTTTTCTGTCTTTCTCATCAGTTTACACGTACACGTAATATATTTGATTCATTTAGTCCACCTATGGTCTCATGCTAACCTCAATTTTCATTATGTGTATTGTCAGTCTCATTTTCATTATGTGTAAATATTATCTAACAGGACCAAAATTCGAATGCGAGGCCAGTTCAAGCAATCAACAAGCGCGTGGTTCACCTATACAGACCAAGAGATTAATTAACGAAGACATTACAAGTTCTTTATAATCTTAAATCCTTCATGTTTACGTCGTACAAAATTTACTAAAATAATGGTTTCGCTAGTTACTATTCTTCATATACTCTCGTGAAAATAATGGTAAACACATATGAAATGATGATATAACTTCATATAATAAATACAGTTTGGTTAAGCGGATACAAAACAAATTATTTAGCTACATCTCTAATCGTACCGGTATCAACACTTCGGTTATCTTGTTTTGTATTTTCGCGTTTACGTTTAAAAAACTTTCCAAAATTTATCGCAAAATAAAATCCGCAAGACGCGATAAGAAGAAGAAGAAGAAGACGACGAAGATGATGCTCTTGAATCCTCCTCTCACCGTTCCCTCTTCTTACCCATTCCATTTCCTTCCTTCTTCTTCTGATCCTCCCTACGATACTCTCCGAAACCATCCCTCACTTTCTCTTCTCCTCAATTGCAAAACTCTTCAATCTCTACGCCAAATCCACGCCCAGATAATCAAAACTGGTCTCCACAACACCAACTACGCTCTCAGCAAGCTTCTCGAGCTCTGCGTTCTTTCTCCACACTTCGATGGCATTCCTTACGCGATCTCCGTTTTCGAAACGATCCAGGAGCCGAATCAGTTCATCTGGAATACAATGCTTCGAGGGCACGCGTCGAGCTCGGACCCACTCTCAGCTCTCAAGCTGTATCTTTGCATGATCTCACATGGGCACCTTCCGAATCCCTACACGTTCCCCTTTCTCTTGAAATCCTGTGCAAAGTTGAAGGCTTTTAGCGAAGGCCAACAGATCCACGGCCACGTTCTGAAACTTGGGTGTGATCTAGATCTCTACATACACACTTCTCTCGTCTCAATGTACGCTCAAAACGGGAGATTAGAAGACGCACGTAAGGTGTTCGACAAAAGTCCTCACCGAGACGTGGTTTCCTACACGGCGTTGATCACTGGCTATGCATCCAGAGGCTATATTCGAAGTGCCCGGAAGATGTTTGATGAAATTCCCATGAGAGACGTAGTGTCATGGAACGCGATGATCTCAGGGTATGCGGAAACAGGTAACTATAAAGAAGCATTGAGATTGTTTAAAGAGATGATGAAAACGAATGTTAGGCCAGATGAGAGTACAATGGTCACTGTAGTTTCTGCTTGTGCTCAGTCTGGTGACATTGAATTGGGTCGTCAGGTGCATTCAATGATTGATGATGATCATGGGTTTGGTTCAAGTCTCAATATTGTTAATGCTCTCATCGATTTGTACTCAAAATGTGGTGAGGTGGATACAGCGTGTGGTCTGTTTGAGGGATTGGCTTACAAGGATGTGATTACTTGGAATACATTGATCGGTGGTTACACGCATATGAGTCTTTACAAAGAAGCGTTGTTGTTGTTTCAAGAAATGCTGAGATCAGGTGAAAGTCCGAACGATGTGACGATGCTGAGTGTTCTTCCTGCTTGTGCGCACCTTGGAGCCATTGATATTGGAAGATGGATCCATGTGTACATTGATAGGAAGCTAAAGAGTGTTGCGAATGCTTCTTCTCTCCGGACTAGCCTCATCGACATGTATGCTAAATGTGGAGACATAGAGGCAGCAGAGCAAGTGTTCAACAGTATGATCCATAGAAGCTTGTCGTCATGGAACGCAATGATATTTGGGTTTGCGATGCACGGGAGAGCAGATGCAGCGTTCAATCTTTTCTCGAGAATGAGAAAGAATGGGATCGAACCAGACGATATCACGTTTGTTGGTTTGTTGTCTGCTTGTAGCCATTCAGGTATGTTAGACTCTGGACGCCACATTTTCAGAACAATGACACTGGACTACAATGTAACCCCGAAGCTAGAGCACTACGGGTGCATGATTGATCTTTTGGGTCATTCGGGTCTGTTCAAAGAAGCAGAAGAAATGATAAACACGATGCCAATGGAGCCAGATGGAGTGATTTGGTGCTCCCTTCTCAAAGCTTGCAAGAAGCATGGGAATCTCGAGCTGGCGGAATCATTTGCACAAAAGCTCATTAAAGCTGAACCTGAAAACCCAGGCTCTTATGTGCTTCTTTCCAACATTTACGCTGCAGCAGGAAGATGGAACGAAGTATCGAAGATACGAGCTCTCCTCAATGGCAAAGGTATGAAGAAAACTCCTGGTTGCAGCTCAATCGAGATAGATTCGGTGGTTCATGAGTTCGTCATTGTGATGTCCAAGACACAGAGCATTTAGGAATGAATGTATAATTATCGTCTAACGTAATGCTAAGTTGCTTGAGAGAGGAATTGAGGTAGAAAAACTCAGGAAACGTATACCTATCACCAATCCGACGACTCCATATAGTCAAATCTAAGGACAGATTCTCCACGTTGTGGGAGAAGGCAAACTTGATCCACATGTCCATGTGGGGAATATTCTTCTTCGTGGTGGTTCTGAGGTCAAAACTCATCAACTTGGGAGCTGTGTAGCGACTTAGGGTTTCGTTTACCGAAACAGCCTTCACTGAATCGACGATATCTAAGGAGAGACAAGGTGTATCGCACCAAACACGCCTCCATCTTTTGGACAAGAGAGAAGTTGTGATGGCGAGTTTGGTCGTAATAGAAGAGAGGATATTCTGGAGGATCACATCTGGTAGAGAGCTGATCGAGTCGATTTTGCTATCGTCGGCCATTGTGTTGGATATTCTTAATTAGGGCTATTATGAAACAACTGCTTTTCTTTATATATTAATAAGATTAAGATTTTTCTTTTTTTAAACATTAATCTCGCCAATAAATTCGAAAGCATTTTGCCACTAAAACATCAATGTCTCTCCAAAAAGAAAACCATGTTCACTACAGGACTTGATGTTTAACAAGATAAGCAAACAATTATTGCAGAATCGGGTCAAAACCAACCTTTGTAGCTTTCCTGTAAACTTTGTCAAAACCATCTCTTTAGCCTCATTGACCAACAATGGTGGAGGCATTGATGTTAGCTAACAGAGGAGCCATGTCCAAACGAGTCTTGCAATGGAACTGGAGCTCGTACTGAGCTCCGAGGATACGGTAACGCTTCAACCAGAAGAGCTTCTTGCTCAGCTCGTGGCTCTGGGCCTTGATGACGAGAAACCGTTTCTTGAACCTCATCTCAAACTGTTCCCTCGATTTCTTGTCGACGTGAGGCGATCGTAGCACCGTGTACAAGGTTCTCGTGTCCGGCATTGCGATTTTCCGAGTGTGAGGAGGGAGACACCAAGCTTGCTTCTCCGGGTTGTCGAATGATCGGATCGCTATGCAGATTCTGGTTCCTCTGATCTTTGATGTGCTTTCTTCTCCTTCTTTCTTCTATTCAAATCACACAATCACAACAACAAGAGTTCTCAATTGATTCTCAACACCATTAACACCAATCGTGACAATTTGTTCAGTGAGAATGAATGAGAAACAGAGACGAACCTGGAGAGTGATTGCCTTTTTACTCGATGGTTTGACTTTCTTTGGAGAAATTCGAATCTTTGGAATACTTTTGGAATCGCCGGCGATACCCTCACTCTCAGTGGCGTAGCCTTGGGACGCGATCCTCGCCGGAAAAACCATAGACGGCTCAGATCTAATTTGGAAGCCTTTCGATGCCGGTGCGAATCGATTCATGAGGTCGCGGGAGGTAGAAGATCCATTTCGAATCAGATTACGCTCTACGGAGACGATTCCGGTGGCGGCTGAAGTGAAATGGTGTGAAAGACCTGAATCAAAGGAGGATAGCGCGGCTGATAGTGTTTGCCTCGACGGCAGCGAAGACCTGCGGAATACTCCGGCGATCATTTCCGATTCAACGGCGATTAAGAGTTTCCGATTACGAGAAATGACGAGAGAGATGGAAGAAGGGAAAGTCAAAACCCCTCTGTTCTCTCAATTAGGGTTTCAGTGAGAGAGCCGTGAAGTCGAGATAAGAATCTCCTGCGACGAGTGTATGTAAACGGTTTGCACAAGCGACACGCGTACAAGTATAAGAGGCTCATTTTCGTTTAGTTCAATGATGGTAAAAAAAATCACAGGAAGAAAATTGAATAAAATTACACTTAATTCTACTAGTTAAACCAGAGATAATCAGAGTAATGATGATGATACATAAGAGAGTAAAAAGGCAAAACTATATATCCAAGGATTCTAGAGTTCTCAGATTGGATCTTGCAAACGTAACAATCCTGGAATCTCTGGTTGTGAGGTTGTCTTCAGAAGGCAGATGCAAGTTTTTGGATTTGAGAGAGATTCTTCTTCCTTCCTTAGTTTTTTCTCACTGTTTCTTTCTCTCTGTTTCACTTGTGTATGCTTCTGGTACTCGGCTTCTTAGTGAAAGATTCAATCAAACGGAACATCCAACGATCTAGCATTCCTGTTTTATGACCATGCCCATAACTAATTAAGCGAAGGATTTTGAATGAGGACTTAATAATGAGATTAGATCGAGATGTGACGAACCTGTGAGAGCAAAGGTACCGCCTAATACAGCGCAAAGCCGAGTGATCAAGTGGAGAAAACTACGTCGTTCTTCCTTGATTGTCACAGTGATTGGTGAAAGATCATATAAGAAGTAGACAGCTGAAAAATTGGAAAATAAAAGCAAACATCAGGAAACTGAAACAGAGTGATAAGAAGCAGTTGCATGCTGGGAATGTAGTTTTGTTTTGATCAAACCTGGCCATGTCCGGTCAAATTCATTCATCGGTGTGTAATATTCAGTTACAGAGTACTGATTTGTTGAGAGTATGTCCTTTGAGAGATATCTGTATTCCGTAGGAACAATCTGCGCCATACCAGAGAGAAATTAGTGAGCTAAAACTACCAGATAATGTTCATAGATCATAAAAGCTAGCAAAGAGACATGAGTAAAAGAAGAGTGAAAAATTTCGATAAACACCTTGATATAGTATTTGAATGTTCCACTGGTGTCATGTAGGATTCGGTTTGTATCATCAAGCGGGTTGTGAATTCCAGGGTATTTCGGCCCAAAGGAGAGATCATGAATCATATGGCTCACATTTACGTTTTTCGAACCACCAAATATCTGTTTAAAGGGGTAATAAAGAGATTGAATGAGGTGCAAATGCAAATGATGAGAACAAAGAATGATACGAACCATCTGAGCAACGTAGATGTTTAGTCCATGAACTGAGATATGGAAGTTTCCAGCAACTCGTTGTACATCTATGACACCATAAACCTGGAAAACAGCCAAAAAGATTAGTCTCTGTTAACTTTAAAACGCTAATAAGGTATAGTTTCTTGTTTGTGTATTGACAAGAGCAAAAGTAGATACCCGACATCCTTCTCCATCTGCCAATGCTTGCTTCACCTTTTTAATCATTGTCTCAGCAGCTTGATCAAAGCCGAGAAAATTGAATGACTCGGTCTCATTCTTGGGTTCTTCTTTGCCATCTTCAGAAAGCACAAGATATACCAAATTAAAACATGTTAATGATTCTCTATTCTTATATCAACAAAGTACGCTGCCAATGACATCTATCACTAGGTATATATGTGCCAAATTAATCATAAGCCTCAACTCAACTTGCAAGATTCTTATTAATATTCGATTTTGGAAGCTACAAATTAGTGTAAATTCGGTTCTCCAGATAGTCATGTGCATGTACGTAGAACCAACATGCATATGACAATCTGTTCTTCCGAAAGGTTCAAGGTAGAGACATTGAACAATAGTTAAGGGAAATGAAGCTCGTTGGAGAAGATACAAAATCGGAGAAAATAAGTTGAGGATGTTACCATGCTTGTGAGCTGAGTGATCATGCTCTTTTTCAACAAGATCAGATATGTATTCTGTGCCAATGATATGACCATGACTGTTGAGACGGAGCTGCAGACGGAGACTCACAATAAGTAACTAAATATCTCGATCATAAACCAGTACGACTAGAATTAATGCCACAAGATGCGAGGCATAAGGATGCCAAGGGAGATATCCAAATAGTTCCCTTCAGATAGAATCTTTAGCCTAAATATGAACTGCTATATTTTTTCAGGCGCAATCTAACAAAACAAGTTTGCGTAATTCCATTAAGGTGGATGAGGATACATGTGAAAAGACTTGTGATTTGTATTTAGCATCTGGATTCATGTTACCTTCCAAATGTTTGTATCGAGATCCACTTCATGCTTCCCTGACATGTCGATCGCATCCACGCTCAATACTACAAAACAAATAAGATCAAATGATTCAACAACAACAAGTATTCCAGAAGAGATACGGAGGAAAGAACCTAACAATGACTTGAATGCTACGTGATCGATGGATATCACTTACCATCACAAGGCAAAGATGGAAACGTCATATTAACATGAATTGGAAGAGTTTCTCCGCGCTTTAAGTCCACAGACATCTACAACCACATGACACAAATTCCAAATTAAGGCAGTCAAATGGACAGAGAACGACTAGAGTATCAGTGAAGTTGTATCAACAGAGAGACTTCAAATTCATATTTCCGTAATGATATGAAGGCTAGAGTGAGGGCAACAAACAGAAAAGCACAAGATATCGCTCAAACTAAAGACGTACCTGATGCACTGTAAGTGTGTTAAGATAGTAACTCAGCTCGTGCAAGAACAAAGTAGCCATTATAAAGAGTCCAACAATCGATACTACAACAACAGCAACAAAATTTCAGATATTAAAATAAGCAAACACATATCAAGCATTCAAAAGGGTATCCTCAAACAACAAGAAAAAAAGGATGAGAAAATCCATTACTTACCAACTGCACCAGATTGTGTTTTCTGCAGCAAATGATCCTCTGCTCTTGGGAACGCATCGATGCTCCTTAGAGCCTGCTTCACACCCATCCTAGCAGCTTCCCTCAAGATTATTAATACTACGAATCGAACTCCAAGGACCTACCAAACTACAAACCAACATTAGATATATAGTCAGGAACAATATTGCCAAATTCGTGTAATTCCACTCAATTTGGCACTAGATAAACCGATTCAACCATCAAATACTTTTCCTTTCGAACCAAATTCTCTTAGTATTCTATATATTTCTCGATCTACACAACCATAGAGCTTCCATGGCGGTTTCTCTAAAGAGCCTAGCTCAAAATCAATAGCAGATGCAGCCTAGGATTGAAGGGCATTTTTTTTTTGAAATTAAGCTTAAACAGCTCAAAACTATTTCATCAAAATTCAGGTGTCTAGTATGATCTTTACCTTCCTTAAATTAGGAAATTCCCATTTTTTGAAGCTAATGAAAGAAAATTAAGCGTAGAAAAGTCGAAGAACAATGGCATAAGAACAGATGAATCTAAAGATATTTCCAAACGCAAAATAATTCGGAAAACAAAAAATCCAAGTTATTGAGATCGTACACGAATCGAGGCTGGTGAGGATGAGAGCGCGCGGCGAGAAGAAGGATGATGATGATGATGGAGGAAGAAGAGAGATCTCCGGGTCCGGGAGAGAGACAAACAAAAGGCTTCGATGTTTTGAACGGCGTCTCTTTTTCCGTCTTCACGAAAGTTTATTAATTGCACCTTCAACTTATTACAAAGTTTAATTTAGCACATTCAAATCTATTATTTACGTAAAGACCCTCTTACTCTCAAAAGAGATAATGTTTGGCACGGAAAATGTGTTTCGTTTCGATTCTTCCAAATTTATCCGATAAGGACCCATTAAGCACAAAATGAGAAGTGATTGGGCCGTCTCATTAACGTCTTTGGATTTAAGCGATAGGGACTCATAAAGCCCAAGCTCAACCTTCCCGCCAGAAACTAACTAATCCCAAAAATAATTATTTCGTTGTATAATAAAGCAACTTCACGTTTTACATATGTGATTATGACTTCCAGACAACAAAACATACAGATTGTTGGAGTTGCTTTAGTTACATACTTACATTATTAGTACATCCCTCAAAAACAACTCTATAACATTTCGATGTTAATAAATGTAGCTGAGAGTAAGTGTATACAATTAACTATTGGTAATTACCAGCCATGAGTACTTTACGGAAAACTATAATTTTTTATAAATAATGATGAAAATGCTCAAGCAATCCTCCGTAAAACATGAATTTAGTGATGTGTTCCTCTTAAGGTCATACCATAATGTTGTGGGCCAAATGGTATGGTTGTAATACCAAAACTAGACTAAACATTAAGCACTCGGCACATCTTTTCAATATCCTAATTCGATCAAAGTCCCATTAGTGTCCCATGTTCATGTCTGTGTTTTCTTTATTTATTCATATTAATTAAGAAAATGAAGAAAAGTAGAACACGTGACTTTGTGTTTGTGGTTTGTGAACGAATAGTTTGCAAAACCTGTAAAACATGCTACACGTTTCTTATAATTCATCCACTAATATCAACATCTCTTTACCTAACTTTACCTTTAATCTTACTTTTTCACTTCAATCTCACTTTGCATCTAGTTCTACTTTCTATCTTTATAAATTTCGATGGTTTTGGTTACATCTTGCAAGACAATATGTTCCTTCATTCCATGTCCGAAGTCCGAAGATGATTGTGTTTAAATTGTTTAAGTTGAACTAATTAAATCCACCAAAACGTTTTGGATGAATAAGACTTTTTTAGTGGTAGTATTTTCTGGATGATGTATCGTGAGATTGATATATATTGGCATATTGCTTTAGATTCTCTTCTATTACCAAAATAAAGAGAATAAAAAACAATTTCTCGCAATGCATTCTCTTGTGTGAATCGACTTTCTATTTGTGGGAAGTATATTAACCCAAAAACGCCTCCAAAACCCCACATGGCACAAACACTGCATGTGCCCAATCTTTTCATAAAACCTAAAAGTCAATTAAGTTCCTAACTTTCTATACCTTTGTTCTTATTAGAATAGGGAACGTTTTAAACGCATAACCACTAGTGTAGATATGTGTTATTCATTTTAAGAAAACGTACCATTTTTTCTTTTAAAATACCTTTCACTCGTTCTGAAAACATGAAGCACGTGACCGAATTTTGCAGATATTTAAGTTTATAGCGTTCTTATATAGTTTGCATGCAACTGTTTCTAAATTCTAATCTTGACTTCCATAAATTGACCAAAAGTAAGAATCTTTTACTCCAAGAAAGATCATGAAGAGTTGCAGCTTAGATCTTTGCCTATCTCCAATGGCCTCTACGCTTGAATCTTGCCGCCGAATTTCTACGTGAGTTTTCTTAGTCAAATCCAACCTCTTTTATTCAAAGTTCCATCCCTAGTTTCAAATTTAAACCACTCAAGTTCTTGTGAAAATGATCATTTCAACAGAGTAAGTGATCATTCGTCAGCCATAAGATCTAGGGAGATCAATGCATTCTATGATGGGGGATTACGCGAGTACGATCTCGTAGAGATCCAGGTACAATATCTATATGCTTTGTGCCTTTGTGTATATAGTATATCTGTATATGTATATGTTGTTGAGTCTTTTTGTTTTTTAATGATGAGAGACTAATTAGTAATTAATAAAACAATGAAGATAAGGGAAATCTTAGAGATGGCGAGAAAGGACTGTGAAGTGACGACGTTGGAGTTAGCGCCGGCGAGACTTGAACCGCCATCAGGGTGTTCGGTGAAGAGATCTGTGAAGAGGTTTTTGGAGAAGAGGAAGAAGAGAAATAAATCTTTTGTACCTAACAGTTACACTTACACCACCAGCTCCTCCTCATCTTCGCATCCTTTCCAACATATTTAACTTTGGATCATTTTTCTTCCACCAAAAGGAAAACAAAACAAAAATCTTCGTTCTTTTTGTTAACATGGGTTAAGAAAAATCTAGCTCGTATTTCTCTATTGTCATTTTTCCGAATACTCGACGGTGAATTTCGAGTTTTTTTAGTCTTTTTTGTTGGTTGAATCGATGTTTATATAAATTCGGATCGCTTGTATTAGTTTTTTGTTTTCTTCTCATCATCCTGTATTAATCCCCACATTTATCCTATAATGGTCGTTTATTCGTTTGTTCATGGTTCTTCAGTGTTGTACAAATAATAAAATGCAAACATGAAACTCGCTGGAACCATCAAAAATTAGAGTGAACCGAAGTATATATATCGCGTCGCTCATCATGGTCGCTTTTACTCATTCACCAGTACTGTCTCTGTTTTTGTCTTTCTCTTGTTGCCTAAGTTTGGCTATGGCTTTTAGAGATAATGTTATGGTTTGGTAAGAAAAAAAGTAGTAATCTCAGGTTTCTGTCCAATTAATAGCAATTAGCAAACAATCACTAGTCAAACCAAAGAATCAACTAGGAACTACTAAAACAATCAAAAGAGTAGAAGATGAAATCTTGAAACAACCAACGAGAGAGCCAGAGAATCATAAGAAAGAGATGGATCCAAGAAGTTTTCATAAGAGGGTTCTGTGTGTTCCGAGTGTACACCACTAATCCTCATTCACCAAAGTTTTCATAGGAAAAAAAAGAAACATATCACAGATAACAAACATAAACTCCCTTTTCCCAGCTGCTTCCACAACCTAAACTTGTTAGTCAGAGAAGATTAGCACCTAATTGTCTTCTTCTACCTCCAATCTCCCTATTCTCCGGATAAAGGGTTCTTCATCATTCTGTACACACACACACACACTAATATCCTTTCCCAAACTCCTAAAAAGGTAAAAATACACCTATTTTGTTCACTAAACAACACAAGAGCACCAAAAAAATGGCTCCCCTCGGAGAAGACATCTCTTCTTCCGATAATCTACTCCATGTTTCACATTCTTTCCCATCATCACAAAATACACAACAACCAAGCAATATTTTGCATTTGTCCACCATTATAATACGAAACCGAGTTCAAAGTAAAGAGATTAAAGAAAAAAAAAGCAGAATCTAAAACGCACTTATCACCTGAAACCCTTGTGAAAAGATTCCCTACACCACCAGGTTTACTTACAAGTTTTGGCTTCTGCGTCCCCACACACACACCCCTTCACTGTTTGTTTTTGATCCACACTTCTCTCTCGCTCTCTCTCTTCACTACCCCATCACGGATTCCGAGTTGATCTGTTCACCACCCCTTGCACGAGACGCCGACTCGCTAATAGCCGACGGTTTACGACCACCAAAGTTTAATAAATAGTTCCTCTGGTCGTCGTTGGTGTGACGCAGGCTCGCACGTAACAGCTCAGCTGGCATTTCCCTCTTTATCGCCATCTCCAGAACATCCGCCGCACTCCCTTGGTTCTGACCGCGGATCGTCTCGTACTTGCTCCTGCAGTATTTGGTAAGAAGGTTGAAGAATTCGTCGAACGAGGCTCTCCAGAGACCATCGTTGGAACTCCCATGGATGACTCGAGGAACCACCACCACTTCAGCAGCTCTCTCGAGAAGAGATATCAAGACAACCGAAGCACCGTCCCCAGCGGAGCTTCCAATAGGACGCAGAGGTGGCTGCTCTGAAGAACAAACCACAGCTGCAAGGCAAGCACTCAGTGCTCGGAGGTCCATGGCCTGAACGCAAACCGTGACTGCTTTGGCAAGATTCGCAATCGTCTCTGCTGCTAGAGTATCTGAAGGCAAGCCGCCGAATAGGAATCTCAAGTGGCGGAAGATAGCCATACAGACAACCCGAGCAATCTCAGTGCCTGGAACTAGAAGCTGTATATACTTTGTAAGCATTTTCCGACCCTTGGGAAGAGTGGCTATACGTAGAAAGACAACATCGTCCTTAGCAGTCATCCCGGATTTCTGACCGGTTTTGCTGAACGGATCAGCGAGTTGAAGTGCTGTCGCTAATCCTTCAAGCAGGATCTGCCGCTTTCTCTTGATCTGAGCACCTCCGTCTTGTGGTCTTGTGGACTGGAGAGTCCTGTCAATGTCAACAACGTCGATAAGAACTCCAAGAGCATCTTCAATCGTCACCCTAGCTGCAACAAGAGGCTCCTGCTCCAAATGTTTTCCTGAGCCCTTTTGTTCCCCGCTTCCATCGTTAGAACCAGGAGAAGAGTCAACCTCGAGCAAAGCACGTGGCCTGCGGATATAAGGAAGTGTAATCTTTCCAAGAGCATCTACATGAACTTGTGGATGCGGTTCAGAACTGTTACGAGACCGAGGCTGGTGATCCTTCAGCTGAGCAGGATAGAAGTGAGAGATTGCTCTAGATCCGGCAGACTTTTTGGCAAGCTGAGCTTGGTGGTAATAGTCGTTGACATAGGGATCATTGCTGTGTGAATTGGAGTGCTGCATCTTGAGTATACTTTCTATTTCTTCTGAGGTCATGTACTTTGATCTAAACTGCAATCCACTTTCACTTTTCTGACTAGCTGCGTCTGATGCCTGTTGGGAGATGCCTCTGTTCTTTCGACTTCTATGAGACTTATGTTTGTGTTCCCTAACTTCACCAACCCCAAAAGGGCCTTTACGTGATGGCGATGGATAGGAACTATACATTTGGGACTGTAGCGCTGCAAGATGAGCAAATGATTGTCTCTGCTGGAGGGCCATCAAATGTTGCGACATAAGACCATTTCGAGGAGGCAACTGTTGATGTTGTTGTTGTACCAGACTATGCAATAAACCAGAATGATCTCCGTGCAGAAGACCAGGATCAGTGACCCAATGAGGCTGCACCATGCCACCGAGCGTAGGACCGCACGAGGCGTATCTAGCCAAATTACCACCATAGTTGGGCCCGTGCGACAATCCTGAGAGATGATAACTAGAATTTGACAGTTGAGAAGGTCCCGAGAAGGTCAGCTGGGTACCACCAGGAAGAGAAGGAGCGCGATGGAGATTTCTCGGTGAAGCTTGCGGAGATCTGCTACCGGGTGGAGGAAAGGAGGTAAAAGTTGACTCTGGTAAAATTATCGGTTCACTGTTGTAATGCTGCAGCTGTGGTTGCTGCTGAGGATAGGAGGATGTCCTGTACAAAGGTTTTGAATGAGCGGATGATTGTGGCTGTGAGGACCATCTCTTAGCTTCTTGATCTTGTTCGTCCAACCAGCTTGTGAGCTCTGCGTCCTGTGTCCAATCGGTAGCAGAAGAACCTGGAGATAAAGTACTGTCAGAAATAGGAATTTGCAAATGAAAATGAACACAACACCAGCACAAAAACAACAAGATTTCTTCAACTAACACAACTTATCTCTACAATCCAACCTTTTACCTCACAAAAGGGACCAAATCACAATATCTGGACACAAAAAGGGCTTAACAATACGTCTACTGAGTTCAAAAGCTACTGATTATTTAAGCTCAGCTGCCAATTTTGGCGAAAAACGGGTCAACAAAAGGGAAAACTAAAGAAAATGAACCATAGCAGGCTAAAACAGCACCCTAAAGGTATACAGTAGTAAACAAGTTAAGAATCTAACTCACTCTCTCTTGAGAAGGATCCTGATCCTCTGTCACCAATAACTCCAGGGTGTTTGGGTCCAGTAACATTTCTGTTTAGCTGCACATAAGAGAGTAAGTAGATTTAAATCACTGGCAACAAGTCAAAACTTATAGAAGAAATTGAAAAAGAAAAAGCAACATAGTGTTTGTAGATAAACACTGTGCTAACCTTTGCAAAAGTTGTAGCAAGATCATCCAACTCGGAAAGCGATCCTAAACCTCCACCCTGTAAATCAACATGTAGCTATTAGTCAAAACCATCTTCAACCATTTTTAACTACATGCATGTATCATAACTCATCAGGATGTTAAGATTTTCAACAGAGAAAGCACATTACCTCTCCTTTATCAAACAAGTGATACTCATCATCATCAGCATGTCCAGGAACAGGAGCAATCACTTCGTCATCTTCAAAACCTCCCAATGACATTTCGTCCAGATTTTTACCAAAGAAATCGTACTGAGATGCATCAAATTGATCTGCATATACAAATACCAAAATCAAGTAGAAGAAACATCAGATCTCTGATACACATATCATTTCTAAAGAAATTCACATTACACAAAATCTACCAAAGACGCTATAAGCTCAGTGACCTAAATCATACAACACACACAATTACAGATGTTTACGATAAATCTCATCCGCTTTAGTGCTATCCGAACCAAGCAATACACAAACTCAGATCCAAAATCAGCTAAGCAGCTAAATCACAAAGAGAAGAAACAGAAAATGCTTCGATGAGATGGAAAAAAAAAAGGCGGGGAGTGACCTGAGGTAGCGCGAACAAAGTTGTACAAATCCCTGGAATCGGATCTGTCCATGATCAAACAATCAAACGCAAGGTTTCGATTATAGAGAAGCTTTAGAAATCACACAGAATCGAGAGAACAAGAGGACATAAAAGAGAATCCTCTTCCGTCGCTTTTGCTCTAGGGTTTTCGTACTTTTCTCGACGAGATTGACAGATAAAAGAGAAATTAAGAGAAAAGAGTTAAGCTAAGAATCAGCTGAGATTGCTAGGGTTTTCAATTGGAAGGGATAAACGGAAGTAAAAGCTGAAGGAAATCTCTCTCCGCGATAAAAAAAAAAAAAAAAAAAAGAGAGAGAGAGAGAGAGGAAGAGAGAATGAAGAAGAAGAAGAAAGCAATGGCTCTTTTTTGTTGTTGTTGTTCTGTTTCCTTTCACCGTGTAACATCGACACATAGACTTGCCAAAGCAAATCCACACTCAGTTATTATTTTATTTTTTAATCAATCTTTATATTTTTTTCATTTTTCCCAATTATGTTAGTTGATAAGTTAGTCTTAAATCATTAAATGGTTGTTAAGAAAATCATTAAATGGTCCTGACCCAAAAAAAAAACAAACATTAAATGTCAAAAAGTAGAGGAATACATTAATCCGACATGTCTAAATCTACTTTTTGATAAAAGGCATGTCTAAATCTACATATATTACTATTGATGTTAGAAAGAAATTATTGGATTATAAACTTTTGTTGCTTAAGATTTCTCAAGATTTTTAATTTTGATATCCAACTATTGATGAATATAATTAAGGATGATTTATTACTATATTAAAAAAAAAAGCTAAAATCCATAGATTTGCTTTATTCTGAAGAAAAAAATGTCTTAATTTGCGAATTTTTTGATTTTTTTTTTTTAATTTTACAACATCCAACAGTTGGCTCACTAGTTACTACTTACTAGAGCAAAAAGTTGCATTCTCTACGAATCGAACCCGAGAGATTATACAGAGAACACCTGATATCCATTGGGTAAATAATGATGCTTCTATGAGTCAAAGCAACAAAAGATGCGTTCTGTCCGATCCGACTGAGGGCCTGATTGGTTCTCCCGCTACCACCCGCAAACGCAGCGTTTGCGGTTCGTAGCGGTTTTCGGCGGTTTATAACAATCACGACAACCGCTTTGAATCGCTCTATACCACTCTGTACCGCTCTATATCGCTGAAAATCAAAAGCTCCTTTCCGCAAGCGTTTGCGGTTGCGGGTGGATAATTAAAAAAAAAAAAAACACAAACTTATATAAAATCCGAAAATAAATAATAATATTTATTAAAAAATAAGATTTGGATAATAAAATCACAATATAAATAAAAAATTAGTACTTTTAGTCAATATTCATTAAAATCATATAATACTTATATATTTATAAGTTCTACAAATCAAAATTCTCTTGATAAATATTCTTTTCATACTAATACATATATATCTAATAAATAAAATTGTAATATAAATTTAATTTTCACATTAAATATATATTTTGAAAATAAAATCACATTTTTTATTTAAATTATAGAAATTAAAAGATAGATGTAAGTATTATACACATATTATTCTTTATAAAAAATATATTTTTAATTATGTTGAACCATAAATTTAAAATTTTCATTATAATATAGTTTTGATATTTTTATAATTATATAATGTGTTTATATTATTAATTTATTGTTTAACCGCTATTGCATCCGCAAGTGAACCAGTCATAAGTAACCCGCAAACGCATCCATTTTCAATTGTTATGCCAGTCGTACAAACCGCTTAATAACGCTACTAATCACAACCGCCCGCTTCCGCAAACTCCCGCACCCGCAACCGCAACCGCAGCGGTTAAACCAGTCAGGCCCTGATTCTTTTAATATTCTTGAAGGCCATTGCTTTACTTGTTCCAAACTCAACCAAGTAAAATTTTAAAATATTGAATGAAAATAGACTTTGTATAAATCTCCCTCCACGACACGTTACTTGGTCCATGTGAATGTATTTCATCCGGTCGGTTCATATTGATCTCAGTATGGTCCACATTCTGAATTAAGAATTTCCAGTCCAAAATGCTGAGAGTTTGTTTGTTTGCTATTTGCATTTTCGTCACGATTCAGAATATATAGATGATTACAAAAAAACATATGTAAATAACATATCTATGTTTACTCATTGTTTTGAAAATGAAAGTGTTGAAGCTGAACCAATATATGATGAACAAAGTTTATACACAATCAGAGGAAGGTAGTATACATACAACATTGTAATGGAGAAGAGCCTTTTTAAAATCCAAATCCTAGAAGAGCCAATGCTTCTTTCTGGGTTTTCTTGTGGGAACATCTGGAAGAGCAAGAGCTACTAATTCAGAAACAAATGGAGATTTGAGATTCAGAGAAGCCATGGAGATGATGATTAGTGACTTCAAAAGCAGAGTTAAATGCAAAAGTTTTGAGTTTTTACCTCCACTAGAATATAACGAATTGTAATGCACTTCGCTCCAGAAGCTAAGCCAAGCCTCTGCACAAGAGCAAAAAGGATTCAAGATGGTTAGGACGGAGAGTGAAGTTGGCTTAAAAGGCAGAGAAAGAGAGAGGCTTTGTACCTCTAAGAGGGTTCTTGTTATGAGGAAGTATCTCAATGTAGGATTGTTCTCGAAATGATGTGACTAAGCAGATCTTGGCTTCGAACTACAGAATGATGCTGAAGTCAGCAGCCAGTCATTCAAAGTAAAACAGAACCAAAAACGTGAGAAAATAAAAGATGACAATTGTGATGATTCCTCAAAATGCAGCCAGAAAACAGAATCTATGAGGTTTCTTTATAAACTGTTGTAGTCTTATAGTAAACTCAAAAAGATGATCTTTGTTAAAACTTACACGATCTGCAGCAGCTTGAAGAGTAAGGTGATCTCCCCATTCACCGTGTCTAGTCGCATCCAAAATTTATCAGCAAAACGGATGAATCAGAGAATAATTCGTTCACTTAAAAGAAAATAAGAAAACAGAGATGCCTCACTTTTTCATCTTCCTGGTGTAATGTCTGTATTTCATTGGCACATACTCTTCGTATAACTTACGTTGTTGCTTTAACTGAAAAAAATGTACATGATAAGTCAGAATATATATTGCAGTAGACACGGTGATAAGTCCAGAGAGGAGTTCATAAACTAAGTAATCAATGTTTTGATGGGAACTTCAAGAAATGAGCTAGCTGCTAAATTGGGAGCAAGAACAGAGTTTCACTATGGTTCTCAGAGTGTACCTGCTTCACAACATGCTTCCTTACATGTTTATGGTAATCTGGATTGCGGAAAAGCTGGTCTGCTAAAGCTCGGAACTGGTAAAACAAGAACAACATATGTGATCGATCAAATCCAAAGAGTCCACGCGAGGTCTGTATGGATGTTACTTCCAACGTACCTGGCAATTTCCATCTCCCTCCATTTGTAATTCAGCTAAACCATATGTGGCCAACCTATCAAAGATGATCCACACAGAGTTACAAAGACCTATCTTTCAGAGCTTACATAGATTCAGGGCAACAAGTCAATAGTCTAATCAGTACTATTAAATGAAGAACGTTGATAAGAAAGATAAGAACCTCCCAGAGAGTAGCTCATGGTCTAACGTTGCATCATTTATATCAGGTATCTCCCTGTTAACCCGAGGAGTGTGCTGTGGCAAAAGGAAATTCCACAAGACAGATAGCAAAAGTTACTTCTCAGGTGTAGGTGATGAGGACATCAATAAAGATTATATAAACGAAGTTGATCATACTGGTATAGAATCCAAATGAGATAATCTCTTCCCAAGCATTGGCTCTCTTTTCAATCTCTCATCTTCTGCTAATATACGTGCAATGGTTTGATCGTCCTCTGTGTCAGCAACGCTGCTACTGAAACTCGAGTTCGAGCTCGCACTTGTACTTCCCCCTGCTGTTGCACTTGCACTTGAACTCGCAAATGGATTCCTATTTTGTTCATCCATGGTATTTGGATTCCTATACTAAATACAACCTACAAAGTAAAGCTCTATGATCAGTTTTAGTGGCTTAATTGCATAAGCTTTATTAGGATTTAAAGCGAAATGTTGGAACTTGTAAAACGAAAGCCGCTACTGCTAATTTCACCCTAAATGTTGAAACTTGTAACAAAGGATGATCATTTTCTCGATTGGATCGCACAAAATTACAGAAGATCACACTTAATCCAATCACCCAAATTCAATCTCAATTCCAAGTTCCAAACACCGATTTCGAAATGTTCAACACTGATACCAGAATCGGAATTCTCCGAGAATCCGAGATTGAAACCCCTAAAACTTGATCAGATGTCGACCGAGGAGCAAACAAAATCAGCAAAATGTTAGGAAAATTTACCGGAAGAGGAAACTTTAAGGGGGCAGATACACTAAATCCGTTTGCTTGACTTCGTGAGCTCAATTTCCCAAATCGATCAGAGAGAGAGAAACGCGGAGAACGGAGAAGCTAAAAGAAAGAAGGTTATCTCTGTAGACAAAAAGAATTCCTTCGTCTTCTTTGGCGGTCAAAGAAAACGTCAGCCTTTTTTTTTTTTTTTTTTTTGGTCTACGTGTTCATTTTAATTATTTTTATGTTTAACATTGTAATTTTTGTTAATCGTTTTTTTTATTCTTTAAATTTGCCACTCTTTGGTTGACTTGGTTCGAATGTCCTAGCCGAATTTGTGCTGTGATGATCCACATCATTAGGAAAATGTGAATTTGAAGTATGTTGATTCAACTTCACTAATCGTTCACTGTCAATTTGCTGTCGTTCACTGTCCATTTTCTCATTTTGTATATACATAAGACATAACCACCGTAATCGAAATGGAATTTGTATAATATTTTTCTAATGTATGTGGACTTAAAGCGCTGAGGAACTCTTCCAATTCATGTAATTATGACATTTCCATCTTTGCCTTGTGATGGTAAGTGAAATCCATCGATTTACGTAGTATTCAAGTCATTGTTACGCTCTTCCCTTCATACTTTCTGGAATACTTGTCGTTGTAGACTTAACCATTTGATCTTATTTGTTTTCTAGTATTGAGCGTGGATGCTATCGACATGTCAGGGAAGCATGAAGTGGATCTCGATACAAACATTTGGAAGGTAACATGAATCCATATGCTAATGAAAATCACAAAGAATTGTGTCAATTCATGTTTTATATTTAGAAATTACAAAGAATTGGTAAATGAAACGGAATAGAATCAAAGTAAGGAATGAGAAAGTTATAATCAAAAATCATCAAGTTGCATAAATTTGAAAGTGCGTCATTCTAAAAGAAAGAAGCCAATGAAAAGAAAAGAAAAAAAACCAAAACAAAAGAGAAGCAACAAAAATGTTACAAAGAAACTTGACTCTCAATGTGATTCGGGATAACATGGAGCTGATACGTTTCCTCTCCAACGAAAATATCGAGCCAAGATTCGTCGTCGCCAGCGATTCCTTCAAATTTGAATCTTCTACAGCTGTTCCTCACCGGATGCCAACATAAAATATATAAAGATCTATGAAACTCGTTTGGTACATAAACAAACTCACCAGCTTGGGTGAAACCTTTTAGTGAGAAATAGATATGGGCACTCTTATCAAAGTGACCTAAAGGTGAAAGCAAGTCTTGACTCGACGACCACTTGTGTTTCTCCAAAATCCACAATCTCATCATATCAGTCTTCGTGGGAGAAATCCGATCAGCATAAGCTAACCTCCCCTCATAAGTCATCAGTTTACCCCTAGTAGCACCCGGTGGTAACTCTAAACTACAAGCACCCGGTGGTAACTCTATCCTACCGAATGTTTCAGATCTGACATCAAAAGTCATTATAACCCAAGCATGAGTGTGATACATATAGGCTGTATAATATATTACCCCGTTAATGCATCGCCCGTCAGTACCAAAGATAGACCGATGTATGTGGTTAGTTTTGACCGTTCTCCATGATTCTTGAGCTGATCCCAATGTTAAAACTAGGCACACATCGCCAGTTCTTCTCAAAGGAAGGCACATTACTTTGTGTTTGCCTTCGATTGGATCATATCCTAAAAAGACCTTTATACGCTCCCATCTCAATCTGGGTTTGGGTAAGGTTAACAACCGTCTCTTGCTTGGGTTCCAAACTATCGGCTTTCCTGATCCTTGAAGGCAGATCAAGCCCTGGACAGATTCCGTAGGGGACAAGTCACTGTATTCTTCTGGGAATTTCATACTATAACTATCAATAGGCTGAGAAGAAGAGTAAGACTTGTTTGATTCCTGACCAAGAGTGTGAGTATGTTGAGGAATCGAGTAAACACACAAATTATCATCTTTTATGAAGCATAGTACAAGACTCGGCCGTGTGGACCGAGTTTCGAACAAATTGATGAAGTATGGACCGGTGGTGATTGATGACCAAAGCTTGGACATGCAACGAAATCTTGCAGCAGCTTTCTCAGGCAGCCTTAAGAGTATCTCTGTGGTTAGATCGACAGGGAGTGACCAAGTTGGTTTCAATTGTGTTCTTCTTCTTGTGTAGACTTTTCTGATCTTTTCTTCTTGTTGCTCCATCTTTCGTCAAAACCCTAACTTGTTCAGCTTTATGTTTCTACTTACAACTTTCAGGCCTCTATTGAAAAGTACTACATATACTACATATAAAACTCTAAAGATAAAGATTACTTCTCTATAAAATATAAATTGAATATATTTTCAAGATTACTGCCAGCATTGTATATTTGTTTTTCTCTCTTTTTTTGTTTGTTAAAGAATATCCAATGATCCATTTTTTTAGTTTCAATTTCTCAGTTTTATTTGTCATCTTTAAATAATTTAAGGAAGGCAAGGACAACATTGAACAAAGAGGTTCAAATAAGACCAAAGAAACACAGTTTCAAAAGAATAAAAAAACGAACAAATAAACATATCCATTACATAGCCAAGATTGGGTTCGATTCTCCGTTGTCACACTACGAGCAATTAAAACGCCACTCTTATTCGATTCTCGGTTGCACTCATTTTTTATAATATTTTGTTATAGATTTTTAAATAAAGTTCATCGTATTAATTGATATATAATGCTTTTTTGTTTATATGTTCAAGTTCAAAAATATTAAATGATAGCTTTCTACCACAAAATACCAAATGTAAGTTTGATTTACATGCCATCTTCTACTCTTTCTACTGTTAACGAATTAGTAATAACCATTTGACTAAGCCTTTGTTCAAAAAAATAATAACCATTTGATTTTAAAAAAAATATATGATCTGATTTTGTATAATATATAAGGGGGAAAAGGACAACCAAATACATTCGATTAGAATTCGCAGTGTAATGTATTATACATCATCAAATATACACTTTCTCAGTTTTATAATAACGTCTTTAACGAAAAAAACAAAAGACCAAAAAAACGTATTTGTCAGAAAAAAAGAAAAACAAATTGTCGACGACTCTACAGTGGACCCTAACCAAATTACCAAATCTGTAAAAGAAACATGAAAAATAATAATTAGGTGAGAGAGTTCTAACAAAAAAAAATATCTTTTTGGTCAAGCTTTAGTTACCTCGTGAAATTCCGGTATTGCATGTTGTTCTGTAGGCAGATCGCTTGGTCACATGAGACTGTCAATCCCAATTCATTGAGGTTAAATCATTAAATTGCTCTCAAATTGCACCCCAAGAAAGAAAGAAAAAAACTTATGTACATACGCGTTTCCTCTTTGGTTAAGAAAGAGACTTCGATTAAAAATGAACTGCCCAACTACACTACAAGTTGGCCTCGATTCTTCAAAAGAGATGGGCAAGTCGCCACTTTCAGCGACTTGAAGAATTCTTGTAATCTCATGGGCGTGGAGCCAACGGTCATGAGAGTCAGTGACGAGATTACCAATGAGCCATACAAAAAAAAATGATTAGGTAAACAAATACCAACAAGATTTCTGATGAACAAGATCAAGTATTGAGAAACAATAAAGAAATAGATACGAAAGATTTCTTTTATCACTACGTATATAGCATCAAATTTATTCGTTAAGTCATGCCACAAAACAAATTATTTCATTGTAACACTAGTTAAACGCATGTCGTGCATATTTTTTGGTTTAGTACGATGCATTATCTTTTAAAATGATCTCACTTAACCATATCAGTGGATTAAAATGAATTATTTCATCAAGAATTCCTACATTCTATATATATATATATATGTCGTTATGAGATTATCCTGGAAACCCACTGTATGGTCTTCTTCTTTGCTAGAAGAGACTCACAAACAACACATTCAAACACTATTTCCTTAAGAGCCAAGGCAGAGGTCAATTTTGATTCACATGAACATTTTACTCCTCTCTCCTCATCTTATCTCATCCTTGAAAAGGGTCAAATTTCTATTCAAACACAAACGAGCTTCATTACCCATTGCTCTTTCTCTCAACTTCTTCAATCTCTCACCCATCTCTTGATCCTCCATAACTTTCCTCAACCCATCTGCAACCTCCTCCTCTCTGAAACCGCTCAATCTCACCCCGATCTTCCACACATCCACAATGTATTTACAGTTCAGAAACTGGTCTCCAGCTACAGGATAACACACTAGTCTCCTAGAACTTGCGACCGCCTATAAATGTACAAGCAATGACTCAAAATTAAACTCATTGTGTGTATGCATATATAGTACGTATTAGAAATATCCGAGAATGAAAAAATTAATGACACAATCCTTTTATTTGTCATGATCTTGAAGTGGAAGCTCGTAAATTTTAGGTTTTACTCGTAGATCGAGATGTACCTCCATGGTCGAGTTCGAACCACAATGAGTCACGCAACAACCCACAGAGCCGTTTTTAAGAACTTCGATCTGCGGTGCCCATGTCACAATTCTTCCTTGGTTCTTGGAAATGGTGACTCTATCCACGAACCCTGGTGGCAGTCCCTCTTGCCAAACTCGGTTTAGCGCCCAAAGGAAAGGTCTCCCTGACGCTTCCAACGCCAATGCCAACATTTTTATCTTCGATTCTCCTATAGGGGAAACCCAACTTCCAAATGAGATGTAAATGACCGAGTTTGGCTTTTGTTCTTGGAGCCAACCAAGGCAAGATCTGTCTTCTTCCCAAAAACTAGGGTTCTTGGTTAAAGTTATGTTACTTGTTGATGCTTGGTTATGCAATGGACCAACGTAAAATATTTGAGGGTTTCGACCATTGTTTTCTTTATTGTTATACTCATTTTCCTCATATTCGTCTTTGAAAGAGTTTACCAAGATCCATCGGAGACTTTTTGCTCGTTCTAGGGTTCTTTGCCAGAACTTGAATCGCCCTTTTTGTTCTGCTGGAGTTCCAATGAGCCACAATAGATCTCCGGCGGATAGGAGCGGTTGCTCCGGTAGGAGTAACGGTTTTTCTGGTTGACGAGGACAGCCTGCAAATGAATGGAAACGTAAATAGAAAAACTATCATTTCATTTCTATTAGTAATTGATTTGTATACGTACAAATATCAGTTACTAGTTAAAAAAACGACGTGTTTCGCATATTCATGTCCTTATATATGCAGGTGGACTTTTTAACAAAAAAATATATGCAGGTGGACAACATTACATTCGATAACGATGCGTCTAGGCGCTAGATTTCGTGTGAATTAATATCATTGGCGATACGATTATTAATAAAAGTTTACGTTGACCCGCGACATGTAACTTCGTAAGACTTTCACTTTAGTTTCTTTTTCGCATTCAATGATTGCATTTCTAATTTGTCATATATACAAATGTTTTGTTTAAAAAGCTATACTAAACGTCGACATCGGTGGACAACCATTTACCATGATATCATTCTTTCTATAACGAATAATGTGTCAAAGTATTGAGGTCACATTCTATATCATTTGATTTTATAACCTAGTGGTTTGTACTATATCGTGTCCATGTAGTAATTCGGCTTCAATTCTATAATTTGCGTGAGTGATTCATAGATAAGTATATACAAGATTTATTTCTTGTTAACAAAAAAAAACTATAATATATATGTGTAAATTAACCGTTGTATTAAAAAAAAAAATCAAATTACCTTTTGGGGAAACTATGCCTTTCCGTACGAGCTTCGGTATGGCTTCGATCATACGGTAAGAAGCGAACATCACAGGCCAGAAACCAGCGACCGGAACTCCACACCGATCAGCCACTCTTATAGCCCACGAAGCCAACAAATCAACCACAACACAAGCCACAAAGTCTTCTTCCAGTAGGAGCTGTTCAAGCTGGGAAGGCATGATGTTCTCCATCGACTTCTCTATCGAAAAGAAGTCCGAGGGAGGTGCGTCCGGACGTTCTTGACCATAAGATAAGGCCAAGAACGTGATCCCCAGATCCTGGTTAGTAGTCGAGATCCGACGGTGGATAGATTCGGGAGTCATAACGACAGGGGAGAATCCACGGCTGACGAAGGCTGACGCGAGGTGGAGCATTGGGGTCACGTGGCCTTGCGCCGGATAAGGGATGAATATTATCTTACACTTTTGTGTTACTTTCATAGCTTTTTCTTTCTCAAACTTCTAAATTTTTTCCTGTATTTTGAGTGTTTTGGTAATTGATATATAGTGCTTATTGCTTAAGATATGTGAATTTGGGTTATAATTATAGCAAGGAAGATGAAAGGCTAGAAGATTATTAGTTGAACCTTATTGCACACTAGATTAAGCCCGCGTATACGCGGGTATATTTTAAGATTTTATAATAAAAGCATGGAAAATATTAAACAAAATTTGATCATTTTTAAACGTAAACAAAATAATATTGAAAACCCGATAAAAATATTTAAATAAAATAAAATTGGTAATACTTTTACATTTTTATTATAATTGATTTTTCTTTTGAATTTATGATATGACAAAATGAATTAATTTGTTTTAATATTATTTTTATCCAATACATAAACACTTACACATGTCTAAATCTGATCAACTGATTAATTAATCAAACTTTTATTATTCCATTCAAGAGATTTTAATTGATGAAATCTTTATTTCAATTTTTTTTACCTAACAAAAATTGAAAATCAAACTATTTAAAATTAGAATATCGATTATAATTTTTTAATTTTAGTTAATTGCTTGAATATTATTTTGTTAGTTTTCTATTTATATTTTTTCTTTCTCAATTTTGTTTTTGCCTCATACCATTATAAATAATATATATTGATATTTTTCCTTTTCGAAATGCATTTTTTTCCTTTTCTTAATAGATGTAACAAAAGAATTTAAATTATTTGTTTTCTGTTTTTTTATTACTTTTAATGGATTTATTATTTTTTCATTTTAATTATTTTTTATCTGATTTTCTAATTTTTATTTAGTCTTATACATATTAATTTTTTTTTTATTCTATGACACATGTTACGATCTTCATACTTTCATAATTTTTTTTTTCTAAAACAAATGTCACAATTTTGTGAGTTATAAAAATATGTA
The DNA here is from genome assembly GCA_902728155.2 of Microthlaspi erraticum. NCBI lineage: Eukaryota > Viridiplantae > Streptophyta > Magnoliopsida > Brassicales > Brassicaceae > Microthlaspi > Microthlaspi erraticum. Next base: position 67,355 of record CACVBM020001092.1, read on the forward strand.
TCGCAAAACTGTCAAAAACATGATTTTTTAATTGGAGAAATAGAATCAAAGGGATCTGATGAATTTGCTTTGATGAATTTATGATTGAGAAACTTTGACTCTCTTTTATAGGATTCAAGTAACTATTCAGTTATATGAAATTTAGTTTACATAACATTATTTATTTCATTATACAAATAGATTTTATTTATTACATTATTTTGATTTTATTATTTGTTTGGATAATATTAATTTGATGAATGGAAAACCTTTCTCTATTAGTATATGACAAATATATTTTTATTTCTTTTAACTGTAATGGATTAATTTTTTTTTTAAATTCCTTTATCTAAAAGCATCCAACTTTATATAATAAAAAATTTTGATGAATGAGAAACCTTTTTCTGTTTGGATATGGCAAATATTATTTTTTCCTTTTTGATATAATAGATTAAATTAAATTTCGTTTTTTTTAATTAACATTTATCTGGAATTTTTTTTTTAAGTTCTCCTTTTTTTCTAAGACACGTGTCACGATCTTAACGGACATAAACTTAAAAGTGACACATGTCGCGATCCTGAATTTTATAAAAATCCTACGTGTCGCAACCACGTCGTGCGCATCCAGCTTTATATAATAAGATCACGCATGTTCTATATTGACTAGACCATTCTCTCCAAGAATGTAATTACGTAGGAATATACCGAATACATATCAGTCGATTTCTCACAAAATGAAGGCGTCTTCTCATAGTTTTGAATATAATATGACCAAGTATTGTTTATCGATTGATTGAACACGTTAACTGTTTAAAGAAACTATTATATCCCAGTTGTTGGGCCGTTACTGGTCATTTAAGTTAATATATGTAATTAGTATATGATTATATATAACTGTATCGACATGCTTCAGGTATATATGGACCTCCGTTTAGGTCTTATATATATATCTTCATCGATTAATTTACTCTTACCTATATAATGTGAATTGGTAATTGATATATGGTACTCTTACGTGTTTGCTTTGTGAAATAAGATAACACAATATTGAAGATGAAGAATAAACTCAAAATTTCTAAGCCCTTTTACAGAAATAAATAAATAAATAATTATAACCATGATATTGGTGCACATGTACATTGAACAAATTCTACCTCAAATAATAATGTGGCCATCAGACATCTCGACGTGTGTTAAATCGACATGTGATCAGCCTTGGCAAAGAAATTTGTGGATGACAATGGTGGCTTTGGTACAAGAAAGGTAAATGAAACAACCCTCTACAATGCCTTGAAACGGGACTATCCTCAACTTGAGAAAACGACGGTGAGAAACAAGCTCTACAAAGCCAACAGAGCCAGAAAGCAAGAAAGCAGGCTCATGCTGCCGAAGGCGTTGCTCCTAACATCATCAACCATGAGGAGGAACAGGAACATGCCTGAAGAAAAACTAGTAAAGCGCTTTCAGTTTGCATATTTTGCATGACTTAAAAAGCGCTTTCAGCTTTCCACTATGATAGATTTATGAAATGAGTTGGAAGTCCATGTAACTTAACATGGTATTAGAGCCCTGATCTGATCCATAGTTGGTCCAATCATCGACCAAGCTCGAAATTGGTGCCGGCGATCCAAGTCTGAATATATCGAAATCAATGGCCAAAGAGCCATCGTCTCGAGAGGGCATATTAGGAATAAATATCACACATCGGAAGTTGGAAGGGATCTCAAGCAGTATATAAGGGATGTGAACCTCTCCACTCATTGCCAATTGGTTTTGAGTTGGAAGCCCATGTAACTTAATTCATCGACAATGAGTGACATGTGTGCATCATAGTAGACCAAACTTGATTAATTTTTACTTGATTATTATGATGACTAGCTCTCGGAAGAATTGGTATTATACTTTTTGGTCACTAGAGACTAGAGTCGTATATTTTCGTTTATGCTGATAGAATGCGTCCGCTACTAATCAGAATTTTATATAATCCAGTTAAAAAATTCAAATGTTGAATCAAAAATTTATTGATTCAAGCTTTTCGGAAGTACTTTACATTTATACGTCCTCATATTGAAGTGAAAACAATACAATCACCCTTGTTTTTTTTTTCTTTAAAAAAGAAAGAAAACAATACAATAATTAGTCAAGAAAACAATAATCCAATACTTGTCCATAAATATCATGATATATATATATATATATATATAGTCCTATCTCCTCATATTATCCCATCCTTAAAGAAGGTAAAATTTCGATCTAAACACAAACGAGCTTCATTCCCCAATGTTCTATCTCTCAACTTCTTCAATCTCTCACCCATTTCTTGATCCTCCATAACTTTCCTCAACCCTTCTTCAACCTCCTCCTCCCCAAAACCGCTCAATCTCACCCCGATCTTCCACACATCCACGATGTATTTACAGTTCACAAATTGATCTCCCGCCACTGGATAACACACTAGCCTCCGCGAACTTACCACCGCCTATAAATGTACAAGCAATGCCTCAACACCAAACATATTGTGTGTATGCATATATAGTACGTATTAGAAACATCCGAAAATGAAATATAATCAATTTATTTATCAGTTGATCTTGAAATTGAAGCTTATAAATTTAGGTTTTACTAGTGGGTCGTTGTGTACCTCTATGGTCGAGTTCCAGCCACAATGAGTCACGTAACAGCCCACAGAGTCATTTTTAAGAACTTCGATCTGTGGTGCCCATGGCACAATCCTTCCTTGGTTCTTGGCAATAGTGACTCTATCCACGAACCCTGGTGGAAGTCCCTCTTGCCAAACTCGGTTTAGCGCCCAAAGGAAAGGTCTCCCTGAAGCTTCCAACGCCAATGCCAACATTTTTATCTTTGATTCTCCCATAGGAGAAACCCAACTTCCAAATGAGATGTAAATGACTGAGTTTGGCTTTTGTTCTTGGAGCCAACCAAGACAAGATCTGTCTTCTTCCCAAAAACTAGGGTTCTTGGTTAAAGTTACTGCTTGGTTATGCAATGGACCAATGTATAGGATTTGAGGGTTTCGACCAATGTTTTCTTTATTATTAAATTCATCTTCATCATATTCGTCTTTGAAGGAGTTAACCAAGATCCACCGGAGACTTTTTGCTCGTTCTAGTGTTCTTTGCCAGAACTTGAATCGTCCTTTTTGAGCTGCCGGACTTCCGACCAGCCACAATAGATCTCCGGCGGATAGTAGCGGTTGCTCCGGTAGAAGTAATGGTTTATCTGGTTGACGAGGACAGCCTGCAAGCGATTGTACAAACTATAAATTAATATGCAATAATTTAGTAACAAAGGAAACAACACAATCATCATATTGTATTTGACGTGCATGTTCGTAGATACATTAATAATCAATTCATTTTTGTTTGTTACATATGACTCATTATTACTTCTTTGCTACTCTCTCTAACGTAGGTTAAAAGTCATCGACGTATGCTTCACACACGCAAATATTAACACGTAAGATGGATTGATCTGATCAATTGGTTAATGTTATCTTTAAATTTTTCTAACATATTGGAAATAATACTGTGAAATTAACAACAATAAAAATGTGCTCTATCCAAAGTTCCAAACGTATACGATACCGATACGTCAACTAAATGACAATGCCACTAGGCACTTTATATTGTTTCCGTAGTTGATTTGTATACGTCCGTATAGTAATCTAGCTGTGTAGGATTTCTTTGTGTATATCAAATTATATAAGTCATAGTCTCATAGACTTATAGTACATGATGTGTAAACTGTGATACAACAACATATGCATGTGCTAAATACTTACACGCATTTTTATATTCAAGTTATCCATATTCGATCAGTACTAAAACGTAAATACATGTTCTGCATATATTCATTTCCTTAGATATGCATGTGGACATTAGTACTCGATAACGCTACGTCTTAGGCGCTAGATCTCATGTGATTATCATTGGTGATTCAATAATTAATCAAACCATTCGTTGACCCGCGACATATAACTTCGTAAGACTTTCACTTTAATTAGTTTTCTTAGGTGATGATTGGTTCTCCCGCTACCACCCGCAAACGCAGCGTTTGCGGTTCGTAGCGGTTCTTAGCGTTTTATAACAATCACGACAACCGCTTTCAACCGCTCTATACCACTCTGTACCGCTCTATATCGCTGAAAATCAAAAGCTCCTTTCCGCAAGCGTTTGCGGTTGCGGGCGGTTGCGGTTTGAAAAAAAAAAAAAAAAAACATAATATCTCCAAATTTGGAATAAGGGTATATTTTTTTGAAAAATACCATAATTATGTTTAAAAATTTCGAAAATACCCTAAATTTTTTCTGTTTTGAAAAATACACTTTTAAAATGTAAAAAGTATGTTTTGACGTGATTTAAACAAAAAAATAATAAATAATTACAAATTATAAACGAAAATTTAAAAAAATAATAAACTAATAAGTTTTTTTTCAAATAAATATAGTATATGTTAAACTGAAACAAATTTTAATATTTTGGATCTTTATATAAACAACTTAACCTCATACACATTCAAACCAAATGAAACTTTAAATAAATTAAAACTTTACATATATTTAAAGTTTATAAATTATTAAAAATTTAAAAGTGGAGAAATATATCTTTCATTTTTAATGTTTATCTTTTGAAAAATTTAAATATTTTTGAAACTTTGCATAAACAACTTTAATCTCACCCCATTTAAACTTTATATAAACAATCTTATATTTTTATTAAATTGTTTAAAAAAAACTAAACAGGTAATTAGGATGTTAAAATGATACAAAATTATTATCAAATATTAATATTTTATATTTCTTATTTGAATTTCGTTTTTATTAAATTAGGAATAATCATTTTACATATAAAAAGTGTATTTTTCAAAACCAAAAAAAAGGGTAGTTTTCAAATTAAAAATTCATCAAAAAATATATTTCAAAAAAAAAATTATTAATATGGTTATAAATGTTTTGAATAATTATATATTATTTTTATTTTAGTAACTTTTGGTTAAACCGCTCTTGCACCCGCTGGCTAACCAGTCAAAAATATCCCGCAAACGCAACCGCTATGAATTGCTATACCAGTCGTACAAACAGCTTTTAATCGCAAACTCCCGCTTCCGCAAACTCCCGCAGCCGCAAACTCCCGCAACCGCAACCGCAGCGGTTAAACCAGTCAGACTCTTAATCGCATTCAATGATTGCATATTCTATACGTAGTCATATAATTAAGTAGGTAATTATCAACTACAAATGTTTTGTTTTAAACTTAAAATTAATTATAGTATTGAATTAACGTCAACATTACCATGATATCATTCCTTTTATAACGAATATATCAAAATATCGATACCAAACAATATTGTATATTATTTAATTTACGCTAGTGGTTTGTACTGTACCTTATTCCTTCATGTGTGTAATTTTTAGACGACTAATTAATCTAATAATATTATTTTTAATTATACATAAATACTAGTAAATATCTATATATATATATATATAAATGTGAAAATCTGTGGTTTATTTGTCATAATTCTCCAAAAGATACTACGTATATATGTGAAATAACAATTATATTATAAAAAAAACTACCTTTTGGGGAAACTATGCCTGTCCGTACGAGCTCCGGTATGGCTTCGATCATTCGGTATGCAGCGAACATCGCTGGCCAGAATCCAGTGACCGGAACGCCACATCGCTCAGCCACTCTTATAGCCCACGAAGCCAACAAATCAACCACAACACAAGCCACACCAAAGTCTTCTTCTAGAAGGAGCGTCTCGAGTTGAGAAGGCATGATATTCTCCATCGACTTCTCTATCGAGAAGAAGTCCGAGGGAGGTGCATCCAGACATTCTTGGCCGTCAGATAAGGGCAAGAACGTGATCCCAAGATCCTGGTTGCTGGTCAAGATCCGACGGTGAATAGACTGGGGAGTCATAACAACAGGGGAGAATCCACGGCTGAGGAAGGCCGACGCAAGGTGGATCATCGGGATCACGTGGCCTTGCGCCGGGTAAGGGATGAATACTATCTTACGCTTTTGCGTTACTTTCATAACTTTCTCTCCTTTAAACTTTTAAAAAAAAAATTCCACTATATTGTGTGTTTTGGTAACTGATATATATAGTGCTTAAGTTACGTGAATTATATATTTATAATTAATCATAACAAAAAGATGAAAGGCTAGAAGATCATTATTTTAGTGTATTTCATTCCACGCATGTGCTATATTGACTGGACCATTCTGTCCATGCATGTAAATATATATCAGTCGACTTCCTTTTCAAATGAAGGTGTCGATCTTACCATATTTTTTAGTATAAATATATGTAACTGTCATCTATTAGCAAGGATGGCTGGAAGTTGAACATGTACATTTTTTTTTAGGGAAACTATATTTTATTCCAGTTGTTGAGCCGTTACTTGTGCAGTGGTCATTTAAGTTAATATACGTAACTAGTATATGATTATCACTTTATCGACATGTTTTTGATTTTGTAAAAATTTTATCCACACGTTCCGGGTATAGACCACCGTTTTGGTCATATTCTCATATATCTACTATATACGCACACATATAGTGTGATCACTGTGTTGCCAAAAAAAAAAATATATATATATATATATATATAATGTGATCACTGCCTCTTTGGCAATCTAAAAAATTATGTGAACTGGTAACTTGATGTGTTAACAAAAAAAAAAAAAAAATAGTATTTGATAGACTCTAATATATACTCCTATCTTTTGGTGAGTAGGATTCCTAAATTAAAAGGTATGTTTTTCAATTTAACATGAATGCTTTAATTGCACATGATAAAAACAGCCATGCAAAATGCATGAGATGTGGAAACGTACGAAGGACTTATATTAGCTGACCATGACTTAATTATAATCTGCATATTAAAAAATAGTTATTATAATAATTTCAAGTACATAGATTAATAGTAGTTGAATAGATTAAGAGATCTAAAACCGTTGAAGAAAGGGGATCCATAGACCATATGTTGTAAAAGTGTAAAACCAATACTTGCCACTTACCACTATTGCAGGGCCTGATTCCTGAAATCTTTAAAGATCTCACGCGGTGGGTTTTTAAAATCGATCCACCACGATTTATATGTATATATTAATCTGGTTCGTATATTCGGTGAATTGACAACGTAACCATTATCATATGAAAAGATGTTTGGCTACATACCTAAAAGATATCCACAACGATTATTGTATCTTGCTTGTACGAATCATGTGAAACGAATCAAAAATGTCAGGCAACACGAAACCAATATGTTTTGAAAGCCACTCCGTGATTGGAATTGCAAACTTTAGGCACCTACATTTTGCTGAAAATTGAAAATAAACGTTTTAGAAATGGTTTATGTGTCGTTAATTCTTCAAGCAAACACTATATTAAGATTCTTCACTAAGAGCATGTATAACGCAAGAATGCTTGATAATGCGATTAGGTAATATTTTAATATAAAAAGTTTGCAAAGAAAGAGAAAAAGCAAAGATAAACAGAGAAATAAAGAGAAAAGACTCGTGATGAACGGAAGCTCCGACGCTTATAACGACTAAATAGACGTCGAAGCTTGGTTAAAAATGAGTTCTTGATTTAAATTAAATGCAAGATTTCCTTAGCACCTCTCTAAGCTACATGCGTTAAATATGCTCTAATACACTAGTACTGTTCAGAGGACTTCAATTTTTTAAAAATAAAAGTTTAATAGCTAGGTAAATATGTCTCTATAATGATATCTCAACTACCTCGACGAACGTTAATCAATATTTTCATCTCGCGAAATCGAAATTGAACTCTACTTTACAAAAAAAAACACAAATCAAAAGCATTATAACCGAAAACACACTAAATTTCATAAATTAGTTTATAAACAAAGCATTCTATATAGGTAAATAATTAAATTTGATCATAGTACTCACTGACGGAACTAATAATATTCGGATAAAACTTAACACTTTGAAAAACCTTTATACTATATGATAAACTCATATACCATTAATGTTAAAATATTATAAGATTCCATAATACGATGAATTTTTCAAATTAAGCATGAATTAATTGAATTCAACCACTCCAATATTCTCAAGAAGTCCACACCAGCTTTTCTCGTCCGCATCTTCATAGTCTCTATTTATATATACATCGCCAAACATCAACGATTACTTTTATAGAACTTCATAGTATTCGTCTTCTTTAAATTAAAACCACAACAGTCTCTCCTCTTCATAATCCCCAGCTCTTGACTTCTCTTTGAGTCACAATCTCTGAGTCACAATGAATCATTCCGATCACAATCAAGTTTCTGGTAATCCTCTAAATTCTTCATTTTTTTTTCCTCTTTCAATTCATTATCGATATTCGTATGTTCAACAACTATATATTCCAGTAAGACCAATTAGATATATGATTTAACAATGTTTTACTGCTTCAGTCGACAAACCTTCACAGGGGCCGTACACAAGTCCACCACCAATTGGATATCCGACCAGAGATGCGGTGGTTGGTGATCCTCCGGTAGCCGCTGTGGAGACGAAGTCCAAGGGCGATGGGTTCTTGAAAGGATGGTAATTATTATTTTTTCCCTTTTTACTTTCTTTTTGTGTTTATAGATTAGTTCAAAAAAACATAGTTCTAATCAGTAATCATCCGTTAAAATCTTCCACTCGTGGGATCATCACTCATCAGTGGAAATATAATGGAATATTTACAAATTCGACTCGAGATATTGAATATCTTGCGATTTTTTCAACTCAAATGTGTCGTTTTTTCTCAACTAAAGAAAGTAAGCCATGGAAAGTTACGTACGCGCGTTGCCAAACATGAATGTTCTATGTTTCTATAGTTTTTCAGAATTTGTTACTATTTTAAACTCAAATTCACTCAATAAAGATATGTAAAAGAAGAAGAAAACTCTTACACGTGGTCTTTTTCTATTGGCAGTTGTGCTGCGATATGCTGCTGTTGTGTTCTGGACGCATGCTTCTAAAGACTTCGGGATCGACGATTACATTACATCCAAATTATTGCTGTAATAAAGAAAATGATCGTTGTGTTACTTAATCATTCTCTTTGTGGAATATAACTATGTGGATGCTTTGTTTGTTATGTTTTGAGTTTATAAGTAATCATATACTAGTAGACGAAGGCTGCGAACCCAAATAGACTCATTCTTATATTGGGTGGGAAAATGTTTTTCCATCTTATTATATAAAGCTGGATGCGCGCGATGTGGTTGCGACACGTAGGATTTTTATAAAATTTAGGATTGCGACATGTGTCACTTTTAATGTTATGTCCGTTAAGATCGTGACATGTGTCTTAGAAAAAAAGGAAAAAATAATAATTAAAAAAAATAGATAAAGGAAAAAAAACGAAATTTTAATCTTTTATAGTTAAAAGAAAAAAAAATTATATTTGTCATATCCTAATAGAAAAAGGTTTCTTCATCAAATTTATATTATCCAAACACATATAATTCAAATTAATGAAATAAATAAAATCCTATTAGTACATGAAATAGGTTAGGTAAACTAAATTTCCTATAACTGCATGGAATAAGTTACATGAACCCCTATAAAAAGAGAGTTAAAGTAGTCTTTTTTCTCATTCACAAACTCATCAAAGCAAACAACATGATAGCAATACGCATGATTTTTATAACTCACAAAATTGCGATATGTGTTTATATTCCCATTATGAACAGGAAAAAAACAATATATAATAAGCTATTGCGATTCAATTATGTGCTTCTATCTTTTGTATAATCTTTTCTCTCATAAAAAATCATGTATTTAAAATTCATGGTATCAATGAATAATATTTAACTCTATATTAGTTGGATAGAAATCAAAATTATTGTCGATTGTATGTATTTGTATCCGGTGAAGACATGTTAATTGGAAAAATGTTAAACAGATATAAAAACTAGAAAAATAATTAAAAAAAAACTAACTAATAATGAAAATGAAAATTTATAATGGTCTGAGTCAAAAACAAAATTGAGAAAGAAACAATATAAATAGAAAACTAACAAATTAATTATCAAGCAACTAACTTTTTTTTTGACATCATCAAGCAACTAACTAATATTAAGAAAATATAATGAACCGATATTCTAATTTTAAATAGTTTAATTTTCAATATTGTTAGGTAAAAAATTATTAAATAAAGATTTCATCAATTGAAATCTCTTGAATGGAATAATAAAGTTTTGTTGAATTAATTAATCAGTTGATCATATTTAGACATATATAAGTCTTTCTATATTGGATAAAAATAAAAATAAAACAAATTAATTCATTTTTCATATCATGAATTCAAAAAAAATATCAATTACAATAAAAACGTAAAAAGGTTACCGATCTTATTTTATTTAAATATTTTTATCGGGTTTTTAATATTATTCTGTTTACTTTAAAATGATCAAATTTGGTTTAATACTTTTCCATGATTTTATTACAAAATCTTAAAATAAACCCGCGTATACGCGGGTCTTAATCTAGTTACTTATAAAGAAGAAAATAGTGTCAAGAATGTCTTATTTTATTCCATTAAAAAACAAAACCTCAATATGACAATATCAAACCTTCAAGATGCAAATAAACTTTACTTATAGCGTGTTACCTTTTTTGTTTTCTTTGTCAGTCCATAAAGTTGTTCAATTCAAATACGAACCGATTAAAATTACTTATCTAATCGAAAAGCACAAAAACCATTTTCGTCACAAGATCATTTTGGAATCATTTATGGGCTTAGACCATTTTACACAGGCCCAGATTCGATCCATACTCACACGCCTTTAGGGTTTTTCTCAGCAACACTATAAAATCCCAAAACCTAATCGTCTCCATCTTTAGTCTCTGGAGTTAATCATTCTTCGCCGTAAGAGGGGGGTGAGAAGAAGAAGAAGCAGCCATGGTTAAATTCCTGAAGCAGAACAAAGCGGTGATCCTCCTCCAAGGTCGCTACGCCGGGAAGAAGGCCGTGATCATCAAATCGTTCGACGACGGATCCCGCGACCGTCCCTACGGACACTGCCTCGTCGCCGGTCTGAAGAAGTACCCGAGCAAGGTCATCCGCAAGGACTCGGCGAAGAAGACGGCGAAGAAGTCCCGCGTCAAATGTTTCATCAAGCTCGTGAACTACCAGCATCTGATGCCCACTCGCTACACGCTCGACGTGGATCTGAAGGATGTCGCGACGATCGACGCGCTTCAGTCCAAGGATAAGAAGGTCGCTGCGCTTAAGGAAGCCAAGGCTAAGCTCGAGGAGCGTTTCAAGACTGGCAAGAACAGGTGGTTCTTCACCAAGCTCAGGTTCTGAGAGAGAATCGTGAGATTTTTATTGGTCTATCTATCTGTTTTTTTTAATCGAATTTGGAATCTACTTTTATAGTTTCTAGAATGAATGTGGATCTTGTTTCGGAATGGTTATGACTTATGGTTTTTGAGATTGGTTCTGGATTTTTGCCCTTTTATCATTATCATTTGCTCTTTGTGACTTGATTTATCCATCTATTGTGTGTGAAATTTCTCGAATGATTAGTTTCTAGAGCTTTGATGCAAACGTTTTTGTTAGGAAAGCTTGAAAATGTTCATTTCTGATTTGGAATTTCACATTGGTTGATTGATACTGAATTCGCTTTTTCTTTATCATTCTCCATTACTATGATTGCTACTTTGTCTATGTCCTTTGCTTCTAGGAACGTATAGACGAATTAGAATCATGCTTAAGTTGTCACTTTGATTTGATGGTGTTAGAGATATAGCTTAACAAACATCTGCATCAAAACATGTTATGCGATTCGAATCTCTATCCTTGCTTTAATTGGAAGCCAAAATTATTTTCATTCATTGTTAGTAATGTTACTATTAGTTGAACATACTTCAATCTAATCTTCCTGGAAAAATTAATGCGACTTCCTATAGATGCTTGTAGAAATAATCTCATATCATAAGCTTTTAACTTGTGAAAATTTGTGTTTTGCAAAAGATTAATGAAAACTTACTTGTTGCAATGTGACAAGAATGACATTTTCTCCTTTAAAGATCTCAAATGATTGTTCTCTTCGTTCATTCTTGGCCTTTCTTTTTTTTCTTTCTCATTTTGTTTACTTCAGTTTCGAATCTGGAAATTATATCTTCTCGTCAGTTACTTATGTCTTGAAATGATACAAAAACATAATTCTCGTACTTCGCTGAATACTCTTCTAATAAAACATCAAGATACAACAACTAAAAATAACTGTCTTACTCCCTAAGAAGTGAATAAAAACATGTGTAAATTAGTCTAAAGTTCAGTTGATCACCACATTTGTAGTTATGAATGTTCGTTCCATGTACTATTTAACCAACTTGGATTGAATCGTTTTAATTGAAATGTTTACTTTTTAGGCTTTTAGCTGAATTATGATATTCCGAAGTAAGATAATTTCGTAGACAATAAATTTCTCTTGATTTTGTAAGTAAAGTTACTTAATCTCATATCAGACCTTAGACTTTATGCAAATATCGACGTTAGTCCTCGAATTAAAACCGAATCAGCTTACGCAAAAAAAAGTTCATTTAGCAAAAGAAAAAAGATTAATTAAAGAAAAGACGTCACAAATTAAAAATCGTCGTTTTTATAAACCAGAAAAACAAGCTGCCCAACCTTTCTTCCTGTCGAACCCTAACGAGCCGGGTCATCTCAGAAAAATCTCCCAGACATTGCATTTCTCCGTCGCCCTCAGATTCCTCTCCTCCGTTTCTCCGACTCCTCTCCTCCGTCTGATTCCACCTTCTTCTTCCCCGGAACCGAACTCTTTATACCGTAATTTTAATCAAGTTTTATTCCGAACCGATCCCACCCCCCGTAACCAACCCGGTCACAACCTCCAAACCAAAAAGGTTCGTTTAATTCTTCTCCGTCTCCCTCCTTTTACGATTAACAAAACTGAGAAAAATTCACCGGTTTGATTCGTTTGTAAATTCGGTTGAGATTTTGGTGTACTGGGTTTTAGAATTTCCGATCCGTTTTCAAATTACCGGAATTGGGAAACATCTACGTTCCGAGCTTGTTTCTTCAGCTGATTCTGATTTCATAACGTGAATTGGAGGATCTAGGGTTTCAAATTGTAATTCGATTTGCATCAGCTCGAATCAGCAATGTGAAATTCTTCTGGATTTGATTCTTTTGCAGGCTTCTCTAAGAATGGATTCGGATTTGGAGCCTGTAGCTCTCACACCACAGAAGCAAGACAGTGCGTGGAAGCACTGTCTAGTCTACAAATACGGAGATCGAGTCCAGATGAGATGTCTCTACTGCCGGAAAATGTTCAAAGGCGGCGGAATCACCAGAGTCAAGGAGCATCTCGCCGGCAAAAAGGGGCAAGGAACGATCTGCGATCAAGTCCCCGAGGAAGTACGTCTGTTTCTGCAGCAGTGTATCGATGGCACTGTGAGACGTCAGAGGAAGAGACGGAAATCGAGCCCTGAGCCGTTGCCTATAGCTTATTTCCCTCCTGGTGATGAATTAGAGACGACGACGACGACTCAGATCGTTCCTGCTGGTCCTTCCGATGCCGACGATAACGGATTCAAATCGCCGGAGTTAGTAGCTGGTCAGAGCTCGGGGAGGACGAAGCAGAGGACTTACAGGAGTAGGAAGAACAGTAACAACAATGCTGCTTTCGATCGGAGTGATTTGGCGAATGTTGAAGTCGGCGACGGCGATCTGATGGAGAATCTGATCCCGGTGGCGATTAGTAGCGTGAAGAACATTGTTCATCCGTCGTCGAAAGAGCGGGAGAAGACGGTTCACATGGCGATCGGACGGTTTCTGTTCGACATCGGAGCTGATTTCGACGCGGTGAGTTCTGTTAATTTCCAGCCGTTGTTCGACGCGATCGTCTCCGGAGGATTCGGTGTTTCAATTCCTAATCATGAAGACCTCAGAGGCTGGGTTTTGAAGAGCTGCGTGGAGGAGATGAAGAACGAAATCGATGAATGCAAGTTGCTGTGGAAGAAGACTGGCTGCTCCGTTCTAGTCCAGGAATTGAGCTCTAACGAAGCCACAAAGGTTCTTAACTTCTTCGTTTACTCGCCGGAGAAAGTAGTCTTCTTGAAATCCGTTGACGCGTCGGAGATATTAGCTTCTTCTTCTGATGGTGATGTTGATGATGATGATAAGTTGTACGAGTTGCTTAAGGAGGTGGTTGAAGAAGTCGGAGAGACGAGCGTCGTTCAAGTGATCACCAAATGCGAAGATCATTACGTTTCTGCAGGGAAGAAGCTGATGGATGTGTATCGTAGTCTTTACTGGGTTCCTTGTGCTGCGCATTGCCTTGAGAAGATGCTCGAAGAGTTTGGGAAGATTGATTGGATAAGCGATATCATAGAACAAGCACGAACCGTCACAAGAATCATATACAATCACAGTGACGTCTTGAATCTCATGAGGAGATTCACTTTCGGCAACGACATTGTGCTTCCGGGATTCACCGTCTCCGCTACGAACTTCGCAACGATGGCGAGATTCGCTGATTTGAAGCCTCATTTGCAGTCTATGGTCACTTCCTCCGAGTGGAACGAATGTCCCTACTCGAAGGAAGCTGGTGGGTTAGCGATGGCAGAGACTATCAGCGACGAGAGTTTCTGGAAGGCGTTGACGTTGGCGAACAACATTACGGTTCCTCTTTTACGTGTTTTGAAGATCGTTTGCTCTGAGAAGAGGCCTGCGATGGGGTACGTCTACGCAGGACTGTACCGAGCGAAAGAAGCGATCAAGACGCATTTGGTTCACAGGGAGGATTACATAATCTACTGGAAGATTATAGACAAGTGGTGGTTGCAGCAGCATCGTCTTCCTCTGCACGCTGCTGGTTTCTACCTTAACCCGAAGTTCTTCTACAGTATTGATGAAGAGATGCGTAGTGAGATCCATTTAGCTGTGGTTGATTGCATTGAGAAGCTTGTCCCTGACGTGAACGTGCAAGATGTAATCGTCAAGGACATAAACTCGTACAAGAATGCCGGCGGGATTTTCGGGAGGAACTTAGCTATCAGAGCTCGTGACACAATGCTTCCTGGTACTTGGTTACGCCATTTTTGATTCATTGAAGTCTTAGTAAAGACTCGTGCTTTAACATGGTTTTGATTCTTCTTCGTTGTAGCTGAGTGGTGGTCTACGTATGGAGAAAGCTGCTTGAACCTTTCAAGGTTTGCGATACGGATTCTGAGTCAGACATGCAGCTCGTTGGTTGGCTCTGGGAGGAATCTGACGCCGGTCAAGCAAGTTTATGAGACGAAGAACTCTATTGAGAGGCAACGGCTCAGCGATCTTGTGTTTGTTCAGTATAATATGCGTCTCAGACGACTGTAAGTTTGAATCTTTTTTGCTTCTTCTTGATTATTCAAAACAGAGCTTTGAAGGGTTTGTTTGTTTTCTTTCTTTAGGGGTGTGGAGAGCGGAGATGAGATTGTAGACCCGTTATCGTACAGCAACATGGAAGTGCTTGAAGATTGGGTTTCGAGAAACCAAGTTTGTATAGAAGGAAATGGAAGCTCAGACTGGAAGTCGCTCGAGCCGGTTAAGAGGACGGAGGAAATAGCGGTTATCGACGAAACAGAGGACTTGGGTTCAGGTAAAACAAAGCTTCCACAGAATCTAGTTTTTATTGGGGAAGATTGAGACATATGGTGTGACTGATGAGATGAAATGTGTGGGAACAGGTTTTGATGATGCAGAGATATTCAAGGGGGAAAAAGAAGTGAGTGATGAAGGTTATTACACAAACATATCGGAGAAGCTGTTCACGTGAACGCACTAAGAAGAAGATCTCTCTTTATGTAATTCGTAGGGTTTGATTTGGATGTTTAAAAAATGTGATTTGGTCTTAGAGTTTGATTTGAACAAAATTGGTGATTTCCTCTTAGGGGTTTGATTTGTATTCTATAGTCTTTTTTTACCTGTTACCAATTTAAGCTGTATCCCAGAAACAAATAATTAATCTTCTATTGCTAGTGAGGACAAAACCATTCAGAGATTGTTAATAAGTTTTATATTCAGAATTAATCTGGTTTACAATTGTCATTAAATGTTTAATAATGTATGGTTAAAGGATTGTGTGGTTTTGAAGAGCGCACAGTGTATAAAAGGAGCCTTATCCTCAAGAGAGAAGAGAAGTTTGGCTGTGTTTAATTGTGTTCAGAGAAGAAAATGGATGGGCTTAGCCATATTGGTCTGCCTGTTCTTGGGATTCTTGCAGTCTCCGTCGTAACCTTCTACGTTGTTAGTTTCGCCGAGATGAGAGAGGTTCGTCGTTTATGAAACAACTCTTCATTCTCTTCTTTACCACACAAATCGTATTCGGTTATCATTTTTATATCACTTCTTGTTTTGCAACGTGCAGAAATCGTTTAAAGATTTGTATGACTCTGAGAATGGAGATGGAGCAGGGTTCAAGTCTTCACTAAGTTCAAGAGAGAGAAGATTGAAAAGAGATGCAAATAAAAAACGTCCTCGATCTTGAAAAACTCCAGGGTGATTCATGTGTTCTGTAATAATGGAGAGTGCCTAAATAGATGTTCTCTAGTTAAGAAATTTCTCCTGAATGTGGTGACTGATGATGTTCACAAACTCTGTGTCTCATGTTCTGAAAGTTGTGCAGTAATTTTGCGTTTTTCTGTATCTTCTCTACTGTGATTTCTCAAGCAGAATGTTTGAAGAAGGATATAAATGGCTTACTTACTCTACTTTAAGGATAAACAGACAGTGTGATGATACATGAAAACAACCATTAGTACAGGGTCACAAACCATTAGTGTGGTTTGGTTAGATCACATTGCAGGCAAACATGGTCATGTCTCTGTTTTGTGAAATAAAATATACTTTGCAACCATTTTTTGTTTTCTCGAGATCAATTTCAATTTCAAGAGCTGGAGAAAAAGGGAACTAAAGTTGGATGCTTTTTTTATTAAGCATAGAACTGAAATTTCTGAATTTGTGCAAAGCAAGTGGCAATCAAACCAAGGAGAGAGATTTGGAGAATCTAAACAACTTTTTTCGTCGAACATAATCAGAACTCTGCTTCTCACTTGTTGTGCTGAGTCTTGAGTTCTTCTACTCTCTCTTCCGTTGCTTTCAATGCTTTCCCGTAGATCGCAATCAACTGAAAATTTATATTCAAAGAAAACCAGAGTTTCAGGGAACTGGTCACAAGATTTAGCAGACAACAAGCCATATAAATGTCTCAAGATTGGTGATTTACCTCATCGATCTCTTCAGGTGAGATAATGAGCGGTGGAGACATCATTATGCTATCACCTGCAACACGAACTAACATCCCACGCTTCTGGCACTCGGCTCCAAAGTATGCTCCAACACCTGTAATCATCATTTGACAATGGTGTAGAGATTTAGCAACGTAATGAGTTTAGGAGAGGAGATAATTTTTTTGTTTGGTCATGTGAGAGAGACTTTACCCCATTCTGGTGGAAATGGTTCGTTTGGCGATTTGTTGTCTACAAACTCAGTCCCGAGAATCAAACCCGTTCCTCTTATCTAACAACCATCACAAAATGCTCAGTCATATACTTTAGAAGAGAAAAAGACTGATGAGTAGTGACTAAAAGAAACTATACCTCTCCAATAATAGGACTACCACTGGCGAAAGCTTTAAGCCCATCTTGAAACCTTGGGGCAACTTTGGCGACATGCTCCGGTATGTTCCTCTCTCTGTAATGATGAGTATGAACCGTCAATGAAGTGCAGATAAGAATAGTGAAACGAGAAACTTAATCAGCCGTGTGACATGTTTTAAGTTTTTTGGTAATTACAGTTCAGACCTGGCTCATTTGTCAAACTTACTTGTAAATCTTTATCGCTTCAATTGCTACAGCACATGAAACTGGATGGCCAGAATAAGTAAATCCATGCGAGAAAGCACCTGATATAAAATAAAATAAAAGAGTTTATAACAGCATTTTAAGATCAGAACATTGGGATATTACCACGGTGAACATTACTAAAACCGTACCTAGCTTGTTGCTTTGAGAATAAATGACATCTGCCACTTCTTTACTCATAAGAATGGCTCCAATCGGCATATATGCTGATGACAGTGCCTGCATATTAACACATTTAAAAGATGTCCAGGAAAAGTGAACAACAGAGATTAGCTTGTTAATCTCACCTTAGCTAAGGACACAAGATCTGGCTTGATGTTGTATTTATCACAGCCAAACATGGTCCCGAGTCGTCCAAACGCACATATCACCTGAATTAATGGCCAACCAAAATAAAAACGAATAATGGTATCTTTTCTTCTTGATAGATTTGGGGTCATGATCCGTTGCGTAGACAGTAAACATGGTTCAATTAGATATGCACATACCTCATCAGCAATGAACAGGATATCATATTTCTTAACAACAGCTTGGATCTGTAGCACAGAAAGAGAGAAAACATTCCGGTTAACAAAATGAAACGGGGAAAAGAACTCAGTGTCACATCCAACAAATATATAAACACTAAACTGCATAATCATGTTATTGGTACTAACAAAGATTCAGAAGATGACCTTTTCAAAGTAGGTAGCAGGTGGAGGTATCACACCCCCAGCACCCATTACGGGTTCAGCGATAAAAGCACCAATCTAATAAAAAAAGACATTTGTGTTAGATTGAGACGCCAGCATCTTCTTCGATGCATAAAGAGTGAAACACGCGTAAGTAATCACAGAATTATTACGGTTTCTGGTCCCTCCTTAATGATAAGATCCTCTAAATTCTTGGCTAATCTGGTTGAGAAGTCCTCTTCCGTTTCACCTGGACAAACAATTCCAAAGTTAAAATACAAGACTACCTTTACTTTAAAACTGGAAGTGGGAATCATTCATACCTGGAAGATGAAAACGCCAATAGTGAGGGCAATCTGTGTGCAGCACAAACGGTGCAGGTAAATCAAAATTTTGGTGAAGCGCTGGAAGACTAGAAGAACGGATTACATTTGTCAGGAACAGCAAACAATCTATAGCACTTCTAAAAAATATATCTGAGTAACAATATTTATCATACCCAGACAAACTTGCTGATATTAGAGTGGAACCATGGTACCTGAATTCATAACACCGCACTTATAAGAACTTTGGTGATCTTATAGTAACAGACAAACACAAAATGACAAGCAAATATCCTTTCTTACGATTTATTTCTCGCTATAAACTTTTTCTTCTCGGGCCTCCCAAGTGCGTTATTGTAATACCAAACTAGCTTGACCTGCATATATACATACATGAGATTTATTAAAAAAGGACTCTTGTATAGAAAGAGGAGAGATCAAGGTAAGGCGCATAGTTATGCAAACCTGTGTATCATTGGCCTCTGATCCACTGTTTACGAAAAATGCTTTGGCCATTTTGTTGGCCGTGAACATTTCTAAAAGATCCTTAGCAAGATCCTGAACATCACAGTATACTGCAATGAGTCTTTAAACAGCATACAGAAAGCATAAAACATACCGTAGAAAAACATTGTAATAATGAAACCAAAAGGAATAGTCTTGAGTACCAGAGAAGGTTTAGTAGTACGGTTCCAAAAGGAGTGATAAAACGGCAAGGTTTTCAATTGCTCAACAGCAGCAGAGACAAGCCTTGGCTCATTTCCTCCTGCAAGATTTTGGGGTATCAATGACATAATGTTAACACTTGCACCAATATCCAACTATATACAAGGAGAAACATCAAGCCATGTGCAACTAATAGAAGGAAGTGTACCTAAAGCTGTACACCAAAGACCAGCGAGAGAATCAAGATATTTCTTCCCATGGTCATCATACACATAACTTCCCTGCATAACAAATCAAGAAATGTCACACTTGTTTGTATTAACAATCAGCAATTACAATATAATGGTAATCACCTCGGATTTAGCAATGATCAAGGGATCTAAATCAGCACTCTGCCACCCAGCTGTAAAAGGTGCAAGCATATCATGCCCCTTTGACCTGCTCATTTCATGTAGGTCTAAGCAAACATTTTCACTATTCATGAAGCCTTGAGGCACCAGAAATCACAGTGAAAACTCACCCAACTGGGGATTTCTCCGGGGATGCCTGTGTAGTGAAGATCCTTGAGGTATAGTTCCCAGACATGCATTTGGACGAAGCAGCATACCTGCTGTGCAAATTAACCTGCCATGATGAGAAGGAGAGACATTAGCACTGAGGTTGAGCTATGAATCACATCACCTATTTAGGTTTTAGTTTATAATGAATTCCAAAGGGATTCCTCTTCAAATTATAAAGCATCATTGACAATATAAAAAATTGGTTCCCAGATGACTGGAGAATCTTCACAAGAATATACTCCCAAAAAGTCGCATGAAGGTGATTCGAAAAGAAAATTAAACTTTTCCCAGTTTTTGGCATTTCAACGTTCCTTAGAATCCTGATCTGTTAAGCGATACGCAGATGGATATCATGCTCAATGACGAAATGGAAACGACAAATCGATTGATTATTAACTAGTGACGAGTGACGTTTATGAATTTGGTTGATCCAGTGATAATTTCTCTAGGTCTGATGATGATCCAGTTAAAAAGCAAATCGAGGATCATCATCAATATGGGAATAGTAAGCAGCATCAAAGGAAAAAATAAATAAAAGAGAGAGAGAGAGAGAGAAGCGAGTGAGTAAGAAGTCAGATGATTTGAAGAGAACCTGAGTGGAACGAGCCAAGCGTCGGAGGCTGTTGATTACGGCCATTTCTCGGCGACCAGAGCGAAGAAACAGAGAGAGAGAGAGTATCAGAGATGAGCAGAGGAAATGAATCTCGCTCGTAGAAGAGGGAGTGTTGATGATAATAAAACAGAGGATTTTTCTTATTATGAATCAAAATATCTTTTTAACTCTTTGAGTTCCATTTGATTTTGACCAGTGACGTGTCATTGAGTCATTGTGTTACAATTTTTTTTTTTTTTTTTTATCAACGAGTCATTGTGTTACAATAATACTATAGTTTTTGTAAATTAATCATTTATCTGCTCCACATTTGGCAATTTTCTTCTTACCATATCAAATACTAGCACCAACCAGGCCAACTAGCAGAAATGGAAACATTATAATTTTTTGTTTAAATGTACGATTTTTCAAAATATTATACATCGAATCTACCGTTTTTCTTACGTATTCCTGAAGTAAAATAAATTATTTAAGTGAGTAATCAATAATCATAGTAGAGATTTATTGAAAAAAATGACAACACAAAACAAAACAAAACGGCAAGGTTTTTTTAAGAGAGCATAATTTAAAATACTGTCACTGTGTGCTCTTTAATTACTAGAAAGTTTCTGGAGTATGTCGGTACCATTTTTAGTATACTAGTTTGTCTTGTTATTGTGATTGATTGATAAACATCAAGTATTGCTGCAACAAGAGATTATCGCGATCAAATCCTATTTACTTGTAGTGAACGAAATTTTGAGGTGCATATACGTTTTTTTTATCAAGAATAGGCGAATGAAATTCAAAGTGATAACATAGTGGTGGTGGTACTAAAATTAAATTTTAGGTTACATGTCATTTTCTAGATATGAATTTGAATGACAAGAAAATAATGATCCCGTACTTAAAATTACAACAAACATTACAAAATCGGTCACATCATATCACAGCTGACAAACACGTTCCATAAGATAAAACTTTTATTTCGTTCTTCTCATTCAAATACTACTACTACTACTTCTCATTTTATTTCTTATCATTTAAAACTTGTATAGTATAAATGCAAGCATTAAAAACATACATTCTAAAGTATTGAAACGTCAAAACTTTGTTAAAAACAGGTATTCAAACTAAACTGCCTGCCGTTTTACAGCTCAATAAACGCTGCTAACTCCAGGTTACACGGCGCAATTTAGCACCTGACGGCGTGCAATCTAGTATCTATCTATCATTCATTCGTATCTGACGAGAGGGAAACGAAACGATAAATCAATTTTTAGCAAGTCAAGTCCTATCTGTATAATCTACTGAAATCTAGAGAGAGAGAGAGAGATAGATAGAAAAACATGGACTTTTTGGAGAGAGAGTGAAAAAGTAGCAGGCGAGAAAGACGGTCACTGACTGAAAATCACAAGACACCACTCACTCTCACTCTCTCTCTGAAGATCTCATCCGCCGATCTTTCCTTCCCACCGCCGGTAAAGGTCTCAGTTTTGCTTCTCAAATTTTCTCAGAGTTTCCTGCAAAGTTTGGCTTTTTGATCTTGATTAAGTGTTTCATTGCTATATTTCTGGTTTCAATTTTGGGATCCAACATTGTCTGAAGAATTTAGCGACTCAATTGTATGCTTTTAGCTGCTTATCAATAAAACCCAAAAGGAAAGTTTTCATTTTTATGAATAAGTCAGTTGCTAAAATTCAACAATCCTGCAGGCTGATCAAATTGAAATTGATACAATGGGTGCCTCGGGGAGATGGATTAAAGCATTGGTTGGTTTCACCAAATCTGATAAGTCAAGGTCTTCAAAGAAAGATGAAAATGTAAGCACACTATATGCTATTGTATCTTTATCTATACAACCTTCATTTATCTGTATGTGCATAATATGTTTGCTTTAACCGATGAAGGTGAAGATTGCCACAAAGAGCCGGTTTGGGAGAAAGAAGTCAGTTGATTTTGACGCTGAAAAGTTTCAAGAGTTTGAAGATTCCAGTATGATAGATACTGGGGTCTCTACTTCAACTTCACTGCAATCATATGGTGCTGCTAATGAAGAACAAAGGAAGGAACATCAAGCTGCAACACGCATCCAAACAGCTTATCGAGGATTTCTGGTATCAATTTCAACATCAAGTAATCTGTGTTGTAAATCTATGGCTTTGGCTGGACTGAAATAAGATGATACATTTCTCAGGCTAGAAGAGCTTTACGAGCGTTGAAGGGATTGGTTAGACTTCAAGCTCTTGTTAGAGGACACGCTGTGAGAAAACAAGCAGCTGTGACGCTTCGATGTATGCAAGCGTTAGTAAGAGTTCAGGCTCGTGTGCGTGCAAGACGTGTCCGTCTCGCCTTGGAAAGTGAAACCGGTGAGCAGACACTTCAACAACAGCTAGCAGATGAAGCTCGAGTTCGAGAAATAGAGGTAAACAGATGATCCCTTCTCTCAGTTATCTACAAACTTCATATTTTTTTTTCTTAAACTTCTGTAGAGAGAATTATAGTCTCTGTGTTATCATCTCACAGGAAGGTTGGTGCGACAGCATTGGCTCTGTTGAACAAATCCAAGCCAAGCTGCTAAAGAGGCAGGAAGCTGCAGCTAAGCGTGAGAGAGCTATGGCATATGCTTTGACTCACCAGGTTACTCACAACCTCTATGCTACTTGTTTGAATTTGCTCACTTTTTATGAATCATAGCTTTCACTGAATAGTCTTATCAGATTTGGTTGTGCTCTCTGTTTGAATTTGCTCACTTTTTTGCTCTCTGTTAATAGTTTCTTTGTGGCTGCAAAAGGATCTTTCTTTCTCATACATATGAATTGCTCTCATGTAGTGGCAAGCAGGAACTAGGCAGATATCTGCGTACAGTGGGTTTCAACCTGACAAGAACAACTGGGGATGGAACTGGTTGGAGAGATGGATGGCTGTTCGTCCATGGGAGAATCGGTTTCTTGAAAGCAACCTCAGGGAAGATGCAAATCTAGGCGAGAACAGTTTGGAGCAGTCTGAGAATGTGCATAAAACTCAGATGAAAAGTGGAAGCAAGTTGCCACCAAACACTTCAAATCTTGCTGCATCTGGTGGTGTTTCAAGTCAGAAGGTAACAGGTCCATCTCAGTCCGATTCGTCTTCTCCTGGAGTGTCTTCAAGCGTTCCAGTGGTATCCAAGGGTAAGTCAAAGTCTGCTGCTAAAGACGATCTCGCTGGAGAAGTTAACTCAAGACCTGTTGTTTCTGGTCCAAGATCGCATAGCAATCCGAAAGAAAGATCTTCAAAGGAACGTTTGTCTCTTCCAAACACTGGTCAGATCTCTTTCTCTCTACCCTTAGAAGCAAATACATTTTGATGTTTGAAACATTCTTGTTCGTTTTGTTGACACATTGTGAATATTCTTGAGCAGGAAAGTCCTCAGGGTCTCAGGCAGCTAAAGCCAACAGAACGGGAAAACTCACGACAGCATCTCAGAAAGTAGCTGAGGATAAAGCTTCCCAAAACCAGAGAAGACGCAACTCCGACCCAATTAAACAGAGGCTCGCATAGCTTTGTTAAGCGTGCAGCTCTGAGAATCGTCAGTCCCAAATCCCTCCTGCCATCGTCCTGTACATATACAGCTTCTGATGAAAGGAAAGAATAAACAGACAAGATCATGGGAGAAACACAATCTGCTTGGTTCATCGATCAAGAGGAGAACGACTGTTCTGTCTCTGCCATATATGTTTAGCCATCCTTTTTCTTATTCCATGCATGATTCTCTGTGGATTCATCTTATATTGAATCGGTAAGTATAGTGTTATTGTTAAGTTAAAAGTGTTTGGGGTATATTTTGTTAAAACTTTTTCAGCTCCCAATGTGATTATACTCATCATTATATAGTTCCTTGTTTTGTATACGTTATTTTAATTTAAGGAGTGATTATCATCTTGTTACCAGTAGTTATCTGACTGAACAAGTGAACAACCTCCTTACTTGAAAATATATATACTGTACAGTTACAAATATTTGACATACAATATATTTTTATACAAGATCATAAAAAGTCTAAAAGAAAAAAAGTCGTAATCGTACGTGGACCAACCATTTTGAAAGCCTGCCTAAGCCTAGTAGGCGCCCCCCTAATCCATGATGCCATTATTCACGCTTCCTCTAATGACCCCTCTCTGCAAGTGTTGGCACGCGCAACGCGTGCGCAGTTGGGGAAAAAATCAAACACCGAAAAACAAACACAACTAAAACAAAAAAAAAGTCTTTTAAAAAATAAATAAAAAATAAATGGAGAGATATTATGATGATGATATCAACATGGTGCTGCGTTAAGACAGAAAGAAGAAACCCTAAAAGAGGAATCATCGTGCCTCCCTCCTCCGCCCACTCGCTCCCTCAGATCGCGTGAACACCACACACGTTTCCTCTCTCTCTCTCTCCCTTCTCTATCATCATCCTCCTCCTTCCCGCAGATCGAAAACGCCAACTCGCACAGATTGGCGCGTGCGTTCTATCGTCTTCTTCCTCTCCACGAGACCTTCTTCCGATTCGCCTCTGTTCCCCAATATCTCCCCTTTCGTACCAAGGTAATTTCAATTTCCGCTTTTCAGTGTACCAGAAATGACGGGTTTGGTTTGGTTAGGTTATACAGTGAGCTTCGATCAAAAATTTGATGAAATTGGATTCGAGTATATTCGTTGCTCAAAGTAATTTTACTTCACAAATGCTTATACATTCTCTGGCGAATTCATCGAATTGGTGTGTTTAATTTCAGTTGAATTCTCTGATTGTGTTATACGTTTTGACCTAAAATTCAAAACTTTGTTAGTGTTGTTGCAGGAAAGTCTTAATTTTTGTTAAGTCATGGATATAGATCTTCGACTACATTCAGGTGACCTATGCAAAGAAGGTGATGAAGAAGACAGAGGACTCGACAATGTGCTACAGAACGAGCACAAGCTCCACGACGCTGATGAAGAAGAAGAAGACATGGATATCGGCAAAATCGAGGACGTTACCGTCGAGGTACACACTGATGACAGCGTAGGGATGGTGAATGTTCCATCTGGAGGAGAATTGGTTGAGTACACTGAAGGCATGAATCTCGAACCTCTCAACGGTATGGAGTTCGAGTCGCACGGCGAAGCTTATTCCTTTTACCAGGAGTACTCTCGAGCTATCGGGTTCAACACCGCGATACAGAACAGCCGGAGATCGAAGACGACGAGAGAGTTTATCGACGCCAAGTTCGCTTGCTCTAGGTACGGCACCAAGAGAGAGTATGATAAGTCTTTCAACAGGCCGAGAGCTAGGCAGAGCAAGCAAGACCCTGAGAACATGGCTGGGAGGAGAACGTGTGCGAAGACTGACTGTAAAGCGAGTATGCATGTGAAGAGAAGGCCTGATGGGAAGTGGGTGATTCACAGCTTTGTGAGGGAGCATAACCATGAGCTTTTGCCTGCGCAAGCTGTGAGTGAGCAGACGAGGAAGATTTACGCTGCTATGGCTAAGCAGTTCGCTGAGTACAAGACTGTGATCAGCTTGAAAAGCGACTCGAAGAGCTCGTTTGAGAAAGGTCGGAGTTTGTCAGTGGAGACAGGGGATTTCAAGATCTTGCTTGACTTCTTGTCACGGATGCAGATCTTGAACTCAAACTTCTTTTACGCGGTGGATCTTGGAGATGACCAGAGGCTGAAGAATGTGTTTTGGGTGGATGCGAAGAGTAGGCATAACTATGGGAGTTTCTGTGATGTTGTTTCTCTGGATACAACGTATGTGAGGAACAAGTATAAGATGCCGCTTGCTGTTTTCGTTGGAGTGAACCAGCATTATCAGTATATGGTTCTTGGTTGTGCTTTGATATCAGACGAGAGTGCAGCGACGTTTTCTTGGTTGATGGAGACGTGGATGAAGGCGATGGGAGGACAAGCTCCAAAGGTTTTGATCACTGAGCAAGACGCTGTGATGAACGCAATTGTTCCTGAAATCTTCCCTAACACTCGGCATTGCCTTTTCCTCTGGCATGTGTTGGTTAAGGTCGCTGAGAATCTTGGTCAAGTTGCTAAGCAGCATGAGCATTTTACACCGAAGTTTGAGAAGTGCATTTACAAGTCATGGAAAGAGGAAGACTTTGCGAGGAGGTGGTGGAAGATTCTTGCGAGATTCGGCCTCAAGGAAGATCAGTGGATGCAGTCTTTATATGAAGACCGGAGGAAATGGGCACCGACGTACATGACTGATGTTCTCTTGGCAGGGATGTCTACACCTCTAAGAGCTGATAGTGTTAACGCTTTCTTCGACAAGTACATGCATAAGAAGACTAGTGTACAAGAATTTGTGAAGCTATACGATACCATTTTGCTAGACAGATGTGAAGAAGAAGCCAAAGCTGATTCCGAAACGTGGAACAAGCAGCCAGCAATGAAGTCTCCGTCACCGTTTGAGAAGAGTGTCTCTGAAGTTTACACTCCTGCTGTGTTCAAGAAGTTCCAGAGTGAAGTTTTGGGTGCGATTGCGTGTAGTCCCAGGGAAGAGAACCGAGATGGGGCATGCTCTACTTTCAGAGTTCAGGATTTTGAAAACAACCAGGACTTTGTGGTGACATGGAACCACGCAAAGGCTGAAGTCTCTTGCATCTGTCGGTTATTCGAGTACAAAGGCTATCTCTGCAGACACACGCTTAACGTTCTCCAGTGTTGTCATCTTTCTTCAATCCCTTCTCAGTACATATTGAAACGGTGGACAAAAGATGCAAAGAGCCGGCATTTCTCAGGAGAGCCTCAGCAGTTGCAGACTAGGCTGCAGCGGTATAACGATCTCTGTCAACGAGCGTTAAAGCTGAATGACGAGGCGTCCTTCTCTCAAGAGAGCTACAATGTAGCTTTCCTTGCTATTGAAGAAGCTTTGGGAAACTGTGCTGGTGTTAACACTTCCGGAAGAAGTCTTCCAGATGTTGTCACGTCACCGACTCAAGGTCTGATTTCGGTTGAGGAGGATAGCCAGAGCAGAAATGCAAGCAAGACTGGCAAGAAAAAGAATCCAACCAAGAAAAGAAAAGTAACTTTTTGTTTACCATCTCTCTGTGCATACACTTTGTTAGCTTTACAAGTCTTAAGATCCCGTCTCCGGATTGCAGGTGAACTCAGAGCAGGAGGTTATGCCAGTTGCAGCGCCTGAAAGCATGCAACAGATGGTTAGTCTTTGTTTACATATCGTAGCAAGTCTCTGTTAAACTAGCGTCCACTAAGGATTTGATAGCTGAGTTTTTATAATTGCAGGACAAGTTGAGCCCGAGGACAGTTGGTATAGAAAGTTACTATGGAACACAGCAGAGCGTGCAAAATATGGTAACTAATCACATATTTGTTGCATGTTCTTATGATTTTTGAATGAAATTGTGGTACTGATATGTGTTTTTTTACAGGTGCAGCTGAACTTAATGGGGCCAACTCGTGATAACTTCTATGGGAATCAACAAACAATTCAAGGATTGGTATGAAAAATCGACAATGACACCTATCTTCTGCTGTTTTTCTTTTCATTAACTTTGGATAAACAAAAACAATCTTCGGCTGGTTTTTCTGTAGCGACAGTTGAACTCAATAGCGCCGAGCTACGACAGTTACTACACTGCTCAGCAAGGCATCCATGGACAGGTACTTAAACCTATTCTCAGAGCTTTCAAGAACACTTTCAATCTTTTACAAGACTGCGAACAGAAATATTCAATGATCATTCTTTGTTCTTTGTAGGGAGTAGATTTCTTCCGTCCTCCCAATTTTCCTTACGATATCCGGGTAAATTTTCGTTTGTCATGACAGATTTCTTACTTTTTCTTGTTCTGTTTGTATCAACTGATCATCTTTGTGCATGGAAACTTACTTTACAGGACGATCCTAATGTGAGGGCTACGCAGTTGCATGAGGACGCATCCAGACACTCGTAAACGAAACTGTAGCCAAAGCGCGTATCAAATCTTTAAAGAGTCTGTGGATGGGAAGATTCAAATCTCGGTTGAAGAGAAGCCAACCTAACCTGCACAAGAAGAAAGCTCATTTCACGATCAGGTTTTGGAACAGAACAAAGAGGAGGAGCATGCTCTGTTATATCTTCAAGTGTTAAATAGGAATGTTGTATTGTTTCGGTTATTATAATCCCCCAAGAGATTCGCTTGCTGTTAATATTGTTTGTGTTTGTATTAGCCTTTGATGATCTTTCAAGCTTTGATCATTGACTGTTCGATTTTTAGATGAGGGAGATACAGTGTTTAGAGGATTATTTTCTCTATTTGTAAACTCTTGTTAATTCTTTTGATCAAGCTTCTTAAAATTTGTATCTGATTTCAACCACTTAGAGATTGTTATATGAATTTGTAGAAATAAATCTCAAATGCAAACGACAAGCCTTTGTATTCATATTAATGATTGATGCAGAATTGTAACAAAAGAGATCGATGATGATGTTTATGTTACGTATCACGAGGTCAGAATCAGATTATGGTTTTCTTGGAAAATTCTCAATAGTTTCCTCTTCGGTCGTCTCTTGTATCACATTCATTGAAAGTCACCTACCCCGCCAATTAATTTATGTCCACTTATAATTCCTGATAAACTACCCTATTAATTGTGAAAATACTAGTGGTAATTTACTAATTTATCTTTCCTTAGTTTGGATTTAAATAGTCATAATCATAACATAAATATTCAAATAGTCTTACGAAATTTAATACAGACACCTTCCAATACAATATGGTTAAATAAACTATTCGTAGCTGCATGTTCTTGATTTTACTTGACCTTATTATGTCTCTCAAGTATCATATACCAAAGTTATTTCTTTCTGTAATTGTTTTTTCTTTTTTTCATGGATAATCGACTGAGTAATCGTTATCCCTGATTAAAGCAACCTACAGTCTTCTCATTATGTTATTATGGGTTGAACAGAATTGTCGGTGTGTTATATTTCATTACGTCTAACCTAATAAGATAGTTCTAAGAATGATATACATATACAATAGTAGTACAGTAGTACTAGCTAGTAGCTATATATAATCTGAGAAACCTTATTGTTATTATTATCAGACGACCATAAATATAATACGGCTACTGCACAAGCACTAGGCAGAGGCAACGTGAATATGAGATATGAATATAATTAACGTTGTGGTTAGGAAGAACGTACATGAAACATGTCGTCAGCTCTGTGACGATTATGTAAAGTAAGGGACTTATTTTACTATTTGATAGAAGAACAACACAGTGAAATGGGCCAATTTCGTCAACTTGTTGGGAAAGTAGCCAATACCAAACCAAATTCTAGTTTATTGGTAAAACTCAACTAATTGTAACTTCATGTTCATAAGGTCCTATTTAATTATTTCTTCTGCTAAATCATGATAATATCGAATCAGATTAAATCATATGAATAAAAATTCAACGGTCAAGATTGATCTAGAATAGTCTTCCTTTGACTAAGTCGAACCAAAAATTAAAAAACTCAAATACTTAAAGAACATACGAAGGCAAAATGTTTTTTCCTTTCTTACAATCTTCTTCACACAGTCTTCAGACACACAGACACAAGAAATGGCTAACCCAAACGAATGGTCGTCTCAGTTCTACAACAACAACCAAACCTTCTTCACAACTTCCACCACCACTTCAACAGCCGTCACAACCACAACCACCACCACTACCGGTGAAGCCAACTCCATAGACTCTCGTCTGAGTCCAGAAACCGGTCGTGTAACCAAACCCGCACGTAGAAGATCAAGAGCATCACGTAGAACACCAACAACACTTCTCAACACCGACACATCCAACTTCCGAGCCATGGTTCAACAATTCACTGGCGGACCATCCGCTATGGCTTTCGGGTCCGGTAACACTACTTCCGGTTTTAGCCTCACCTCTTCGTCGGATCCATCCGCTGGATCTTCCCAACAAGCTCCTTGGCAATATAACTTCCAGCCTCACGCGCCGCCTCCACCGCAACGGCCTTATATGTTCTCGTTGAGCAACGTGAACCCTGTCGTTGGGTATAGTAACATGAATAACCCTAATACGGTTGTTTCCGGTGTGTTTGGGACGACGGGTGGTTCTGCTCCGTCGTCGTCGAAGGAGGCGACGAATAGTAATACGCCTTCCTCGAGGCTACAATGAGAAAGCGATTGGATTCTTTTTTGATTTTTTTCTTTTTTTTTCGCATAAAGGCAGAAATGTTAGGTACTGACTTTCTTTGTCATAGAATGAAAAATTTGACTTTTGTATATTTAAGTTTTTTCGTTTTCATATTCAAGCTTTTATCTTTGTTTTAGGATTTTAGCATTATCATGATAATGCCCTAAATATGCAAATATTCAGTGACTGAAGTTGCATATATACTTGCATTCCGATTCGGAAAATAAAATAGTGTATATTTTTGTAAAGAAAAAAATATTATTCATATGGATTATGGAGCCATATTTTTGTGTAGTATAGCCTTAGTTGGATTTAACTAATATGCTCCAACGCCAAAATGTCACATATGTTAAAAACATACTTATAATAGTATATTTTCACGTGAAGTTCTCGGTGCATGTGAAATTTTATTTTATCAAATGTTAGTCACATCCAACTCTTCGATTCTTATTGGATTGTAGACATTCAAGCATGAATCCATAATTCCATATGTTCATTCACATCCAGGTTTTGTATTCTTATTGGATTGTAGAGGTAATTAGGTAAAGGTACATCCACATCAATCCCTAAATGAGCTGCTCTTGATAATAAAGATTAGAGAATATGAATATAAGTTATCACTTTATAGTTTAAAATTTATAAAACGTGCATAGAATTGAGGATATATTAGGAAAATTAAAATTGCTTACATCCAACTTTTCTATATTCTTGTTCTTATTGGATTGTAGTCTGTAGAGACATCCAAACATGAAATTAATGTGAATGTTGCTTTGCCAAATGAAATCGTGCGATAATAGAGAATATGAATATAAGTTATAACACTATTTTTTATTTTTGTTAGGGATGTTATGCATGGCATACTAGTCTCATGTTATAACATGACTTGTAGATGGAAAACAGTGATTAGCTTTTGTTTATGAATATTATTTGGCTTTTTCTCTTTGTCTCCAATCATCAACTTTCAAGACTGTTGAAACATGTTGGAGAAGAATTTTCTTAAAGTGCACCGGAATAATCTTTAGCAATAATAAAATGGAGAAAGAGTCTTATTGGATCATATAGAAAATTAGAAATCAAAGTTGCCTTTGGTTTGGAAACAGGGAAAGTGTTTTTGGGTGAAAGGTAGGCTACCAACAAGCCTAGATTCTTACGTTATCGTTTTGTTGGTTGATTCTCTATCATCTCATTTCCATCGATCGTACTAATTATTTATTGTGATTATAACTAATAATTATGATTTAGAGTACTGAGACGGGTCTTTGACGTTGATCTATGTTAAATATAGGAGTTTGGCCAATATACCAAAGCCTCGCATTCACAAGACAAAACAAATAGTTATAGAGTTTTTTTTGTTTTTGCATTTGTGTTTAGATTTTAGCTTCTACGATAAATACATAAAGAGAATAACTTTTATCATGCCGTAGGAAATAATAAATAATATGGAAAAATACATTGAAAATTATGACAAAACTGACTGAGAAATTAGTTGGGAAGAGGGGATGAATCTAAAGCACATTGTGGGTCCTGTAAGATTCCAGTGAAATTGCACTCTTCTTTTCTTAACAATATGCAATTTGAGTTCAATCACCAATTACTATACTATACAAAAAAAACATCTAAAGACTCTAAACCATTTTTTATATGATTAATTTATGTCTAATTTTTAACTTAGGTTTGAAATTTCAGTTCCATACTTCCATTCATCAATTACTTTAAGTTATACAAAAATGAAAATAATTATAATACATTAAAGTTTACAAGAGGCCTAGAGTGAAGATGAGAATCAGGAAACTATACAATAATAGTGTTATTTTTATCTACATCTCTCTTTGTAATACTGTACACAAAGACCAAACTGCACAATGTGGGGAAAATAATGGTTCTGAATTTCACAATTTTTACTCCTGTCTCATGTAAGAATGATTGATGAATACAATGATGAACAAAGAGTACTGTTTACGGCCAAAAATATTTGCCTCAGTATCACCAACAAAGAGCTTCAGAAAGCAAAGAAATGAGAGCTTTTATCATCTCACTTTTCTTCCACATCTCTTGCTTTGATCGTCCATTATTGGCATTCTTCTTCACTCCTCCAATTCCAAACTCGGACTAACATCTGGAAATGTAGTCAGAAACGAATCGCCTCTCATATCTTTAGCCAAACCATCAATCACATCATATATCTCACTAGACTGAGGATGCTCTTGATCTCTAGACACAAAACTGTTGACATAACCAGCAACTTCAATCCCACTTCGACCAACTTCTTTCCTCAAACCCTTTTCTCTCATTTCTCTCCTCAACCTATCAACTCTCCTCCAATCTTGCTCCTCAGCATACATATTCGAGAGCAGAACCTGATACCCTGAAAAGTTCTTCCCTTTATCTACTTTACCCAACTTCTCTGAAACAGTCTCAGCTAGCTCAAGCTCACCGTGTAGTCTACAAGCACCAAGCACCGAACCCCACAGCTCAGCCACGTTTCCTTCTTCCCCAAGCCCTTTAACAAACTCGTACGCTTCGTTAACACGACCTACTCTCCCTAACATATCTGTAATGCAGCAATAGTGCTCATTTGAAGGCTGAATGTTATAAACTTCTCTCATCTCCTCAAATATACTGAGACCTTCATCAACTAAACCGGAGTAGCTGCAAGCTGATAACACTGCAACAAAAGTGATAGCATCAGGTTTGATTCCCGAAACTTCCATTGAGCGAAACAGAGAGACAGCTCTCTCTCCCATTCCATGTTGTCCATACCCCAATATCATCGTAGTGTATGTCACAGAGTTTCTCTCTTCCGTTTGTGAAAACATGTTCTCTGCGTACTCTATCGCTCCTGACTTCGAATACATATCAACTAAAGCAGAAGCAACAAACACGTTGTGATCCAAGAACTGCCTGATAGAGAATCCATGAAGCTGTTTCCCTAAATCAATACTACCTATTTGGCTACAAGCAGGAAGAATCGAAGCCACGGTTACAGCATTAGGTCTGATACTCTGCTCTATCATCTTCTTGAACACAGCAAACGTCTCCTCTGTGTATCCGTTCTGCGTGTAACCTGAAATGATAGAGTTCCAAGTAGCTTGATCTCTCTCACCATAGCCACTTCTCTCAAAAAGCCTCTGTGAGATCCTTATCAGTCCTGACTTAGCATACATGTCGATAAGGTAACTATTCATTCCTTCAAAC
Organism: Microthlaspi erraticum; assembly: GCA_902728155.2. NCBI lineage: Eukaryota > Viridiplantae > Streptophyta > Magnoliopsida > Brassicales > Brassicaceae > Microthlaspi > Microthlaspi erraticum. The sequence continues at coordinate 101,418 of CACVBM020001092.1, forward strand.
TCAATCCCTTGCCTGATAAGGAAACCATGAGTCTGCTTCCCTATCTCCTTGTTTCTAAGATTTGACGCAGCAGAAAGCAAAGCAGTCACAGTTATTGAATCAAGCTTAAACCTTTGCTTCTGCATCTCGTAAACCAGCATCAATCCTTCATCATCTAGTCCATTTTGAACAAAAGCAGAGATCATAGTGTTCCATGATACAACATCTCTCTCTCGCATCGAATCAAAGACACCAAACGACTCGTACACAGAGCCACACCTTGAGTACATAGCCATCAACGAGTTAAATATCACAATCGGCAGCTCTTGAAAGTTCTTGCTCACAAAACCATGAAACTGCCTTGCTAATTCCACTTCCTGCAGAGCTGAAACCGCACTCGCTGCTAACAGAAACGTCACTTCATCAGAAACAATCTCTTTTGATCCTATTGCTTCAAGAAAAAGCTCAATACTTTCAATCAAGAAATCGTTCTGAACATAGACGCCGATCATTGTGTTCCACACCTCAATGTTCCTCTCAACACAAGAGTCAAAAACTCTCCTTGATGACTCAAGATCGCCGAGCTCTGCATACATGGAGATAGCCGAGCTCACAACAAACAAGTCCTTCACATACTCATCTCCCAATTTCAGCATCAAACCGTAAAAGACGTTAGCTTTCTTAACGCTTCTCGAACTCGACACCGCGGGGAAGACATTCACAAAGCTAACGGGACTCGGCTTTATCTCCATCCTCATCATGATCGCAAACTGCCTACAAGCTTCTGCATTTCTCTCTGTTTTCACATACCAAGAAATCAATGTATTCCACGCCACAACGTTCTTCTTACGCATATTATCGAACACTTTACGCACAACATCGTACTCGGGAGATGCCAATTCACTCAAGCAAGAGACGTACATGTTCATCAGAGAGTTATGAACAACCCTGCTCGAGTTCTGCAAGCAACGGATCAAATGGCAATGCACGGCTTTACCAGCTCTCAAGTTCTTGGTCTCAGCGCAAGCCTTGAGTGTGGAGGAGTAAGTGTAAGGGTCGGGGTTGGTGAAAGGCGCCGTCTTTTTCATCCGGGAGTAGAAGAGGAGAGCCTCGTGGGGGAGATTGTTGCAGATGAAGCCGATGATGATGGTGTTCCAGAGAACGGTGGTTGGTTTGGGAATTGTGTCGAACAGTTGGCGTGCGAGTTTCGGGTTTCCGTCTTGGCAGATTCTGCTGAGGCGGGAACGGATTGAAGCGGAAGGTGTTTGGGGAGTGAGGTTTGGTGGGGAGAAGGTGGTGGAAGAGTGGCGGGTTTGGGTTTGCGACGGAGATTGGAATGATAGTGGTGGTGGCGGTGGAAGAGGTAGAGCTGATCCGGCCATTGTGATGGAGATGATGATGATGGAGAAGAAGAAGAAGAAAAGAAGAGCCTTTATTGGCTTTCTCTTCACTCTCTTATGTTATCATCTTTGAAGTTTCAGTGATAAGAGTTTGTTTTGTTCGTTATTTTCCTTATCTCTCTCAATCAATAAAAACTTCTACTAAATACTAATTATAATATTGAACTTCACCAAAAATAGAAATAACATATGCTTTTCAAAATAAATTTAATGAAAGTCCTATGCTAACAATTTCTTTGATTATTTCATTAGTAAAAAAATTAAAATTTATAGATTTGGTATTTGTTGTTTTCTTCTAAATCAAATCTTCACCAAATTAACTCAAAAAACCTTACGATATTGGGCTTAGGTTGGGCTTAGCCGCTTATGGTTGGCTTGTATATTGGGCTCTAAATATTTTTGACTTCTTACCCAAATTTCTCTTGTAAGGATTTGAAGTGATATATTGATGAAGATGAAGGCTTTTTCATGAGCATCTATCTATCTATGCTTCTCTTCATTTGCATTCATTTTTTTTTTCATTATTCTAAGGAGTGATTCATCTTTGGATTAATCTTGGAATTATGACTTGATTATGTTTTAGGGTGGTAGTTGGTGATATCTTTTATTAGAATATTCTTATAAGTGCTATACATTTGGCTTTGATCAATTATAACTTTTTGACGTTTTACATAACAGTGACTAATTTTAGCAGGAGAAAAAATGGAAACAAAACATTAATTTTGTATAAAGACAGAAAATATCAAATATTCATATTAAAAAGAGAGAAAAAAAACTATGAAAGAGAAGTATTGAATCTTCGTAGAGGATCTTCATGAAACCAAACTGGAGTATTTGACATGTGAAGCCACTAAAACTTCCGTAAAGCAACTTATTCAGCTATAAAGCATCGAAACATTATCAGTGTTTCATACCAAAAAAAAAAACATTATCAGTGTTAATCTAAGAGATAAAGTCTTTGAAAGAATGGCCAAGTCTACAAACAAAATATGTACTGTTACAAACCCAAATCCGAACCCTTCGAAATATTAGTAAATATGTTATATGTATAAACAACTGTTTTTATTTTCTCATCTGTCAAGATTCTCTGGACATTAATTATTTTTGTCACGTATATGAAAATAATTTTGTTTGTACCGAAAACGTATTCACACAATAGCTGGCTTATATTTAAAACGTGTATATGATCAGTACCTCCAAATGAAATTTTTATTTCAAAGTTATCTAAATATAGCTAAGAAAATTTAGATTCAACCAAAATTTAGCAGAAGATATCACAGGATAAGTTGAAAAAATGACAATACGTAACAATATTTTCACATTCAATCGCGTCACAAAAATAATAGAGTTTGGATCCTTTTGTTCCACTACAATATTCCGAGTACATGCTTTTTTGGCATCTTGAGGTGCAATTATAAATTTGGCTTTTCTGGGGGACCTTGCAGAATAGACGTTTCGAAAATCAATAATACAGTAGGAAACACACAAAAATATTAGTAAAAATAATTAGGAATCTCAGATAATTAATTAGAAAAATATATACTTACTTCTGTCCTTTCAAATTCAATATCGTATCAATTGACATTTTGTTTTAAGTATCGTTTTCGATTAGATTTCCAAATTTAACTTCACGCCAAAATTAATTAAAATATATAAAATCGAACGATATACCAAAAACGAGTGTGTTATTGATTCTAATTATTGATGTTTTAGAACGCAAGCACGTATCTTATAGGTGACCTCTGCAAATGATGAAAATATAATGACTTTGGAGACTTTCAAAACGGCAACACTTTAGAAGTGCAAAGAAAATATCAAAAACGATGATTGTATTTTGATCCAATGTGTTTGCTCGTTTCTTCTAGTGATTGACCGACTTCAAGAAAATGTCAAAAACGATTATCGTTTTCTTCTGTCCCAATATTATTCTCTTTTCTGGTGCTGGCGATGGACCGAAGTGTAAACTATGAATCGATTATCGTTTTCTTGTCCCACTTTTTTGCTCTCTTCTGTTAGTGATGGACCAACAACGTGTCTTTATGATTTATCGATTGTACTCAAGTACTCCTACGACCAATTGTTTTTCTCTTTTTCTTTCTTTCTTTTTTGAATTATTGTTGCGGTTGTGAGAGCATGAAACAAAGAGACGAGTGGTATAGTCACATGCATGAATAGATGAGAATGAGACCCATTATTTATTTAGATTTTTTTCTGGCTCAAGCATGAGATCCATTCGTATTTTCAAAGAAAACATATCCATTTCTGTTACCATTGAAACCCTACTCGCCACCCTGTAACCACGTCCATAACTTAGTTTCGTTTTCTTCACCATAAATATATTGGAAGGACCAAACTTTTTGTTTTCGTTTTTTTCTGAAACATTGAAGGACCAAATATTGATACTTTCAGTTTCGTGATTTTCTCATACAGAGTGGGTTTATAGCTGAATTAGACGATAAATCTTATTATGTTTTGCGATTGTGTCATATTGATGTTAAAAAGAATACGGCTGAAAAAGGGTTCAATTTACGTATAACAATTACAATTCCTAGAGATGATATTTAGAAAATCGAATATATGATCACTAAATGATAAAAAAAAAAAAACATATCATTGTTGTATACGCGAAAGAATCAGTATAGTTGAAGTTTTAACACCTTTTTGGTTTTTAAACAGTACATTTTTCAGTTTGGTTTGTTTAAAACTGCGTAAAATTCCCTAAAAGTGATCACCGTTTGATTTTTTATAACATCTATATAATACTGTATTATTAGCTTTAATTAGTAGGTGTTGATCTATTTACAGTATACTTTTAATTCTTATTCTGGATATGATACGAGCAACCATCACTATAATATAGTAGTATAAGATTAATATTTAAAAAGACTACAAGAGCGAGCGTGTGACCCATTTCGTAGATTTGTGATTCTAGGCAAAATTTGATCCTCAATTTCTGTAAGTAGAGACACAAAGTAACACCCAAAATAAATTATCTAAAATCCTTATAAAGAAATGTGGACCTAACACTGAAGGATCAACAATATTGAGAGAAAATGATGTCTTTACTTGTATGTGACTATATAACATAGAGAATGTGAAGTGCCTCTTAAGTCAAATAATAATGCAATTTATTTCATAATTTGTCCCCACTGGCCATTACACTACAAAAAGATTTGCTTGCTCCCATTGCTTTCATCCAATAATTACAAAATATGGCTACCTCCAAGCTTATTTCCTAATCTTATGACAATAATATAGCGAAGGTTAATTTAGTGACTTCTAAAAGTTATAGAGTAGGCATTATCTAAGCTTAATAGACTAGAGCCTGAGAATGTTGGGAAATTTCTCTGATTTAATGTTGGATTTCATGATCTTATATATCTGAAATTTGGACAGGATCCTAAAACTAGTTTGCGTTATGGGTAAATTACATGAATATTAACTTCTTTCAAGAAAAATAAACTATCAGACAATAGTTATGGGTTTTATACCTTACCATGGTGATTTTATTTTTACTAAAATTTTCGTTTCCCCACGTTTGTTATATTGCAGCTTAACCATTATTTCTAATGTGCAAAATATTCAAATAAATTTGTATTTAAGTGTTAATAAAAATTGATGTTCATATATTAGTGGTTTTTCCCCCTTCAACAGACTACTGGTAAAAAATAATACTCCAGTAACAACAAAAATTAGAAAACTGAAGTCGGCAATACAGAATTTGCTAAAAAACAATTAACTTTTTTGTAAACTTAATAAGAAAACAGTATTCGTATGTCGGTATATACTGGCCTGCGTCTATATATGATATGTTCATATCTGTGCTATAATACAAAACTTCCACGTGAGTACATAATGAAATAATACTAACCTACATTTCTATATAAGATGTATATAACAAACGAATTTCCCACTATATAATAATTTGAAAACTGTAAGGAATAAGGAACGATAAAATGGAATGGGAAATGTGTAATTCAGTTAGTTAAGAGTCGAAGCAAAGTTGTGTTAAAGAGTTTCGAATTCAAAAGAATGTAAAAAGGAAACACGAGACTGCATCCAATATTTACAATAATGAATTATTACTTTTATATCCAATTTTACAAGACAAAAGTGAACTATTCTTCATATTAAAAGTATAATACCGGCTAAAGCGGGTCTTAAATCTACTAGCTAAGCTAGGTCGTGAATTCTTAATTATTCAAGTAGTAATTTAAAGAACCTAGAACTACAAACATAGGCCAATTTAGGAAAGTTTGACATAACCCTTTATTTTTCTCTTTCTGTAACTAAGTGACGTTAAATATGCTTTAATCAAATCTATTTTCAATCGCCTACGTTGCATTATGGTGCTTACTTCAAGACGTACAAAAAAAAAAATCTTCGAAGATTATCTATATAAAAGGGAACACAGTCATATTCCTACTTACCGAATCTCATTCTGTCACAGACACAAACCCATTCCACGAAGATGGGGTTTCGCACACAAAACCTCCCATTTCTCGTTCTCCTCCTCTTCGGCTTCTTTGCCGTCACCTTCGCTCGTCACTGTAGCCCAAGCCCTCCAAAACCAACACATCCAGTTAAACCACCAAAACATCCAGTCAAACCGCCTAAACCACACCCCCACCCTAAACCCCACCCCCACCCTAAACCCCACCCCTCCCCAAAACCTCCAAGCCCACCTAAGATCAAGCCTCCGCCAACACCAAGTCCCCCGGTCATAAAGCCACCATCACCAACACCACCTAAACCAAGTCCACCAAAACCAACACCACCGGTTCCAAGTCCCCCCATTGTAACTCCACCGAAACCAACTCCTCCGACAATGCCACCATCACCAACACCACCCATTGTAACACCACCAAAACCATCTCCACCGATTGAAACTCCTCCAAAACCAACCCCACCTATTGAAACTCCACCAAAACCTACACCACCCGTGATGCCGCCAACACCAACACCACCAAAACCAACTCCACCAGTTGAAACTCCACCGAACCCAACCCCACCGATAGTAACGCCACCATCACCAACACCACCAATGGTAACACCGCCAAAACCAACTCCACCCATTGAAACTCCACCTAAACCAACACCTCCCGTTGAAACTCCACCGAAACCAACACCACCTGTATCGCCCCCAACACCTAAACCACCTGTTGAAACTCCACCGAAACCAACCCCACCCGTATCTCCCCCAACACCAACACCACCCGTTGAAACTCCACCGAAACCAACTCCGCCCATATCGCCCCCTACACCTACACCACCCGTGGTAGCACCACCAAAGCCAACCCCACCCATAGAAACTCCACCTATAATGCCGCCATCACCAACACCGCCAAAACCAACCCCACCTATTGAAACTCCACCAAAACCAACTCCACCCATATCGCCACCAACACCAACACCACCGCAACCAACCCCACCCGTTGAAACTCCACCTGTAATGCCACCTTCACCAACACCACCAAAACCAACTCCACCCGTTGAAACACCACCAAAACCAACACCACCGATATCGCCACCAACACCAACACCACCAAAACCAACCCCACCCGTTGAAACTCCACCAAAACCAACACCACCTGTCTCGCCGCCAACACCAACACCACCCGTAGTAACACCGCCAAAACCAACCCCACCCATTGAAACTCCACCTAAACCAACCCCACCCGTATCGCCACCAACACCAACACCACCCGTGGTAACACCGCCAAAACCATCTCCACCCGTTGAAACTCCACCGAAACCAACCCCACCTGTATCGCCACCAACGCCACCCATCTCGTCGCCGCCAACACCAACACCACCTGTGGTAACACCGCCAAAACCAACCCCACCTGTCATGCCGCCATCACCAACACCACCAAAACCAACTCCACCAGTTGAATCTCCACCAAAACCAACACCACCTGTATCACCACCGACACCTACACCACCCGTGGTAACACCACCAAAACCAACTCCACCGATACCAACCCCACCTGTATCGCCACCAACACCACCTATGGTTACACCGCCTAAACCAACTCCACCTGTTGAAACTCCACCTAAACCAACTCCACCCGTATCGCCACCAACACCAACACCGCCAAAACCAACCCCACCCGTTGAAACTCCACCAAAACCAACTCCACCCATATCGCCGCCAACACCAACAAAACCAACCCCACCTGTTGAAACTCCACCAAAACCAACTCCACCTATAACGCCACCTTCACCAACACCGCCAAAACCAACTCCACCCGTTGAAACACCACCAAAACCAACCCCACCGATATCACCACCAACACCAACACCACCTGTGGTAACACCGCCAAAACCATCTCCCCCCGTTGAAACTCCACCAAAACCAACACCACCCGTTGAAACTCCACCTAAACCAACCCCACCTGTATCACCACCAACACCAACACCACCCGTAGTAACACCGCCAAAACCATCTCCACCCGTTGAAACTCCACCAAAACCAACTCCACCCGTATCGCCACCAACACCAACACCACCAAAACCAACCCCACCCGTTGAAACTCCACCAAAACCAACGCCACCTGTAACGCCGCCAACGCCAACACCACCTGTGGTAACTCCGCCAAAACCTTCCCCGCCCGTTGAAACTCCACCAAAACCAACCCCACCTGTCATGCCGCCATCACCAACACCCCCTGTTGAAACTCCACCAAAACCAACCCCACCTATATCACCACCGACACCTACACCACCAGTGGTAACACCGCCAAAACCAACACCACCCGTTGAAACTCCACCAAAACCAACTCCACCTATATCACCGCCAACACCAACACCACCTGTGGTAACACCCCCAAAACCAACCCCGCCCGTTGAAACTCCACCAAAACCAACCCCTCCAGTAATGCCGCCATCACCAACACCGCCAAAACCAACCCCACCCGTTGAAACTCCACCTAAACCAACCCCACCCGTATCGCCACCAACACCAACACCACCTGTGGTAACACCGCCAAAACCAACCCCACCCGTTGAAACTCCACCAAAACCAACTCCTCCTGTATCACCACCGACACCTACACCACCCGTAGTAACACCGCCTAAACCAACCCCACCCGTTGAAACTCCACCTGTATCGCCGCCAACACCAACACCACCAAAACCAGCCCCACCCGTTGAAACTCCACCTAAACCAATGCCACCTGTATCGCCGCCGACACCAACACCACCCATAGTAACACCACCTAAGCCAACCCCACCCGTTGAAACTCCACCTAAACCTACCCCACCCATATCACCACCAACGCCAACACCACCCGTGGTATCACCGCCAAAACCAACCCCACCAGTATCACCACCGACGCCAACACCACCTGTGGTAACACCGCCAAAACCAACCCCACCCGTTGAAACTCCTCCAAAACCAACTCCACCCGTATCACCACCGACACTAACACCACCTGTGGTAACACCGCCAAAACCAACTCCACCTGTATCGCCACCAACACCAACACCACCCGTGGTAACACCGCCAAAACCTACTCCACCCGTTGAAACTCCACCTAAACCAACGCCACCTGTATCGCCGCCGACACCAACACCACCCGTAGTAACACCACCAAAGCCAACCCCACCCGTTGAAACACCACCTAAGCCTACCCCACCCATATCACCACCAACCCAAACACCACCTGCGGTATCACCGCCAAAACCAACCCCACCCGTATCACCACCGACACCTACACCACCCGTAGTAACACCGCCTAAACCAACCCCACCAGTTGAAACTCCACCTAAGCCAACGCCGCCTGTATCGCCGCCGACACCAACACCACCCGTAGTAACACCACCAAAGCCAACCCCACCCGTTGAAACACCACCTAAGCCTACCCCACCCATATCACCACCAACCCCAACACCACCTGCGGTATCACCGCCAAAACCAACCCCACCCGTATCACCACCGACACCTACACCACCCGTGGTAACACCGCCTAAACCAACCCCACCAGTTGAAACTCCACCTAAGCCTACCCCACCCGTATCACCACCAACGCCAACACCACCTGTGGTATCACCGCCAAAACCAACTCCACCCGTTGAAACTCCTCCGAAACCAACCCCACCTGTTTCACCGCCGACACCTACACCACCTGTGGTAACACCGCCTAAACCAACCCCACCCGTTGAAACTCCACCAAAACCAACTCCACCTGTATCGCCACCAACACCAACCCCACCCGTGGTAACACCCCCAAAACCAACCCCACCTGTCATGCCGCCATCACCAACACCGCCAAAACCAACCCCACCTGTATCACCACCAACACCTACACCACCAAAACCAACCCCTCCTGTTGAAACTCCACCAAAACCAACTCCACCTATATCGCCGCCAACACCAACCCCACCTGTGGTAACACCCCCAAAACCAACCCCACCAGTAATGCCGCCATCACCAACACCACCTATTGAAACTCCACCAAAACCAACCCCACCGGTATCGCCACCAACACCAACACCTCCCGTGGTTACACCGCCAAAACCAACTCCACCTGTTGAATCTCCACCAAAACCAACTCCACCTGTATCGCCGCCAACACCCACACCACCAAAACCAACCCCGCCTGTTGAAAGTCCACCTGTTATGCCGCCATCACCAACACCGCCAAAACCAACCCCACCTGTTGAAACTCCACCAAAACCAACTCCACCCGTATCGCCGCCAACACCAACACCACCAAAACCAACCCCTCCTGTTGAAACTCCACCAAAACCAACCCCACCGGTATCGCCACCAACACCAACACCTCCCGTTGTTACACCGCCAACACCAACACCACCAAAACCAACCCCTCCTGTTGAAACTCCACCAAAACCAACCCCACCGGTATCGCCACCAACACCAACACCTCCCGTTGTTACACCGCCAAAACCAACTCCACCTGTTGAATCTCCACCAAAACCAACTCCACCGGTATCACCACCAACACCAACACCTCCCGTGGTTACACCGCCAAAACCAACTCCACCTGTTGAATCTCCACCAAAACCAACTCCACCGGTATCACCACCAACACCAACACCTCCCGTGGCTACACCGCCAAAACCAACTCCACCTGTTGAATCTCCACCAAAACCAACTCCTCCCGTATCGCCGCCAACACCAACACCACCAAAATCAACCCCACCCGTTGAAACTCCACCTGTTATGCCGCCATCACCAACACCGCCAAAACCAACCCCACCCGTTGAAACTCCACCGAAACCAACTCCACCCGTATCGCCGCCGCCAACACCAACACCACCAAAACCAACCCCACCCGTTGAAACTCCACCTGTTATGCCGCCATCACCAACACCGCCAAAACCAACCCCACCTGTTGAAACTCCACCGAAACCAACTCCACCCGTAAAGCCACCATCACCATCACCACCGGGAACGCCCCCAAAACCAACTCCACCACCTGTTTCTTCGCCACCAAAAGTTTGCCCGCCATCTCCACCTACTCCTTCTGCACCACCTAAACCTAAACCAAAAACTTGCCCAATTAACACATTGAAGTTAGGCGCGTGCGTGGACGTGCTTGGAGGTTTAGTTCACATTGGACTTGGGAAAAGCGCTAAGCAAGAGTGCTGTCCTGTTTTGAAAGGCTTAGTGGATGTAGACGCAGCCGTTTGTTTATGTACCGCCATAAAAGCCAAACTTCCCAACGTCAACCTCATTATCCCCGTTGCTCTTCAGCTTCTTGTCAACTGTGGAAAAAATCCACCACCTGGCTTCAAATGTCCCGCTTGATCAATGTATAGAGTGCTAATGTCTTTCGACAACTTTGAAGATTTCGTTTTGTAAGTTTTTTGTTGGTTTTACAATATGTTTGGTAATGAGAGGTGAATTTGTGTATGCACGACCTTAAATTACTTTTGTTTCCCTATTTAAAATAAAAGGGTTGTTTGGGTTTGCGATCTTAATTTAGTTGGATGTTTATATATATTATATATTTATAGCCATGCGCATTGCACTAATGCGTATGCACTGGTGAGTAACAGAATATATTTAGTTGTATATATACACGTCTATTTCCTTGCTAAAAAGCTATATATCATAGTTTTTACTCGCAACATACCTTGTACGTATGTCACCAAATCATATATATTGAAAATTACAAAAAAATATGTAATGATTAAAGAAAAATAATTAGTCTATAACTTCACTGGATTTTCTCTATAGTCTTGTTTCAAATAAATGAATTAGAAAATGATGTAATTTTACCGTTAACGTCATATTATACTATAAAAATTCAGTATGAAACTATACAATACATTTGCGCATATATTTGTAATTAATAGTCAACGGAAATTCGACAAAACATGTTTGTAAATAATTCATTCTTGCTATAAATTACTGGGAAGTAATTAGTTTCCTCCGATCGGAGATCTCTAAAGATTAAGTACTCTAGTTCCATTGTTGGTTAATTATGAAAACATGTATTCTTGTTTTGTAAAAAGAAAAAGATATGTATTCTTGTTGGGAGAAGACAAATGTATGAAGTTAACTTATGACGTTTCACAGTTCGTTAATAGAAGAAATGACGACATATTACATATCTCCGTATAATCCAAACTTTGAACTCATTCTTTCATCATCCATCTCTCGACTAGTCTTTTCGACAAAATAGAAATCAGGCCGAGTTTGTTGTGCTGGTCGAACGAAATAGCGATCATTGTTCAAAATTAAATTAATGGGCTATAGTTTTTTTCATTTCTTGTTAGTGGGCTAGATTATTTTGACGTATTTGATTCGACGCAAAGTGATAACTGTGTCTTCATGTGGGACGAATCCAAATCCAAACCCCTCAAAAATATGCATTTCATTGTCAACGAACACTGTATATTATATGAAAAATACATCATTATGTTTTGTTCGTTCTGAACATATATTAACGAAATAGCTGGCAAATTTCTAAAACATGTGGCAGTTCATACACACGAAACTTTTATATCAAAGTTAGCTAAACATAGCCTGTAATAAAATTCAAATCCAGACAAAAAATAGCAGAAGATATAAAAGGATAAGTTGAAACATTGACAGGACACACGATTATAAGTATTTTTTTCTTACTTACAATCGTGTCACAAAGTAGTAGAGTTCTTTACTTTTGTGCTACTATGTTTAACCATGTCTTGTTATTTTTGCAATATCCCATCCGTTAGTAAGAAATACACCGTTTAAATTATGAATCACAAAAATAGCAATAACTTTAACAAATTACTTTTTTTTTCTCTTCTAGCAATTATAATATCGTTCATCATTTTCGCTTTTGTTAAAATCTGTTTAGATATATAAATGGTATATACCAAAGTAATTAATAATAAAGGATTACCGATCAAACCCCTGATTGATGACCCATATTGATGACCCATATACATTACGATTATGTTACCTTCTTTGGCGTCTTGTGGTGCTAAATGATTCTTTTTTATAAAGTTGATTATCTGGGGAGTCTTGCACAATAGACATCTCGAAAATCAATAGTATTGTAGTATCTAGTTTATTGAACAAAAATGTACTTTTCTAGTTTTGTACACCTTCACAATTAGATATGTATATTTTACTCTCTGATAAATGTACCAAAGTAACTGTCTGGCCTCTCTATAAAATTAAAACTGAAAACATATATATTTTTAGAGACTCGAGTTTGGAAAAAGAAAATCAAACTAATTTTTAAAATCATTTGTTCAGTCGATTAGATATGAGTTGTGCTGGTTCTACTAAATCTAGTTTTGGATACAACATAATGTTTGAGATATATTAAAATACTTTAAAATTATTATTTTTGTTAAGTATCATCTCAATTTTCTATTGCAAAGTACGTAATGTTTTAGAGTTACGTTTTCACTTCTTCATACACATGTTTGGATTATTTTGCTCGTATTAAGATTTACTTTTTTATGATTGAAAAAATGTCTTAACATAAGTATTTTAGTAATAAGATATGAAACATTTTAACATATGTTATAACCATAACTCATTTTTGGTAAGACTTTCAAAACGCTAACACACAGCAAGTGTAAATAAAATATCAAAGCGGATTATCGTTTTCTGGTGTTCCAATGGACCGACGTGTCCTTTGGACTAGTACTCATGAGTACTCAGACGACAATTAGTTTTTCTCCTTTTTATATAAAAACCAAATAATGGTGGAGTCACATGCATGCATGAGATTCATTCACAACGTCACATTATCCATTTTTCTCTTCTTCTTTTTTCGTTTTAAAAAAGAAAATTCAATCCTATAAGTGACAGACTTCACGGGTTACACTGTTTCTACTACCTGCCAAATCCTACCCGCCACCTTGTAATGGCGTCTATAACTTTATTTTGTTTTCTTCACCGTCAATGAATCACAAGGACAGTCGAGTGAAACCCAACACTCTACGGCGGATCCACAAAATTATAATACTGTATTTTAAAAATTGAACTTGAAAATAAATGAGACTTTACTTTGTGATACACTAAAATCACCTTATTGACATATTGTTAACACAAATTTTCAAAAATATCGAATATGGTAAGAAAAATTGTTCAATAAATCGATGACATGTATCAAATTTAAATAGTAATATCAATGACAATTAAAAAGAAAAACTTATTAAAGCTCTATAATACGGGAAAGAATCGGACAAAAGAAACATTTATCTCCTTTTTTAGAAAGTAAATTTAGTACTGTAATTTCAAAGTGAAAGTGTTAATTAGAAAAAAAATTATCGTTTGATTTTACCAATCATATACTAGATTTAGCATTAATTAGTAGATGTTGTTGACCTAGTTACACTATATTTGAAGCCCTATGCTGATTGCTGAATACGAGCACCACCACTAGGATTATAATACTATAATATATTAACACTAGTATGAACAACAACAAAAAAAAAAACAAACAAAAAAAAACTACGACGAGAATCATCAATCACGGACGTCACTCAATCATTTAAAAGACCGGATAAAAAGGGGCACTATAAGCTAATATCTTTCAAAAGCGGGAGACGGAAAAATCACATGCACACATGCATGATCAGAACATAACAATTATTGTTCCAAAGCCTATATTGGCTGTGTAAAAAATGTACTGATCGGAAGCTAAGACCCGAAACTAGATACATATGTATGTTGGTGTGAGAAAAAGTAAGATGACTATTAATACTTTAACCCCAAGAGACTAGTTTGGATCGGGAAATTATTAGGGAAGTTATTTCGTCGAGTAGTGAAAACTTTTAACATGTAGTCTAATTTATCTAGTAACCAACAGATCGAAACTTAATAACTTGGAACTTGGTTGAAGATTTTTCCGACCTAGCTAGATATATGTGCATAACTGAATAATGTATAGCATAGATTTGGGATTCAAATAAAAACTGATTCTCTTTTTACTATTTGTATAGGTAGAGACATAAACTAACACCCAAAAGAAATTGCCCTAAACTCCTTATAAAAAGTGGACCTATTGTTAGGAAAAAAAAAGTGGACCTAATACGGAAGGAACAAGAGATAAAGAGTGAGAAGGATGTCTTTCATTATATCTTTTTGTCACTATAAAAACTAAGAGAATGGTGGTATCTATTAAGTCAAATAATGATGACAAAACTCCTTCATAAATTGTCTACCCACTGGGCATTACACTACAAAACCCGTTGTCCCCACTGTTTTCACCCAACAATCACAAAATATGACTATGTCCAAGTTCTTGTAAAAACATTATGCCAATAATATATAACCTAGGTTTAGTTTAGTGACTACTAAACGCTTATAGACTAGGCATTATCTAATGTTAACAGACTAGAGCTTGAACATGTCGGGAGACATATTTCTCTGTTTCAAGCGTTTAGAACAAATATACGGTGTATACTTGAGACATGTTTGATTTTGATTTTGATTTTGATTATAGACTATAACAAATATACAGAAAAGTACATTTTGATTTTTGACCAATGAATGTTGTTTGCTATAATGAAATTCACACTGGGGATATTTTTATCCTTAGATAAATAATTAATTGATAGTATTCGGAAAAGGAAAAAAAGGAATATAAGAGGATATCGGGATACTTATGCGAATATTATGCTGCTGCGTGCTGACAATTCGATCTATCTTAGAGTGGTGGTTTTGTTTTTCTAAACATTATCATGTTCCCTCGTACGTTATATATTGGCGCTTAACCATAAATGAGCATGTCCATGTCCAAGAAATTCAAAATAATTATAACTTCCAAGTTTATTATGAAGGGTTTTTAATGACCAGAAATTTAATATGGTTTTTGAACAATAATCATTTTTCTTGCAACAATATTTGTGGTGCACATTTTACCAAATTTAATAAACAAATTTGAGGTGCATGGAGAAATCGTGAATTTTTTTCCTTTACGTAGTATTTTGAATTCGAATTCAAGTTTAGCGCAGTAGAAATTTCACTCTGATTAGTTAAACTAATCATCCTTAATTGAGTATTATAGAAATAAACTATATATCATTGTGTCATTAAAGTGGAAGAAACATGTAATCATCCTTTAAACATTGACAGAACCATTGACTATCATATTGAAAACTCAAACCGTTTTCCATTAAAATATAGTTTTTTGTAATAAATAGAAATTCCGAGGTACAAAGAAATATGGATGAAATAAAAGTAAATTTCATGAAAGAATGGATAGGTCATCCAGGATTCCAGGAGGTCGCCAAACACGAGTTACCTTGAGATTTTCAAGATTTGGCCGAGTCTTAGGATGGATCCGCACAGAGAAAAATGAAAAAGAAACATAGACGAGATGGATATGTAGACCAAAACATTTTGTATAATTCATCCCACAAAAAAAAAAAAATATATATTGTATAAACCTTGCGTGGAGCAGTGTCTGAGTTATTCAATTTTTTTACAATGTTTTGATTTTTTTTTCTTTGGCAATTACTACTTGATCAATAAAGACTACCAATGTATTTGTTTTTGTTTTCCGTATGCTTTTTATAAGAACTAACAAACCTTTTCTCCAAAAAATGAAATCTACAAATAGGTTTCCACAAACGAGTTTTTATTAAAGCAGCGAATGCTGTTCCAAATTTTTCCTAGAAAGATAATGTAAAACTACATGCATACGCCAATTTAGGAAAGTGTGAGAAAGCACTTTTGTTTCTTTTTCTAACTAAGTGCCTAATCTCAATCATCTAAATCATAGTTTGGACTCGCTTACAATATTACAATAATGTACAAAGTAAAGAAATATCTTAAAATGTTTTTTTTTCTATAAAAGCGTACACACTCACATCTCTACTTTACTCACTCTTTTTCAGAAACCCAAAACCTCATTCTAAAAAATGGGGTCTCGCACACAAAACCTCTCATTTCTCACTCTGCTCCTCCTCCTCGGCTTCCTCACCGTCTCCTATGCTAATTGCGACTGCAGCCCTCCTAAACCCCCAAAACATCCCGTCAAACCACCTAAACCACCTACAAAACCTCCCACTGTTAAACCACCAACGAAACCTCCCACCGTCAAACCACCAACGAAACCTCCCACCGTAAAACCACCTACGAAACCTCCAACCGTTAAACCACCTACGAAACCTCCCACCGTTAAGCCACCAACGAAACCTCCCACCGTAAAACCACCTACGAAACCTCCCACCGTCAAGCCACCAACGAAACCTCCCACCGTAAAACCACCAACGAAACCTCCTACTGTTAAACCACCAACAAAACCCCCGACTGTTAAACCACCAACGAAACCTCCCACCGTTAAGCCACCAACGAAACCTCCCACCGTTAAGCCACCCACAAAACCGCCCACCCACAAGCCTCCACCAAAAGTGTGCCCGCCGCCAACACCAACCACACCCGTGAAACCACCGCCAACGCCAACTCCACCCGTTAAACCACCGCCAACACCAACTCCACCAGCTGTTACACCGCCGACTCCACCCGTTGTTACACCGCCGACACCAACTCCACCCGTTGTAACACCGCCGACACCAACTCCTCCTCCTGTGGTGACACCACCAACGCCAACTCCTCCTCCTGTGGTGACACCACCACCAACACCAACTCCTCCCGTTGTTACACCCCCAACACCAACTCCACCGGTTATAACGCCACCAGCACCAACCCCACCGGTTATAACACCGCCAACACCAACTCCACCCGTTGTGACACCACCAACACCAACTCCGCCTAAACCAGAGACTTGCCCGATCGACACACTAAAGCTAGGCGCTTGTGTGGACGTTCTTGGTGGTTTGATTCACATTGGGCTTGGTAAAAGCCACGCCAAAGCAGAGTGTTGTCCCGTTTTGGGAGGTTTAGTTGATTTAGATGCAGCTGTTTGTCTATGCACCACCATTAAAGCCAAGCTTCTCAACCTCGACATCATTTTACCTATTGCTCTTGAGCTTCTTCTCGACTGTGGAAAAACTCCACCACCTGGTTTCAAGTGTCCGGCTTAATTAATCAATGTAGAGCGTCTAGACGACTCCGAATGTTTCGTTTTTTCAAGGCTTTGCTGGTTTGATGATCTCTTTGGTAACGGGAGGTTAATTAGCGTGTGTGCGACCTTTAATCACCTGTTTCATTTGATACAATAAAAGGGTTTATTTGGGTTTGACATGTCAATTTCTTTGGGTTTTCGTGTAGTACGTGTAAGGAAGAAAAAAAATTCTGTAAAACGATGTAACCTTTTTTTAATATAAAACAAGTTTGTATCTCTGTACGCTTATTTTGTTTTTATGTACATACGTACGCTGCATGTGGAGTAAACAAATGTAGCCATGCACAATGCAGTGATGCACATGCACCGCACAGCATAGCTACAGACCAAGTACAAGTGCATCAATCTAGTTGCATACACGTATATATCACGCTATACGAAAACTACATTGTTTTTTTCTTCAAAATATTAAATATTAAGGTCAATCATACGTGCCTACGTATGTCTCAATCATATAGATGATTACAGCATTTGATTTATGTATTAAAAATTAAAGAAAAGTAACTCCGTAAAACTGTAGAGATTTTGCCTTTTTAACGTCTCGTGATTAAACGTACACTGACAGGGATATATCATACTCATACACAATAAAATTCAGTATGATATCATTTTTTTGGGGTTAAATTCATTCAGTATGATATCATAACTATACAGCATATTACATATCTGCAATCTTTATAAAGCATAAATTTAGTAATTTACAATTTTATACCGGTGATTCACCAAAGAACATGTAGTTTGTAGATAATACATTTTTTTTTAAATGATACACACGGTGCAAGCGTTTTAACGTCTCCATTGTTGACAAAAAAATTTGAAGAAAGAAAAGAAAATGTATTATTGTTTTTACATTTAAAAAAAAAAAAAAAACTAGAAGGTATTCTTCTTGATAAACATGATATATACTCACGTGATATATACTATATATCCTAGCAAATTGTATCTATTTTTTTGTGTCGGTAACTTAAACTTTATTATACAAATATTAAGATATCGATACACTGTTCAATCAAATTACATACCTGAGGAGATTCGTTCGAGCTTGCTTAGCTAGCTAGTACATCAGTGATATTGTTGGCTTCCCTTGATCTTGATGATCTTCATGAATGTGTAAACATGTTGTTTCCAATTAGATTTAGAATATCTTTGATATAGGTGAAGTAATCCAAATGATTCCAGCATGAAGATAGTGGTGTAGGCGTGTAGCCGCAAAGCGTTGAAGCAACTTGTAAATCTGAAGTAATGCCATCCTTGCAGGGCTACAGCGTCAGCCTCCATGGGTAGCTAATAAATATAATCTTCCATATTTGAATCTTGAGATATACAGAGAGAAGATACAAATTGGAAATTAACGTATAAAGACACAATACTGGTTACCAAAAAAAAAAAAAAAATTACCATATGAGAGAGTCAGGCAGAAAGAAGAGACAACTGGGTTCCAATTTATAATTTGGACTTTCACCATACCCAATAAGTACATATTTGGAGCAGCTACGGCCTAATTACAAAACAGTAAAAATAAAGTTCTCGTTTTTTTTTTTTTTTTGGCTTCTCGTACAAGTTCACATCTCACGAATCGCTTCCTTTAGTCGAGCAAATTCTCAGCGAAATCAAAGAAGATCCATCGTTCGAAGAAATCTTATTTGCAGGTAAATTTAACTCATTCTAATTTCTCAAATCCAATCCGATTTCCAATCTAGTTATCCCCAAACGTATTAGAATCTGAGTATCGTAGTTTCATGAATGAATCTGAGCTGCTGGATCTAGTTTGAGCTCATTATTTGCTATGAAATCTTCAAAAATCCTGATAGAGTTAGGCCGGAGAGATAAACCCTAGCTAGATGCGATTATAGGTTTGTTTAGTTTTATTTCACTCTTTCTCAGGTAATTTTCCCCTCACTTTTCTGAAGTTTTCGTCGATCTCAAAGTAACAAAGATTGAATACCTGATTGTTCCTGTTCA
Source organism: Microthlaspi erraticum (assembly GCA_902728155.2). Classification (NCBI taxonomy): domain Eukaryota; kingdom Viridiplantae; phylum Streptophyta; class Magnoliopsida; order Brassicales; family Brassicaceae; genus Microthlaspi; species Microthlaspi erraticum. The sequence goes on from CACVBM020001092.1 coordinate 121,267, forward strand.
AATGCTTAAAATGCTGAAACTTTACCTAAATTAGTCTGGTTTTAATCGGAATAATTGATCGCCGTGATGTAAAACCCTGATCTCGGGTTCTTCTAAACCGGCCTTTGTATGAGCTCAATGCTCATTGTTTGCCACAGTTTAGCGAAAGCAGATGTAGCTGAAGTTTTCTGCTTGCAGATTCCTTAAAACTTGCAATGAGCTAGCTTTCTTTCCATGGAGTTTTAACTGTTTGCAAAGTTTCTTGTTTGCTTTATAATCTATGTGTAAAACTTGGGAGATTCAATTGCTACCTTGCATTTTTGGAAACCATTGAGTTTAAACTTGGACTAATGCATTTGTGGTTATGTCTTATGGTGTAGGTGTTGAAAGATGTCTCGGAGATATGATAGTCGTACCACAATCTTCTCACCTGAAGGTCGTCTCTACCAAGTTGAGTATGCAATGGAGGCCATTGGAAACGCCGGTTCTGCAATCGGAATCTTATCAAAAGACGGTGTCGTGTTGATCGGTGAGAAGAAAGTCACCTCAAAGCTTCTTCAAACCTCAACCTCCACTGAGAAAATGTACAAGATCGATGACCATGTTGCTTGTGCCGTTGCTGGGATAATGTCTGATGCCAACATTCTCATCAACACGGCTAGAGTCCAAGCTCAACGCTACACGTTCATGTACCAAGAGCCAATGCCGGTGGAGCAGCTTGTTCAATCTCTCTGTGACACAAAGCAAGGGTACACACAGTTTGGTGGTCTTCGTCCGTTTGGAGTTTCGTTTCTTTTCGCTGGATGGGACAAGAACTTTGGGTTTCAGCTGTATATGAGTGACCCGAGTGGGAACTATGGTGGATGGAAAGCTGCAGCCATTGGAGCAAACAATCAGGCGGCTCAGTCTATTCTCAAACAAGACTATAAGGATGATGGGACCAGGGAAGAGGCGGTCCAGCTTGCGTTGAAGGTTTTGAGCAAGACTATGGACAGCACGAGCTTGACATCTGAGAAGCTAGAGCTTTCTGAGGTGTTTCTCACTCCTTCAGGGGCTGTTAAGTACCATGTTCACTCGCCAGACTCGCTCACCAAGCTGCTGCTCAAGCACGGTGTGACTCAACCCGCTGCTGAATCATCCTGAGCAGTATTATCTCTTGGTCTTAGTCGCTTGGTATGGTGTCTGGGCTCTGTGATGTAGGTCTCTGTTTTACAGCTTTCCGTTTGGTTTGAAGTTAACTATGGATGATGATGAAACTAGAAATTCGACAATGTTATCAATTTAGTATTTACCTTAAGTCATTGGAGTTGAAAAACCATTTCGTAATACATTCATTCACTTGTTATTTCAATGTCCTCTGGATCTTTCTCCTTTATATTCCCGGACAACATGTAGTACACTCTCTACTCTAGTCTCAACTAAGAGCTTTTTACAAAACTTTGATTGCTTTTTTCATTTGCAAACACAACTTGAACATCAACAGTTATTAGCATCTTCCCTTAGGATGCATATCAATATCAAACAAGAACACTTCTTGCGGCGAAAAGATATCATATTGACCACTTCAAAGAGAGTAAAATGAAGCAGATTGGCATGTAGTTTACTTGGCATTTTTGAATAGCTAGTAAGTTATGATCTTGTATTGGGCTTCTTTTTTTATAATTTGGGCTTTTACTCTTATCATTATGAGCATGTTTGGGCCTAATCGATAAAACAGAAAGAGTCCATTTTTCTCTTCTTCTCTACTCTGTCTTGTAGAACAAGTTCGCAACTTCGCATCGCCTTTAATCGAGCTAATTTCTCAGCAAAATCAAAGAAGAACCGAAACGAGAGTGAGAGAAAATCATCTTTCCAGGTAAAATCACTCGTTCGATTTTCTCAAATCCAATCCGATTTTCATTCCAGTTAGTCGTAAACGTTTCGGAATCTGAGTATCGTTGTTTCCTTTATGAATTTGAGTTGCTGGATCTGTATTGAGCGTAGTGTTTGCTATGAAATCTTCAAAATTTTGAATGGAATTAGACCGCAAAGATAAACTTTAGCTAGATGCGATTCTGGGTTGTATAGTTTAGGCATCATCAAGTGATTTTCTACTGAAATTCCTACTAGCTAACTTTCTTCGATTTCTCTCGTAGACCAACACTGCTTTCAAAATCCCTCCTTTGATTTCATTTCTAATGTTTGTGTTGATCTCAAAGTAACAGAGATTGATAAACCTTATCTTCCCCGTTCATATTGTATAAACCTCACTTAGATTAGCTTGTGGTTTGAATCGGAATTTGATCGCTGTGGTGTCAAAAACCCTAAATTTTGGTGTCCTTTTTCTAAGGGATAATGAACGAGCTCAGTGTTCGTCGCCAATGCTTCTTGTTTGCCTCAGTTTTTGGCTATGATAATGCAGATGTAGCTAAAGTTTTATGCTTGCAGTTATACTGTTTGATAATTTCTTTGATTTATCTGAGTATGAAACTTGAGAGATTCAATTGCTTTATTGTCAAAGGTTTTGAGAAACTTATGAGTTTATTGCTATCTGTCCAGTTGCATAGTAGGCTCAGTCTTTTAAGAACAGGATTTGATCTTCAATCTATTTAGAAATGCATAAACTTTGTACTAATGCGTTTCTTGTTTTTCCTTTTCTGGTGTAGCTGTTGAAGAATGTCTCGGAGATATGATAGTCGTACCACAATCTTCTCACCTGAAGGTCGTCTCTACCAAGTTGAGTATGCAATGGAGGCTATTGGAAACGCCGGTTCTGCTATTGGAATCTTATCCAAAGACGGTGTTGTGTTGATCGGTGAGAAGAAAGTGACCTCAAAGCTTCTCCAAACCTCGACCTCAGCTGAGAAAATGTACAAGATCGATGACCATGTTGCATGTGCCGTCGCTGGGATAATGTCTGATGCCAACATTCTCATCAACACCGCTAGAGTCCAAGCTCAACGTTACACCTTCATGTACCAAGAGCCCATGCCTGTTGAGCAGCTGGTTCAGTCTCTCTGTGACACTAAACAGGGGTACACGCAGTTCGGTGGTCTTCGTCCGTTTGGAGTCTCCTTTCTCTTTGCAGGATGGGACAAGAACTTCGGATTCCAGCTATACATGAGTGACCCGAGTGGGAACTATGGTGGATGGAAAGCTGCAGCCATTGGAGCTAACAACCAGGCTGCTCAGTCTATCCTGAAACAAGACTACAAGGATGATGGAACCAGGGAAGAGGCGGTCCAGCTTGCGTTGAAGGTTTTGAGCAAGACGATGGACAGCACGAGCTTGACATCCGAGAAGCTAGAGCTGTCTGAAGTGTATCTGACTCCATCAGGGACTGTTAAGTACCATGTTCACTCGCCTGACTCGCTCAGCAAGCTCCTGGTCAAGCACGGTGTGACTCAGCCCGCTGCTGAATCTTCCTGAGCACAAACTCGTTGGCTGAGACTTATCTCTCCTTGGTGCTGTGTGTGTCTCTCCTTTCTCTATCTTGTAGCTCTCTCTTTTACTGCTTTCCTTTGAAGTTAACTTTGGCGATGAAACTGGAATTTCAATATGTTATGACTTTTATCTGATAGTATTCAAGAACGTAAGCATTTCTTCCTTAAGATGATCTTATATTTACTTTTACTAACACAATACTTTGTTGACAGTAAACCAAAAATGAAAAGATAAAAGCCTTGATTAATACGAAACAAATGTTTAATTATAATTGACTCTCCTTATGCGCTCTCTATCACTCTTATGTACAAACATCATTATAAGCTACAGCTTTTGTTTACCAGCAAAGCACTAATCAAGAACAGAGCTTAGGAAGTGATCTGTTGCTTCCTTTGCTTGAGTTCTTGGATCTCTTCTTGATAACTTCCATCTGAGTCTGCATTTTCAAACACGCTCTCTCCAATTCCATTACCCTCCATTGTATCCCTTCAATGTGTTCTTTTAAATTCTCACTTTCTCCTGAAATCTCCACCTTCTCTACTCGGAGTATGAGCTGCTTCCTCTGTTCATCTGGTGACTGATCTGCAAATCTTCTCATCATCTTTGCTTCCTGTGGAATCAGTGTCTCAATCGCCTGGAACTTTGGGTTTTGAGACATGTGTGCTCTTGATTCCACTGAAAGCTTCTCGTAACTTAATGTTCTTATCAAGTTGAGTTTCTCACCATTGGTTAATCCTGTGTGAGCCTGAGCAAGCCAAAGAAAAAAAATGTCATTTATGTGATAAAGATCAAAACTTTCTTTTACCCTTTTGAGTATGATTGAAAACATACCTCGAGATACATATCAATAGCACGGTAGATTTCTTCATGAGACTCTCTTGCTGAATCAGGAACAAGTGTGAGAAGAGACAGAAACTTTGAAGGTTTCAAGCAAGGATCAGGTGCTACTTCAGCTATGTACTGATCAATCAAGCTTGAGACTTTCTTCAATTGCGATCCTCCTCTTGCTCCTCCTTCCAAGAAGGCTTTTGTGAATCTAAGAACAATATTCACATAGTACAAGTGACTTGATTTCAATGGAGACGGAACAAGAAGATTGTCAAGCGTTGCTTGATCCAACTGCTGACCAATCATAACCTCCAGCTTGTTCATACTGCTTTTGTTTATGTTCAATCCAAGAGCGAGCCTCAAAACCCCGAAAAGGCTCTTGCAAGGCACACAGCTTCGATCCAACACGCAAAGAGTATCAATGACGGTTTCAAGAATCCTTCTTTTCTCAGCAGACGACGCAGAGCAAAACTTGACCTTCTGGTAATAGAACAAGAACCTACTGATCACAAGATTATCAAATCTCCGCGATACCATCAGCTTCAAGAACGTCTCAACAAAGCCAAGACTTAAAACAAGAACCTCATCGAACCACCAAGTTAACCGAGCACAGCTGTTCTTGAAACTCTCTGTGCTTTTGCTGTCGCAAGAGAACCGAAACAAGCTGCTATCTGGTGAACAAGCAGAAGCAGCACTAGAGGGACTCACTTCAACGGTGAAAAACAGTTTCTCCACAAGCGCATCCATCAGTTTGGCTGCTAAAGAATCAGCCTCAGACGATGTTTCAAGCTCTTGACACTGTTTTAGACCAAGAAGAAGCTCTGGCCAAGACCAATACCGAATTTCTTCCATACACTTCTCTGTTTGCTCCAAGACTTTGGAAACTTCCATGAACTTAGCAGCACAATGCAAGAAGACTACATTCGAAGGCATCACAGATAATTGACCGTTACTGTAGCAGAATCTTGATACAAGCTCGAAACTTTCTGCTCCTCCGGGGAAATCATTGAAGATCACCTTGAGATTTCCATTGGAACAAGCAGATTTCCCCAAAAGCTTCCTCAGTGTTTCAGAGTACTTGCAAATGATTCGCTGAAATCAAAACACAAAACTCAAAAGTAAGTAAACAGGTTTGAGTTGAATCTTGAAAAACCCCACAAGAAAGTAAAAAAGTTTCGAACTTTTTAAGTCATTTTACTGTTTGTGAAGGAATAAAGGCAGAGAAGAGAATGATGAACATTTATTACAAGACAGGAGGAATTAAAAGGACTCTCTGTGTCTTCAATCATGTAAGTAAATGTCAAATCTTCATGAGTCACACAACAAGTAAGGGAAGTGAATAGTATCCGAAAACAGAGCAACTTCTTAACCTCTTTTCAACGAGTTTCTCTTCCTAAAATTTTGTCGATTTGCAGAGGAATATGGGAGAAAGTCAGAGCAACGGTAAGAACAAAAATTGCAATAAATGGTGTGATGGAGACATATCTGCTTCTCTACATTACTGTGAGACTCAGACATAATCATTTACAGATTCCAAATTAGCGATTGGTTTAAAAGAAGAGAAAAAGAAACTTGTGTGCCCTCATTTTAAGGCAATTCGGTGATAGAACATTAAATGCTGAATGTAGCAGAGTCACACACCCTACGTGAGCCATAATAACATTATCAGAGAATCAAAACAGAGCACATACGCACAAAAAAAAGTACTTTTAATATGAAAAATCCATTTTTTACAGTCTTGATGCAGAGAATTAGCTAGAACTCATATGAACTTCTTCCTTTTTGACGAAATTAACATTCACCGCTAGAGAGAAAGAATAACTATAGGGAAACTGGAGAGACCCATATAAGAAAAAACTGAAATTTAACATTGAGAAATGGTTAAAGTTTGGAATTTTTAAGCTTAATTAAGCTGTGTAGAGGAAGAAGACAGAGAGGGATAGAGAGAAAGAGTTTACCTTATTGAGAAAGACAGTTTCTTCTCCGTTGATGTCCACTTCAAGATCAGAGCAAACTTCCATAGCCAAAAACAAGAAAGAAACTAAAATTACACCCAAAAAAACCTCGATTACAAGATTCTCTCTCTAAAGAAGAAAAGAAATGTGGTAAAAAGAGGAGGGGAAGAGAGAGAAGGAAGTGGATTTATGCTGAGAAGAGAAAGAAGACAAAGAGCAAAGGAGCAAGAAAGTTTTGTTGGTTTTCTGATTGTCAGATTTATAAGTGAGACTCTCTCTTTTGGTTGTCTGTCCAGTCAATTGGAGAAGCACCCACAAATTAGTGGTGAGTTTTTCTTTATTAGAGAAGTGAAGAAAAAGAGAGCAAGCAACCAAGGCGTGTCCAAACAAACGCCACTCTAGTCACTGTGTGATTTGAGATATTATAAGCAAAGAAACAAATGAAAAGAGAGAGAGAAGAGGGAAGACCTATTCTGACATTCTTGCTAAAAACAATTAGAAAAAGATAAAGGATATTTTGTTTATTTCGTACACTATTATTATAAAGTTTTTCTCTTCATGTGGGGTAAAGATTATGACAAGGCATTTAACCTTTTGATCAGCTGATCCAATCAGTAATTAATCATTTATTTCTTCTTAGGTAATTATACATTAGTATAAGCCAAAATGGTGAAGCTTTCTAGGCCATGTTCCTCTTTTTTTCATCATGCTTTGTTTATCTCTCTCTAATCAAGTTTATTCATATTTTGTGGATAATTTCATCTCATTAACAATAGATCAAACTTTATTAAGAATTGCGAAATAGTAAAAGAAAATGGATTCTTGTTTGGTAACCAGAAAGCTAGTGGGTTTTAGGTGGTAGGTCTATAATCTCTTCGACCAGAAATTAAACCCATGTGGATTTAGTTTCAATTAAGCTACAAGAAATATTTCCAATTAAGCTGATTCTTTTTACCTAAACAGTAATATTTTGTTTCATATTTTTAAATTCTAAGGTAATATAACTACTACAAAACCAAATGTTTTCATGCACGAAGAGTACTCTTTTATGGAAGATAAGAGTCCACTAAATGGTCTTTAGTCGTATATTTAATGCCCTTCAATTATATAGCTCCTTTTGTAATTGTGAATCCTAGCTGTATTAATAGAGACATGTAACGAAAAAGATTTGCAAGAAAGCCTCTCGATTAGCGAAATGTCTCGTGAGTGGTTGGTTTTCCTCATGGAATAATCTTGCGATTGTTAATATCCGAAAGCCGATATTAATATTATTACGTTAGACGCATTTGGAAAATAACAAGAAAAAAATCATTGTTTAATAAACGAGTCACCGCCACAAGAGAAGAGAAAGTGTGAATCAGCGAATGTGTTCTTAACAAAAAGTGAAAACATAAAATAAAATAAAAGTGTGACTGTGTCTGTGTGAGGTGGTCTTCAACTGCTCATGCACCGAAGCTCGTAACGTGGTGAACAGAAAAGCCATGGAACGGGGATCACGTGACTATCCTCTTGACACTTTTACCCCTCATATGAAAAGGTATTTACAAATATTAGCCTGCTGGCCCATTGGAAGGCCCAGTAGTATGAGCTATTTATTTCTCACACTAATATGAGTGTGACTACGAGTCATCTTAACGTATATAAATGTGTTAAATATTGGTCGAATAAATTGTGAAATTGATTGAGATGCATTATTTCCTAACAGCCGAACCGAAATTCAAGGCATATTGAAACTGAATTTCTTGTTAGTTGATTTACAATGATTTCAGTTTTGTTGAGGCTTAATCAAGTGTTAAGGTGGTTTACGTGTGACACCAATATTGCTCACGTGGTGTGGAACCTAACAAAGTGTCTACGGTTATATACCTTTTTGTATGTTAGAGATGCGAAAAAAGCCCATCGATTACTATGCTCTATACCTACTAAATTCATTTTCTAAAATTCTTAACTTGTTGGTATATTGCTATGCATAACGATGGAAACATGTAACCACACACCAATACATAGCAATTACTGATTTTGTTTTTTTGCTGTCAAGTTAAACTGGTGATTAACAACTAATATACATGTGTGTTACGTCAACGTCGGTGCATACGTATTAGATTGTTCTTTTTCTTTTGGGAGAGTTTTTGGATCATGGGGTCATACAATTTCATTTCCTACCTTTTGCTTGAATTGTTCCGGAGGGATTCCGAATCTTATTCCTTTGTATACTTTTGAGATTACAAACGTTGGGAGGATCATTGCATAAAAGTTTGTAACATACTTTTTCACCAACTTATATGTTAAATACATATATTAGACATCACTGATAATAAAAGTAGATCTCTGGGAATCAGACCCACCAGGAGGTCCAGGACCATTCTTTGCTTTCTGAAGTATATTATGTTTCTGCGACCATGTATTCTTTCACCACCTAAGCTCTGTTTAGAAGATACATCATTATTTATTCCCATTACTAAACAGTCTAAACCTCAGATTTTGTTTGCTATACTCTCCTTGATAGATGCACCATTTCTAGAATATCAGTTATCTTCCATTCTTCTGCTTGAATTACTGTGATATAATGATATGCTTAATGCTTGGACCGTTTTTCATTATTTTGAGAGTTTTTGAGGGTTTTTTAGTTGTTAGTATATTTTGCTTGATTTGGAAATCCACATGAATTTATAATAAAAAAACTTTGTTTCAAAATCCAAATGAATTTTTTATTCATGTAATCTTTTAAAAATCAAGTTTTAAATTTTGTATTTATTCAAAGGCCAATACATGGCCCAAGTAATAATAATCCACCTGATTCATTTAATGAACATCATGGCCCATACAGAAAGAATCAATAGATTCGGGTTCAAATGTTTTTCTGTTCTTTTTAAATTTTAACAGTCAATACGACGAATTACGAAAGGTTGAAGAAATTTACCAGCGCTCAAGTTATTCACTTATTCCCCTTGAGCGCCAAATGGACTCTCTCCCAATTTTTTCTTTTTGTTTTCTCGACTGTCTCTCCAATATTTTGTAAATTAATAGGCCCAGTTAATAGTCAACATGAAGAGAAAAGGCATATCAACATCTCTATTTTCGGAAATTTATTAGTTTTTCAAACAATTTCTTGCTCTTGTTTACTGTTACACGTAAAGTGATGGATTTTGTTTTTCAGACTGTACCAATAAACAAAAAATTCAAATTTTATTTACTTAGAAAGTTTGGCACATGGCAATCACGGTTGGAGAAGAACACGTGTAAAGCAGAGCTACGCCCCCGAAAAACCTTTTTAGCAACATCATTTCAATTGGCCCCAAATCCGTAAATCAGAATTTGTTTCACTACCCAACAAAAATTCCTGTCTCCGGGATCGGTGTCATCCGATCAAAGACCCAATCCAACGGTCCATATTAAATCAGTACAAACCCTGAAACCGCCTGGCAGAGAGAGAGAGAGACAAACAGTCGACAAAAACCTCAGAGGTTCGTATAACAGAATCGTTATCGTTCCTCGTGTCGCCGCCTTCTCTGCTCACCCAATCAGTAATCGCCACATGTCAATCTGTTTCTCCTTTTACTCGATTTTTTTTTCTTCTTTTATCTCTCCATCCAATGACAATACGCCACGTCGTTATCTCTCTTTCTTCTTCCTCTGTATATTCTTCCCTTTTTCTCTCCTTCTCGCTTCATTCTTCTTCTTCCTTCTCTGTTTTCTTTCGCTCTCTGCAAAAATGGAGTTTGGGTACGAGTTCGATTCCCTCTCTGAGTTACCTCCACTTCCACAAGAGTTCGATTCCATGGAGTATTCCAGAAACTATCCTTACACCATCACTCCTCTCGACTCTCTAGCTCCGTTTCCTTCTTCCGATTTCACTCTCTCCACCGGCGGCTTCACCTTCTCCGACCAATACCAAGACCTTCTCCAGCTCCAACAGCAAAGTGCTGACTCGCTATTCCTCGACTCGGCTCTGTCTCTCTTCACTCGCGACCACCTCTCCGAATCGACTCGTTTGGGAAAGCTCTTCCACGAAGACGTAGCAACACCGTTTCTCCACTTGCCGGATCTCAAATCCTTCGAGTACACCACAACCGACGTCTCCGCCGTGGAAAACACGAAGCCGTTTCTCTCTCTCTCCCCTCCTCATCCCGAGAAACGACGCCGTGTCGGCTCTACCTTCACCATCTCCCCATCGCCGTCTTCCTCTTCGAACTCCAAATCTCCGGCGCGGTCTTCCTCTCAGGCGACATTCGGCGGTGACCGGCGGAAGAAGATCTCCGATAAAATCAGGTCGCTGGAGAAACTCATGCCGTGGGAGAAGAAGATGAGCTTGGCTACGGTTCTCGAGGAAGCTCACAAGTACATCAAGTTTCTCCAGTCTCAGATCTCCGCGCTCCGCTGGATGCCTCTCGAATCCGTCTACTGCACTGCCGGAGAATTCGGAGAATCCGATCTGCTCAAATCCCTGACACGGCAACAGATTCTGCAGGTGCTCGCAAATTCCCCAGGCGCACGGACCGTGCTCTCCACGCGCGGTGAATGCGTCTTCTCGTACGAACAGCTTCTTTCCGTGAAGATGCTTGCTCAATCGGCCAGAAACCTCTGAGAAAACACATCGGACCGGCGATTGAAGATCACGCGCCGACGAAGAAATAACAATCCTAAGTTTTTGGTTTTTCCTCTGTTTTTTTTTTTTTTTTACTTTCCTCTTTTTGATCTAAATTATCATAGAAAGCTACATAGCGTTTTAATGGCGGTGAAAACAGAGTTTGATATAAGCTATAGTATCAACTATCAAGCGATTGCTTTTGATTGATTTCTAGTTTTCAATCATCATCGTTTTCAATATTGTACATAAGTTTCGGATTGATTGAATATAGTATTTAAGAACTACTCTTCTTCCATAACGATTCGATCAAAAAACCAAAAGCATTCGAGGACAAAAAAAAAGCGACCAACAATATCATAATAAGTTTTCCAAAGATTCATAGAAATAATGAAAATCATCACAAAGGTCGGTCTTATCAAATTCCGGATTTCATCGAGGAGATGGCAGAAGCAAGGACGCCGAACATCTGGCTGCACAGATCCAGCTGCTTGCTACACAAATCCTTCCATTTCTCGTTCAGCTCTTTGGCCTTGTCATCTCCGAGAAGCTTGGCTAATTCAAACGCATCGTTCCTAGTGACCACCACCAAACCTTGAGCTATAACGGCGTCCACCAACATCTTAAAATAAGGATACCGAACCCATAACTCATCCTCAGCACCATTAGGCTCTGTAAAATCAATCACAAAACATTGAATCAGAGATTACGATATACATATCACTTGTTAATATGATGAATCTGGTTTCCTCGAATACACAGAATCAGAGAATAGTATCAGTTTCCTTCAGATTTGACGCAACGATCATTACCAGAGGATTTCTTAACGATCGCGCGAGCTTCGTTAGGCGTAAAAATGGTGGAAAACGGAGATAAAAGGAGAGAGAGTGATATATGTACCTTGTTTCTGTTCGAGGTTGGAGAGAGATCCTCCGTTGATGTCATCCGACGGTTCGTCTTCCATGGATTCGTCTTCCGATGAATAGCTACTTTCGTATTCGCTGAAGTCGTCGTCGGATGATTCGTGTGGAGAGTTGATGAGGAAGTCAATCGGAACCGCCATTGTCGTGGAGATTGAGCTTCGAAGAGACGCTTACAGCTTTTAGAGAGAGAGAGAGAGAGAGAGAGTGAGGGAAACGAAGAGACGATGGTGAGAGAAACGAAGAGACGACGATGGGGAGAGAATTCCGAAATGTATTTAAATTGTGAAATGTTATATTTTTTTGTTTTAATTTGTCCAGCTAACATTGATGAAACCGGTTCAAGGTATGGTTTCTGATTTATAGATCAAGATAAAAGCAATAGCCGAACTAAACCGAAACCTGAGCAAATTAACGTAAGTGAGCGCAGAGCTCAATAAAAGACGTCTTTTTGATGAATTTCTGTTTTTTTTTTTCTTTCTGAAAAACCCAAAGGTAAAAAAAACAAACTATAAGATAAACACTATAATCTGAAAAAAATAAAAATAACGTAAGTGATGAATAATATTAAAAAACAAAAACAAAAAAAACTGATTGTGTTATACAATCTCAAATTCGACCATGTAGAGATGTTCATGAGGAGTATTTGGTGGTAGAAACAACTTCAAATTCGACCTCCACTTTCAAAGATCCTTCTTTGTCCAAGTAACTCTTCCGAAGTCTATCTAAAGACGCAAACTCATAGCAACCCCAACCTTTCACGTTCTTGTACCATACTTTCACTACAAAAATAAGTAAATAATGTATAATCTCTTACAAATATACACGTACATGACATATATCGTATCTATAATCTCATCAAATGGTAATTAAAACGTTACGACTTACTGTTCCATGACACGTGACTGCATCCAACTGGGTCCAGAATTCGCACATCCGTTCCCACGTAAATCTCTTCACCGGCCTTCAATGTTTCACCATCAGCTAAATGCAGAAAGAGAGATAAAAATTTGCTATATGTTGTAGAGTAGCCCTTGGGATACAACTTTAGAACCCTACAAAAACATTATCATATTCATATAGTTAACACATATATTTTATATTGTCCATGTTATTAATTCCACACACAAAGGACTAGTTAACTAATTATACTACTACGCACCAATTCTTTCCTCCAACTAAGAATTTTGGTGATACGTAGCAATGATCTTTCAACTTGGAGAATTTCGAAACCGTCCAAGAGAACTTAGGATTAGAGGGCTTCTGAGAAAAGGAGACAAGTTCCCAGTTGGTAAGTGGAACCATCACATCAACACCAAACTCGCATTGATCTCCGTCGAAGACATATCCGTTTTTAGGATCATTGAATGTATCAAGCGGAAGCACTTGTGGAAATCCACACACCGGTCTTACTGCATTGAACTGCTTCCCTTCAACATCTGGATGTTACAGATTATTCATCAATAAAACATACATATATATATATATAAATAACAAGAAATAGCTAGGGTATGGAGGTACGAACCTTGAATTGTTAAGTATTTATTTTCTTTCTTGTTGTAGATGAAGAAGGTGAGATATGCCAAAACAGTGGACGTGAGGTTTGTTTTATCTAATTCCACATACATTGAAATAAATCCGGTTCCGTTGTCCTTCTTGTTCCCGTTTGGATATATAACTAGATTCCTGATATTACAAAAGGATGCAAAAATTAGTGTATCTTGTTAGAAGTAGTTTGTGTATATATATCCAATAATTACAGTACTAAATTACCAGTTGTATTTGCCGGAGGAGAATGTACGGGATTTGTATCCGTCAGTACAAGAGAAGAGAGTCTTGAGTTCGGATAGGCTTTGGATCTTCATGGAATATGTACAAGGAGGACGATCTCCGAACTTGTTCGTGATCGTAGAATCTTCTCCTACGCATGATTTTTCTGTCTTCGACATTCCGTTGCAGCTTACTGAGAGAGAGAGAGAGAAAGCTAAGAAAGAGAGATCAGAAAGAAAGAGAAATAGAATTAGTAACGATTATGAATAAGAAACTCACGTTTTTGTCTGTCTCCTAGTGGGATTAGGTTTTGGCGACCTCACGAGTCCTTCTGCATGATATCTTTCAATGATATAATTGTTTTTAAAAACAATTCAATAAAATTAATATTACATGTTCAGGATAAGGACAGAAGCATTAATCTGTGTTTACAAACTTTACCGATTTTGTTTTGTTTTGCTTTTTCTATTAATCTTAACTTATTTTGAAGTCGAATATTCTACAAAGATTCAGTTTTTTTTTTATTATTCCTTTTACGTACTCCAATTTTGGATACGGTAAATTGAGTATATAGATACTCGCATCTCTCTACAGATAGGGATTGAATACGGTTGACAAAAAAGATTGAATATGGAGAGAACTCTATCCTTAGCTAACTGGACGATTATGTAAAATCTTTTATCTTAGTAATTCAATTAGTGGAAAGTTTAAAGATTTTCTCCACAAAAAGATGTAACTGCATCAAGTATAAGATATTGGTAGGTGGTGGAAATCAACCATTTTAATTATAATAATTAACATTTGAATGTGAGATTCCATTAAATATTGCTCTTCGTAAAGAGCCCTAGCTTCTTCTTTCTCTCTCATTTTTGTTTCTTTTCTTTCTTTTAGTCATTCGTCTTTCTCATTGTTTCTCTCAGCAATTTTCCGATTCCTTTGTCTTTATGGAAGATGGGCAACACAGTCTCTAATGCAGGAACTTCTTCGTTAAAAGACCATAATTCTTCGTTAGAAGACCATCATTCTTCGTTAAAAAACCATAATTCTTCGTTAGAAGACCATCATTCTTCGTTAAAAGACCATCATCCTCCCTCATATTCCCTCAAGTTTGAGAATTTCGCACAACTCACCGATAGCAAATATGAATCTAGTTTTTTCGCAGCCGGCGGGTACGACTGGTATGCATACTTACATTCCAACTCTCTTTTCACTAATTGTATACTTAAATTAGTACTATGTATGTTAAAATTTATAAATCTGATTTGTGATTCGTGAGACATCATATTAACATATTTGTATGGTGTTTTTACCATGTTAGTATGTTGACATATATAGCGCCATGAAGGCCAAACAACTAATTCATCATTGTATGGACAGGAAGTAAGAAACGGTCAATATTTCACAGGCTATATAATTTTGCTCGAATTTGTTTTTAGGAGATTGGTCATATATCCAAAAGGAAACGCACAAGACGAAGGGAGTGGATTTATTTCAATGTATGTAGAGATAAATAGCACAAACATCATGGCCACACCACTAACTCAGGTGTATGCATATCTCATATTCTTTGTCTACAACAAGAAACAAGACAAATATTTTACTCTAAAAGGTTTGTATATATTTCACATTAACCACATTCTTACTCAAAATATTTATATTTATTTCTCTTTTTCTTTACTCATCAACAATATACATATGCACACTCTTATTCTTATAGATACAGAAGTAAAGCGGTTCAATGCACTGAGAAAAGTGTGGGGGTCGTCTCGAGTGCTTCCGCTTGAAACATTCAATGATCCTAAAAACGGATATATCTTTGAGGGAAATCAATGCGAGTTTGGTGTTGATGTTTTGGTTGCTCCAACTCTTGCCAAATGGGAAGCCGTCTCCTTTGATCAGCAAAGCCCTAATTTTAAGTTCTCTTGGACTCTCAAGAAATTCGTTGAGTTGAAAGAGAATTTTTACACATCAGACGAGTTTTCAATAGGAGGAAGAGAATGGTGAGGAGTCTAAGAAATCTTTTTTTTTTTTTGCAAAGGTTAATATATATGCATTTATTAGCATTAACAAATGCAAAAATGATTCTATAGGACTTTAAGGCTGTATCCCAAGTCCGATTCTACAGAACGGAAATGGTTGTCCATCTTCTTGATGTTGGCTGACAGCGAAGAACTCAACGCAGATGAGAAAATCTACGTCCTAGCACGAATTAGTCTTATAGATTCTCATGGTGAAAGTCACAACGTCGTTGGGTCGAAATGTATGTCATAAAACACTATTTACATCTGTATCTTATTGTTTTGTTGTTTAACTCTTCATCTAATGATGAAACGATTGATAAATAATGTTCATTTTGGTGTTCTTTTTCTTCACTTTTTTTTGGTGAGTTTCTTTTTCTTCACTTGATGACTAGTCTATTTATATTACTAGGTTTGAAGCCCCGCGGCGGTTGTTTGCAATGGTTTTGTTTATACTTTATCTCACATCGTGCGTCCTTTTATTTTATTTTATTAGGATGTTAACACCCCACTTTATCTCGAATTTTCTATTTCTAACATTTTAGCATATTATAAATATTATGTTTGTTTACTTTTGTTAGACTATAAACATGCATATGTATAATTTGACTCAGCGTTAAAATTTGTAAGTATATTGTAAAATCGCATTTGCACCGAAATAGGATGAAAAAAAATATATATACTTTTATACATATCTACTTTGTTGTGGTAGCATATGAGCCTCATGACCATTGATTATTTTCTATTATGTTAGTTTTGTAATTGAATATATTTGGAAACAAACATATCACAATCCTTAAAATTTTCATGTTTTTCACTGCAATTAAATTTACATATAAAAACTTGACTTCTATTTGTTTAAAAAAGCAAACTCTAACTCTAATTTCTCATTGGTTTTTTATTATCTTAATTAATTTATATTCAACTTTTTAACTTGTGAACACATTATAACATTTTGAAGTAGGATAAATCCTTTTAATAAAAAGGTAAATATATACCATTTCAAGATAAATATATTTTTACTTATATCCAAACTTTTTGATAACTTTTAACATCAAGTTATCACATACTTTATATTAATTAAGTAATTTAGTTGTGTATTTTTCTTAGTTTTATTTATATTTAAAAATATAAATATAGGTAAAGAAATATGAATAGTCATGTATTAAATATTTTAAAAACAATTTAATGAATTTTTTTGGCTGATGTGGATAGCCTAGATGGAGAGAGGAAACTCTCCTATTATATATAAGACTAGGTTTGAAGCCCCGCGCAAGCGCGGGGTTGTTTGTAATAGTTTTTTGTTTAGTTTTATTTATACTTTATCTCACATCGCGTCTTTTTATTTTATTTTATTAGGATGTTAACACCCTACTTTATCTCGAATTTTCTATTTCTAACATTTTAGAATGTTATAAATATTATGTTTGTTTACTTTGTTAGACTATAAACATGCATATGTATTTGACTCATCGTTAAAATTTGTAAGTATAATGTAAAATCGCATTTGCACCGAAATAGGATGAAAAAAATAATATATATACTTTTATACATATCTATTTTGTTGTGGTAGCATATGAGCCTCATGACCATTGATTATTTTCTATTATGTTAGTTTTGTAATTGAATATATTTGGAAACAAACATATCACAATCTTAAAATTTTCATGTTTTTCACTGCAATTAAATTTACATATAAAAACTCGACTTCTATTTGTTTTAAAAAGAAAACTCTAACTCTAATTCTCATTGGTTTTTTATTATCTTAATTAATTTATATTCAACTTTTTAACTTGTAAACACATCATAACATTTTGAAGTAGGATAAATCTTTTAATAAAAAGGTAAATATATACCATTTCAAGTTAAATATATTTTTACTTATATCCAAACTTTTTGATAACTTTTAACATCAAGTTATCACATACTTTATATTAATTAAATAATTTAGTTGTACATTTTTCTTATTTTTATTTATATTTAAAAATATGAATAGTCATATATTAAGTATCTTAAAAACAATTTAATGAACTTTTTTGCTTATGTGGATAGCCTAGATGGAGAGAGCAACTCTCCTATTATATATAAGATTGATACTTACCTAATATGCATGCATCCTTATATATTCCGCTATTAATTCTTGCAGTAAAATGCTGGTACACAGAAGAAAAGCGAAGCCTTGGTTGGGGTAAAAATGTGTCTGTGGATAAAGTTCAGGCGTACTTGGACAACAAGGGCTCTTTGAAAGTGGAGATTGAATTTGAGGTTGTTTCGACAACCAAATACCCTAACAACGTTTGAGCTCAGCTTTACCAAATCACTTATCTACCAAACAATACAATGCAACGTTTTGAACTTTTATTAGTGGTTTTATTTTTTAGTTATTGATTTTGTATTATTTACAACCATTCCTTCAATGGTAGTTTTTAATTTTTTTGGTTTTCATAGTTAGAATATATGAATCGTATATGAATTCATTTGATTTGTGTATTCACCATTTTATTCCGCTATTCTTGCAGAATATATTCATTTGACTATGCATCCTTACTTATATATTCCGCTATTCTTGCAGTAAAATGCTGGTACACAGAACAAAAGCGAGGCCTTGGTTGGGATAAATATGTGTCCGTGGATAAAGTTCAGGCGTACTTGGATAACAAGGGCTCTTTGAAAGTGGAGATTGAATTTGAAGTTGTTTCGTCAACCAAATACCCTACCAACGTTTGAGCTCAGCTTACCAAAATCACTTATCTACCAAACAATACAATGCAATGTTTTGAACTTTTTATTAGTGGTTTTATGTTTTAGTTATTGATTTTGTATTATTTACAACCATTCCTTGAATGGTAGTTTTTTTGGTTTTCGTAGTTAGAATATATGAATCGTATATGAATTCATTTGATTTACATAATCTCCACTTGTGATTTTTTAATCGGATGGCTTGACTAATGGCTATAATCAAAAAAAGTAGTAGCTTTACTTAAAAAAGAGAATTTTCAAGTGAGCAACTGCAAGTGTGATATCTTGGCAAGAAGGATTTTAACAAATATTACCAGCCGCTACTGGCATTATTAAGAAGCCTAGACAGCGCAATTCATGGGAAGAATCTTCGGACAAAGTCGTGAAAATTGTGGGAAATTTATTAATTATAATTTGATTGAAATCTCTCCAGATTTCCAATGTTTACCACATTCCCGACTATCCTCACAAGTGGGGTCCAACGCCCCAACGGAAGGGATGTTAAATCCGTTGTGGCCGGGACTCGAACCCAGATGGCGGGTACCTCAGCTGAGGGTCCTTTACCACCGGGCCACAAGCACCGGTTCTGATCCATATTTGTAACTAAAAAGATAATGGAAGTCTCTTAAAATCGTTTTACTTGCAATCGACTAAAAATTTGAATAACATCATAACCAAAAAATGATATGATTTCTAGAAATTATTTTTCTAAATGACGTATGTTTGTATGTATATAGTTTTAAGCAAATTCCATGTTGAACATGGAATTTGATAAAAGTTTGAAAAGAACGATCTTTTATTTGAGTAAAACAGTTTTCAAAAGGGCCCAAATCCCATAGCCCACCCGAAGAGGATAGTTTGAAACGACGTCGTCGACATGACGATGAGCTTTGAGACTTTAGGGTTTGTGACTCTCTTCTTTTGTGAAGGGTAATCGATTCTGTTTTTTTTTTCTTTCCTTAATTCTTGTTCTCTCTTTCTCTCTCTCCAGATCAGGTTTCGTCAAATATCTCTCAACCTTTTTATTCTTTTGTTTCTCAAAATCTCAGTTCTTATTATTATGTTTTTTTGGTTTAACACTCACTTTATAAAACAATTAACCATTAATCACTGGCTGCCTTTGGTTGATTTGATCATCAAGGATGGTCGTTACAGTTTCGGATGAAGAAACATCGTCGCTATGTTCCTTCACAGCAGCAGATTCTACAAGTCCGCATAACTACTGGACACAACGTCCTCCTTCTTCGTATTCCCTCAAAATCCAGAATCTCGAACAACTCGTCGGTGAAAATTACCAATCTCGTCGTTTCTCAGCTGATGGCTACTACTGGTACTTCTTTTAATACATTAAAAAAAACATGTTCATATATCTGCATCGTGACCACCTTACATATGTTTTTCTTAATATGATTATTTGAATCGAGCCTTTGTTATCTATCGGAGAAGTTTAATATCTTATTTTCTTAAGAATATAAACCTTATATAGTCTTGTTTTTTTGTCTAAAAACAGGAGATTAATCTTATATCCAAAAGGGAATGAAAAGGACAATGGAAGTGGATTTATTTCTATGTACATTGAAATAGACAGCGCAGTCGAGGTGTTTGCATATCTCACCTTCTCTATCTATAACAAGAAGTTAAACAAATACTTTTGTATTCAAGGTATGTACCTATAGTGATATTAATTGTAGATATAGTTTAAATTAGTCCAACAATGTAGATATCACTATTGTTGCTCAATATATCTACATTAACTTGCCATATATATAAATATTAATAAGAATACACACATACCTTCCCATGCACAGATACAGAAGTGAAGCGGTTTAATGCATTGAAGGTGTGGGGAGTTTCACAAATGCTTCCGGTTGAGATATTCAATGACCCTGTAAATGGATATATCTTTGAAGGAGATCAATGCGAGTTTGGTGTTGATGTGATGCTTGATACAGCCATTACCCAGTGGGAAGTCGTCTCTTTTAATAAGACCTATTTCCCCAAAGTCTCTTGTACTTTCAACCATGTCTTGATGCTGAAAGACCATATCTACTCATCTAATAGATTTTCAGTTGGAGGAAAGACATGGTGAGTTTATAAAATATCCATGTGTCATGTGTGTGTCCGCACATGTATATGAGTGTTATAACTAACATGTGCATACTATTGTTCTCTAGGGTGCTAAAGGTGTATCCAACATCAGACGTCAAATGGGTCTCAATTTTTCTGCATCTATCTTACTATGAAAGATTGGTAGCGGATGAGAGGATTTACACGCGTGGTCATATCCGAGTTCTGAATCCACGTGGATCCAATCACATCACAGAGAAATGTATGTGAACAGTGAACCTATATTTTGTCTTGTTTTTTTATAGCTTTCTTAACTTGACACCGATTGTTGTGAGATAACAATATCTATCTAGGCTTAGATAATAATATCACTTATTGCTATTGTTTTTGTTTTCAGTTATCTACTGGCACGATGAATCAAACCTAGGTTGCGGTCACCATAAATTTGTGTCAATGGCTGAGCTTATGGGGACTTACTTGGACCAAGAAAACACTTTGAGTGTAGAGGTCGAATTTGAAGTTGTTTCTTCGACCACTTACCCTCCCATCTTCTAAGCGCTCCTGCTCCATACTTTACCCCATATGCCACTTTGTTTTTTACTCTCTTTTTGTCCGAGTAATTTGCAATAACAAAAAGTTATGCATTAAGATTTATTTTTCTTAATGATTTTACTTTTGGAAAAATCAAGTTCAATTAGGGAATTCTGTTCAGGTAGGAAAACCTTTGGCTCAATAAATTTATTTTGGAGTTGGGATTAGTACTGAAGATATTGTATATGTTCGCTCGATTAAACAAGATATGTTTCATACCGAGTATTTTTGCTCTATTTAGTTTTGATAATTGTACCATATCCCAAAAACGTAACTGTACAGAAAACAGAGTTTGTTTTACATCGTTTCCATAGTATAGGATTACATTTCACGTAGGGTTGTAGCCTCTTTGTTTCCTAAAAGACCAAGAGAGAATCAATGCAAAGCATAAAACTAATCCAAAGATTGATTGCTTCAGCCAAATAATGAAAACACATACGACATGATTTGATGAAATAAAAGCCACCAGAAGGGGGGAGACCACGTCAGACTTTTCGACGGTGTACTTCAACTCCGATCAAAGACTGAAAGAGTCAATCAGTCCATGTATAATTTTATAATACCAAATGCTTTTAATTCTATCATATCAATACCAACACCAAACATCAACCGGCCTTAACTTGGAGGAAAGAGTTGGTGAGTTGACTATATGAGACAATTGACAACCTTTTCATTTTTCCTTTTTTTTTTCTCCAATAGGAACCAAATTAAACCAAGTGAAAAAGTTCGCGAATCACGAGTCATGCGCATGCATGGACTCATGACTATTCATATTCCAAGTAATACCATTATTATGAGATTGCTTTCGCCTTCCCTTGAATGCAAATTCCGAGAGTCCTCTTTGTCCATTTAACGAAGAAAAAACGTTTCATACTCTCTCTCTCTCTCCAGTAGATGTCAACAATATTCCGAATATCTTGAATCACAAATACTGTATAATTTTTCTTTCTTTACAAAGATCGTTTTTGGGTAAAATAATGTGTTCAAACGTGTCTTCAACAACTCTGCAGGGCTGGAGAGAACGCCCTCCTTCTTCTTACTCACTCAAGATCCAAAATTTCCCCGTACTCGAGAAATCAACTCTCTCCTCTGATGGAAAATATAAGTCCCATCTTTTCTCCTCTGGTGGATACAACAGGTACGTGCTGTGTGTTTACTTTCTGCCACAATTCTTAAAGATTTGCACTTCCTCATAATTCATCATAAAAATTATCAATATCTCAACCTTTTTATTTTCCTATATCCTTAGATTAAAAAAAAAAATATATGCCATCTTAACTAATGCAAATACTGTTTATAAATAATTATAGGAGAATGGTTATACACCCGAAAGGGAACGACAAGGACGATGGAAGTGGGTTTATATCTATGTATGTGGAAATAGATAGCACAAGCCTATTGTCCACACCACCAAGCGAGGTGTTTGCAGATCTTCGGTTTTTCATCTTTAACAAAAAAGAAAACAAGTACTTTACTATTCAAGGTAGGTATATGCATAATTTACAAGTTACAATAAATGTACATTTGGTTTTAATGTATATAACTTGATCAATTATGTTTGTTTATAAATATCCAGATGTAGAATCGAAGCCGTTCAATATAATAAGAACTGTGAGGGGAGTTTCCCAAGTGCTTCCGCTTTTTACACTCAATGATCCTAAAAATGGATATATTTTTGGAGATCAATGTGAATTTGGTGTTGATGTCATAGTTGCTCCACCTCCTACCAATTCGGAGATCCTCTCTTTTAACGACAAACTCTCTTATCCCAAGTTCTCTTGGACTCTTAAGAATTTCTCTGAGCTGAAAGAGAAGAGTTACACATCAAGCATTTTTTCAATGGGAGAAAGAAAATGGTGAGTACATAAAAACATTGCTTTTAGACTAATAATATACTGATTTTGGAGTATGTATCTAACACAAGTAATTGTGTGCGCCGGGTGCTTTTGTAAGTGTTAACATGTGTGAACTATTGTTACCAGGACTCTGTTATTGTATCCCAAGGGCGACGGAGTAGAGAATGACAAATGGTTATCCATTTATCTGTCTCTTGCTGATGGTAAATCACTAATGGAAGATGATAAGATTTTTACGCTAGTTCATTTTCGAATTCTAGACCCATATGGATGCAATCACGTCACAGAGGAAAGTAAGTAATAAAAAAACTGATTATATTTTACATGTTTCTCTTCTTTATAAACCTGTTTGTGTGATGAGACTAATGCGATATTCATTTTGGAATTCAGTAGTCTCATATTACCATGCTTGCATCCTATTTTTTTGCTACAGCTAGTTCTTGGCACACCAAATCAAAACTCAGCTGGGGTCAACCTGAATTTGTGGCTCTATCTAAAATTTCGAAGGCTTACTTGGACAAGGAGGGTAGTTTGAGTGTAGAGATTAAATTTGATGTTGTTTCTGAAACCAAATACTCTCTCCCATGATTCTTAAGCTCTACTTTTAGAATTTTACATTTCCACAGACATCGTCACCTGAGCTGGTTTACCGTACTCCCATTTGCTGGTTTAATATTTCATTATTTCTGTTTAATAATTTCAGTTGCCTTCTATTTCTGGTATTGAGTGAGGTGATTTTAATTGAGGTTCTATTATGATGTTTTATCTATCTTTTGTCCTACATCACAAAGCATCTATGGTGCCAAAGATTTCCCTAACTAAGCTGCTAAAATGCATGCATATCTAACAGTTTTTTGGTGAGAAGAAAATAATGGTGACTAGTCTATAATAAGAAAAAGTTCGTTATGTCATGAACTCATTATGTGTGTAACGTGTATGTACGAGAAATAACAAGTGCACAATATTGGCTACTAAAATTGTTATAAATAAATATGAAATAGCTAATCAACATTTAATTAAATATATTAATGTTGCCATTTAGCAAATTGTAACATAATTTTAATAATTTACGTTCCAATGTTGGGTTTCACGTGGCCCATAAGCTTTTATTCCCACCATCGGCGTGACCCATTATCCCTCGGTTTAACTGACTTTAAAAAACATAAAAATAAATAAAAGAAAAACTAAAATTAAATTCACTGTGAACTGAAAGTAAAGAGGACGAAAGAGAGATCCGAATCCCCCACATCTCATCTGTAAAATTCAGTCATTCAGACATAACCAAAAATAATATACATATAAAAAAAGAAACCAAAACAAAACAGGCAACAAAGGTCGGAGAATTTTTGTTCCGATCTTACTGAATATCCAAATCTCACAGATAACGTCTAACGACAATGCTCTGCTATGTCGGAAAAGCCACCAAGATTTTCATTTTCATCGTCACTGTCGTCGTCGTCATTGGTCTCGTCGTAGGCTTCGGTATCATCCGCCGACACTCTCACCACGACTGCTCCGGCGACTATTGCTCATCTTCCGCCGATTCTTCTTCTTCCTCTTCCTCTTCCTCTACTTCTCCTTTTATAACTCCGTTTCCTAATCCTAACCCGAATCCAAACCCGAACCCGCCTGTTCTCGGATCTTCTCCACCCGCCCCGCCCGATTCATCATCATCTCCATTAAACCCGTCTGTTCCAATTTCTCCAAATCCGCCGGCGCCGATCGTGAACCCGAATTCGCCTCCGCCTCCGTCTACGCCTAATCTGAATCCTCCTCCGCAGTTTTCACCTCCTCCACCGGATACGGAGACAACCACCGCACCGCCTCCACCTCCAACTCAGACATCAATCGCGCCACCGCCTCCAGCTGCGGTATCGGCACCTCCGCCGTTAACTCCGCCGAGCTCCGTCGTCAACACTCCCGGTCCTGTGCATGCGAAGCTGGTCAATGACTAATCTTGACCATTTCTTTGTGAATTCCGCCATTTTTGTTTTCACTTGCCAGTTCTTGATCTTGATTCGTTTGTTTTTTTTCTTCTAATTAGATAATTTTGTCTAATTTTTAATCTTGAAATCAAGTTTTTCTTTCTGAAACGTTATTATAATTCTCATGAATCATACTATAGGATAAGAGATTCGATCCAATGTTTAACATTTTCTTCTTCTTACTAAATTCCAATGATCGCATGAGGAGAGTGAGTTGTCAATCTATCTTCATCATAGGCTTTATGACAAAAAAGTTAAATAATTTTGTTTGAAGTTAAGTAGCATCCTTTTGTTTGTTTTAACTTCTAAGTTAATTAAAGCTCTTTATTAAAAGAGAGAGTATCATTGTCTCAACGTTCACCAGTCAAATCTTCCTTTTTCTGCTGGTAAACTATAGAGTAATTATTTCTGACATTACCATTATTAATACATTATTGAGATAATTCAAATGTGTGTAACTGTGAAAAAAACACGAGACAAAAGGTGGGTCAATGGGTTAAGAATCCCATGGAGATTGTCTGACTAATTTTGACCCATCTTTTGCAAAATTCTAACAAAAATAGTGTTGTTCCGTACTCTATTTCATTATTTGCTTTACTTTATCTTTTGGTCTGTTGTTTCCATAAATTTATTAATCATGAGTTTGGTGGTTATCTCAGAATTTTTTTGCATATGTGAATACGTGATACACTGAGACCTAAATATTTTGAGGGAATTTGATTTATTAGTGATACTGAATTAACAATTTCTTGGTAAATGAAGCCACTTTTATCGATTGTTGTGTGTATTAAATTACTAATATGCAAATTTCAAATGTTTTAATATGGATCCCATGTCAAAACAAAAATCTTATCATGGGCTTTACTAAATGGGCCCAGACCAAAACTTGAATTTATCAGCCTTAATATATTTTAATTCAACATGCTCCTTTCCCTTGCTTAGAAAAGTGAGCATGTCATAATTTCTTGGTTACCAATACTGAAATGAATACTAATTACTTGATTTATGCTAACTGAAAAGATTCACAACTGAGTAGAATTATCAATTATCACTCACTCTCTGTGTTGATCGATCTCTATACGTATCTCGGACTCGTGGAGTGCAAGCAACCTTATCATTGAACATAATTTTATAGTTGTCAAGTCGTCAAAGTATGTATATCTTATTACATATTATACAGATACAGAAGTGCGTATCTGATTAGATTATCACTTACTCTGCTGACCGATCCCTATGACTCATGAAGTGCCAGCAATCTCATCATTGAACACAACTATATAGTTGTCAAGTCAAACTATCTATATTATATATATGCAGACAGTCCAACATAACTATCGGGCTTCTATCTTTGATTTGACCAATAGGGTAAGACGTTTATTTGAGTACATCTTAATCAGAAGTTCTTAAGAAGCCATTCATCTTATGTAAAAATTAAAAACATAGGTCCAAAAATCTCGATAGAATTATAGTGTATTGATATTTTGTATTGTTATAGAGTTTATATTCTTAGCATTCAACCTTTCTTTGGTTTGTTTCTGAGTGTTTTATTTTATCCGAAATTTATGTATTTTAGTCAAGATATTTTGCGTAAGATTGAGCCGGTGATGGTGGTCGCCGCTAACGCACAAATAAAAGATGGGGAGAAAGCAAAGAAGCAATGTGGTTCCTCCTCCTTCGTTGACCTGTCTTCTTCAGATTGACTCAGCATCGCACATGTGACCAATATCTTCTGCTAGTTATCCGTTGATGTTTGAAGTCAACAAACCATTCAGCATCTCAAAAACTATCTCTTTCTGATTCTCTTAAACATTTTATGTTATTTACATATTTTATATAAAAATATATTAGAGCCAATCTTGTTACGCTACAAGAAAAAGTACATGTATGCATAGTTACAGTTATAGTATATTGGTGTCTTTTTAGAAGACACAATGTTGAATAAATGTTATGGCGAATCAAATAAATTTGTACATCAAATAATATTTTCAAACTAGTAAACAAATACAATTCCGTTTGAAAGAGTTGAACCTTTCAACATGTGAACAAAAAGTCTTAATGAAGACTTTCTAGTGTTTGATCTACTTTTGTGGGTTGAAATCATTACATAAAAATAGCAACAATATGTAACTTTCCATGTATATTATTACATCTAGCTAGAAACATTAGCAGAAGCTTTTAATATATTGCCAAACCTTTTTTTTTGCAAGTCTCAAACATGCCACTGTGAATGTCTATCATATAAAACCCACAAAGGAGGAGATTACATTTTTATTGGCTCAACACATTATTTAAACATAAAACAACAATACAATACATTTACATACCAAATCAAGACCTTGTTTTCACTTTGGTCAACTTTTTTTTTGGACATAAAATCAAGCAACCTTAACAAATGGGTAAATTTCATACCTAAAATTACAACTCCCACCCACAACTCTCCCTCCTTCTTTACCGTCGCAGCAGTTAGGAATCTCCCCAATAATTCCATCCAAACACGCCTTACACGTCTCGCTCCTCAAGTCCCTCGTACATTGCACCAGTCCGTACAACTTCTTCTCCCCATAGCTTTGCTCCCCTGTCGCATACAGCTTCCGGTTGCCTCCAGCAGTCGCTTTCTTCGTAAGATCAGTTAAAAGAGCTCTCGTCTGCGCGTTGAACGACGCAGGATCGCTCACGTTCTTGACGTTGTACAAATAGAACTTGTTCTCGTAATCGATCTTCCCGAAGAAATCGGTCGACGAGTACTTGACAAAACAGTTGTCGTACCATATTATTCCCGCCTTGTTGTTTGGACATCTTTGACGTATCTGTCACGTAACACCAACCATCAAGAACAATCCAATAACCAAAAGTATCTTTCGACGGTTTCTATATATCTGTAAATGCGAGGTTAGTTACCTCGGGGACGGCGGTGGCGAGACAGGAGCCGCAGTCTGAGGAGGAGGCATCACCACGGCAAAGGGACAAACCGTTGACTTTGTCTGGAGTTTTACCGGCGGAGGAGGTTGCAAAACCGTTGGATGGAACTCTGTAAGAGAGATGACGAAAGAGACTATCGAGGTTTGACTCGTACGGACTCTTGGACGTGAAGCTCCCTTCAATGTCAGAGCACTTGTGGTAGAGAAACGCATTGTCCTGGCCCAAAACGCTGTGTATCAAGAGAAGTTGTATGGCCAAGGCCAATACAGAGACTGAAACGATGCGTTTTGATGAGTAGGATGAAGACATTTGTTTCTTTTGGGAGGATTGATAGAAGAAGTCTTGAAGTTGGGGATGATTATATAGTGGCTGGAGACTTTTGGCGGTGTTGAATTTATTTATTTAATAATTAATGCAATAGTTGAAGTCTTCAGTTTTGTACGATTGAGATTTGGACATTTTCAAACCTTTTTTTTTGGTAAAAGCTTGAATGAATGTTCCTTTTGAACAAAAAAACAAAAGTCAATTTAGCTGATTGGCTATTCAACAGATTTTCGATAAAACAGAAATATCATACATCATTATTGTTGGTTTTGTCCATCCGATTGATCATTTTCAAATTTCAGCTTCTAGAATAAATTAGAAATGTAACGGAGAGAAGAGATGGAGTTTGGAAACTTGCTATTGCAACGAGGGTGGGGGCGTGAAATAGTCAACGTTCGGTGATTTGACTGAGTGAAACTCTTAAGATCCACGATACGTACGTTGCCGACCTAATACTGATGACATTTTAGTTATATAATGTATTAATTATATCTCCTACGTAGCTGTGATAGACATATATACATATATGTTTTAATTCATTTGAAATGACTAGTATGTATGTGCATGAACATGAAAACACTAATTAATTTTGTTTACTTTGATTTTATAAATTGAAAATAACGAGTATCCAAATTAATTCAAATTATGCCTAAAGTCATCAAATTAAGTGTTGTGTGTTATAATGTTTCTGACATCAGATATTTAATTCACACTTTATTTGAAATCACTTAAACATGGCACTAATGATCAAATGTGCATTAAATTCTAGTATTGTTTATTAACTTGTTCTTGATTATATGTTAATTATTATACTGAGTAAACTCACTATATTTCCGGTGTTTCTTGAATGTAAATATCAGATGGCTAAATTAATAATGTTGAAGTGACATTACCCCAGCAACAGCGGCGGAATAACAAGGAAAGCAGAGGGAGCCGTAGGAGTCGCCGCGACACCCGAATATGATGGCGACGCGACTGGGGCCTTCACCCAAAGCTATGCGTTCAAAACCGCCATTAAAATTTTCCTGAGAGATGCGTTTGATGAGAATGTTGAGGTTTTTTTCGTACTCGCTTCCAGGCTTATAGTTCCCTTGATTGAGAAGGCATTTGTGGTGCAAATACGCATTGGTAAGGTTCAGGGATGAAACGCTGCGTATGAGGAGGAGTTGTATAGCCAAGAACTGGACCAAAACCAGGCGTTCGGATAGAGAATATGAAGAGTACATTGTTTCGTATAGTTTTGTACTCTTTTTTCTTCTCCAGAGTGAATGTATTTTCTATAAACAAAGCGTTGAGATTGGGATGTTTACGTAAAAGAATCGGAGAAATTTCAGCTAACTTGCTTCATTCGTAAATCGATATTCTTTTTTCGGTTACCTTATTAAAAAAAATGGATTTGATCATTTCAGTTTGTACACGAAATTTTTGTTTTTTTTTCTTCTCTATTGTGTGTAACAGACAGGAGAGAGGAGTTGTGTATTTTTCGGCGAGGGATGGGGAGGGCCAATAAAAAAAGTCAAAGTTCATATGTTTATGCATTTTAATTACTCTCTGCGAACGCGTTTTCAAACTTAGGAAGATGCATCAAGAAAATAATTATATGATTTGTGGATATTCCCAATGTTTTCAGATGATGTGGCGTCTAGTTATTGGTCAATTTTCCCGCCATTTTTTATTATCGCTTTTAGAAACCTTCTTAGATTCGTTAAAAGAATATTAAAAAAAAAAAAAGAGGAAACGAAAGCTATTGTGTCTTAATGATAACCAAACCAAAAGATTAGGAATAACATACTTTGACCTAATCTCAAATACAAAATTGGAAAGTAAACGAAACCAAAACAAAATAGGAAACTATTGTAAAGCGAATGTTAGTCTCGAGCATCACCATCAAACAGGCTTCAAGTCCTCCCTCATAAAAGGGTATAGCTCATACCTCAAATTACATGTCGTACTCAAAACTCTAGATCCTTGTTTACCAACGCAACACTTGGAAAGCTGTCCGATACTCCATTCCAAACAACCCTTACATACGGCTATGTCTTTCGTACACTGCACCATCGCATACAGTTTCTTCGTCCCTAGCATCGTCTCCCCAGCAGCGTAAAATATAGGTTCGTTGCCAGCCCCTGGAGAACGGGTGGCTATCGGGATCAAGCTGTAGAGGAAATCTTCCGTCTTCTTGTTAAACGACTGTATATCCCCGTTCACGTTGCTTGGATTGTGCATTGAGAAACTATTCTCTTGATCGATCTTCCTTGGAACTGGGATTTCGATATTACTAACCTCGAGAAAACATTGGTCGTACCATATTATCCCCGCTTTGTTTCTCTCACATCTCCTACGTAGCTGTTATAGACATGCATATATGTTTTTAATTCATTTTAAATGATCTGTAGAAATGATTAGTATGTTTAATTGCTATCACAGAGTACTGATATATAAGCAGTAAGTAAAACCAAAATTATGTAAAACGATAAGATGCAAGAAGCCATAACAGTGGAACCAAGTGTCATTACATGATCATCTATGTGGAGCAAACCATAGTGAAGTCTTTAATTTGGTAAAAAAAAACCATAGTGAAGTTGTTGATAATTCTAACCAAGCCCAAACACAGGTGAATTTACCTTTCTTGAATAGTATGTATGTGCATGAACATGAAAACACTAATTAATTTTGTTTACTTTGATTTTATAAATTGAAAACGAGTATCCAAATTAATTCAAATTATGCGTAAAAGTCAAATTAAGTGATGTTTGCTGACGCTTTTTGAAATGTACATGACAATGTTTTCTGCCATCAAATTGATTCACACTTTGTTTAAAACCACTTAAACATGTCACTTATGATAAAAATGTGCATTAAATTCATTTATTTATTATTTGTTCTTAAATGTAAATATCCGACGGCTAAATTACTAATGTTGGAGTAACATTACCCC
The DNA here is from genome assembly GCA_902728155.2 of Microthlaspi erraticum. Lineage (NCBI taxonomy): Eukaryota > Viridiplantae > Streptophyta > Magnoliopsida > Brassicales > Brassicaceae > Microthlaspi > Microthlaspi erraticum. The sequence goes on from CACVBM020001092.1 coordinate 152,164, forward strand.
AGCAACAGCGGTGGCATAACAAGGAAAGCAGATGGAGCCGTAGGAGTCGCCGCGACACAAGAATCTGATGGCGACGCGACTGGAACCTTCACCAAAAGACAGGCCTTCAAAACCGCTCTTAAAATTTTCCGTAGAGATGCTTCGGATGAGAAAGTTGAGGTTTTTTTCGTACTCACTTCCAGGCTTATAGTTCCCTTGATTGACAAGGCATTTGTGGTGCAAATACGCATTGGTAAGGTTCAGGGATGAAACGCTGCGTATGAGGAGGAGTTGTACAGCCAAGAAATGGACCAAAACCAGGCGTTCGGATAGAGAATATGAAGAGTACATTGTTTCGTATAGTTTTGTTAAACGAAGCTTTAAGATTGGGATGTTTACGTAAAAGACTGGGAGAAATTTCAGCTAACTTGCTTCATTCGTAAATTGATATTCTTTTTTCAGTTACCTTATAAAAAAACTGGATTTGATCATTCAGTTTGTAGACGAACTGTTTATTTTTTTCTTCTTCTTTTTTTGTGTGTAACAGAAAGGAGAGAGGAGTTGTGTATTTTCGGCGAGGGATGGGGAGGGCCAATAAAAAAAGTCAAAGTTCATATGTTTATGCAAAAACCAGTTTTAATTACTCTCTGCGAACGTGTTTTCAAACTTAGGAAGATACATCAAGAACATAATTATATGGTTATGTGGATATTAATTCCCAATGTTTTCAGATGATGTGGCGGCGTATGGTTATTGGTCGATTTTCAATGCACATATGACACGGCCCGGCCTTTTTAATCATTTTTCAACAATGTCTAATATGTTGTGTTTGAAATTAAATAGTGACTCATCGACAACACTACATAAACTACATTAATTGATCTTATATTTTCTTCTATTTAATTAAAAACTATTGATTAATGTTCCCTTTAGAAACTATTTATACCAAGAAAATTTAAAAGTACTGAAGTGCCTATTTAGCGAAGAAATTATATGGTTTTTAATGCATAAGCGTAATAATGTACATAGGCTTGTTGTATGCTCATGACTCTTAACAGTTGCAGATTCTAGTTCGGAATCAAGTGAAAGGATGAGAGGCATATCGGTTAGGTTATTTGCTTCTGTGTCCTTGATTTTGTTAAACTTTGGTAATTCACGTTTGGAAGAACCGACCGCTGCGACTATTGTAAAATAAACTGATTTTTCGTTTTAACAGAACCAATTAACCTTGATGAGAGGCCTGAGGCCTCTTGGTTAGACCAAAATTTTCTATTTGCATGTAGCATCATATTAGTCCAGGGTGATAGACCTTATGCAAAATTCTCTTTATTAGTAATCAAACTAAAAGGTGATAGACCCTATTCATAGGTATAAGTCTACAGGCATGACCTAAGAAACCAAACAGTAAAAAGAAACAAAAAGGGTAAAATCAAAGTATTCTCGCGTGTTCTTGTTAACCGACTCTTTATCCCCGACAACGTTATTTGGGTTGTGCATAGAGAAAGTATTCTTGTAATCGATCGCCCTTGTGGAGGATTTGATCGTACTAAAAGCGAGAAAACATTGGTCGTACCATATTATTGCCGCTTTGTTACTCGGACATTTCCTACGAAGCTGTCATATACATATCCATTCATATAGGTTGTCATCTATTTAAGTCCCATGTTTGAAAAACTCACGTAAATATGTCACTAATAACTACTATTCCCCACTGTTTATTATTTTTGTTATTATTTTAAGTATACTAAGTAAATTCACAAAATAAAAAATTTCTGGCGTTTTCTTGAATATATTATCCACGCTTTAAGCGGAGCATGCACAAGATAGAGTTTATATATATAACGTTGAAGTGACATTACCCCGGCTAAGGCGGTGGAGAAGCAGGAACGGCAAAAGGACCCATATGAGTCACCGCGGCACTGGAATATGACGGAGACGGAATTGGGAGCATCGCCATAAGATATGTGTCTGAAACCGTCCGGAAAACTGTAAGCAGAGAGGCGACGGGTGATAATGTTGAGGTCTTTCTCGTACTTACTTCCAGCCTTATAGGTCCCTTCACTAGGGAGGCATTTGTGGTGTAGATACGCATTGGTAAGGTTCAGGGATGATACACTGCGTATGAGGATGAGTTCTATGGCCAAGATATGGACTAAAACGAGATGGTTTGTTCGAGAATATGAAGAATACATTGTTTTAGATTTTGACTTCTTTTTCTTTTTTCCAGATTCAGGGACTGTATTTTTTTCTCTCTTTCTGAAAAATGAAGCGTTGAGAATGGAATGTTTATATAGGAGACTCAGAAGGATTTTAGCTGATTAGCTTCATTACTTGATAGATTAACTAGTTTTCTCACACTGATGTTTTTTTGTTACCTTATACAAAACTCTAATCATTATAGTTTGTAGAAGAAATGTTTTTTTTTTTTTTTTTTTTTTCTGTAACGGACAGGAGAGAGGAGTTGTGTATTTTCGGCGAGGGATGGGGAGGGCCAGTAAAAAAGTCAAAGTTCATATGTTTCTCTTTTACAGAAAAAAAAAGAAAAAGTTCATATGTTTCAAACGTTCAATGTTTTTAGCAAAAGAAAAAAAACGAACTTGTTTTCAAGGTTATGAGAAGTACTATGTTATGCTTAATAATTGATGATACTTTTGTTGAGTGTAGATATATCTTCCCTCTTCAAGGATCTCGACAAGGGGGGATGAAGCTCAACTTCTTTAGAAAGGACCTCACCAGTCACCATCCGCAACTAGCTCTTGGGCGCTTATTGGTCGAATTTTTCTCCACGTTAACGCCAGAAAAATATTGAACTATTTTGAGATATGGAATTTTATTTTCTTCGATAATATAATATGCAATAAATATGCAAGGTTTGTATCACCACCAACATAAATTACAGTAGAAACTCTATAAATTAATAATGTCGGGACTTTGATATTTTATTAATTTATAGAGTTATTAATATATAGATTTTGACTAAATTTTTTCAAAAAAAGAAAATTCAATATAATAATCTTTTAAATTTTCCTTCAAATTAAATAAGAACTTTCCTTATACGTATATTTCTTAACTTTTTTTGATGTTTCTATATTTACTTTATTGTTTACATTTTTCATACTTGTTTCTTTTAGTTTCCATATTTGTTTGATGTATGAGAGATTCATATTTTAGTAGCTAGATATCTTAGGTAAATATATTTATATATAAGTTTTTATATGATAATTATTAATTTATGATATTATTGGGACCATATTTTACATAGGAGTTTAAAAAAAGTTATTATCTTATCGAATTGTGTCATATTTTACACCGGCCCAACTTGGGACCGGAGAAATTTATTAATTTATCGTGTTTATTAATTTATCGAGTATTAATTTATAGAGTCTCTATTGTACATTATTTGATCATATATTTTCTTGTATTTTAAATTTGACTATTGATTGACGATTTACTAACACTTCCACTAATATATTTTTATTTTTCTTCACCGAAAAACATGCATGATTCATACACCACACAAAATGCCTCCAGATGTCGTTGCAAAAGTACTGATAATGACTGATAATGCGGGTAAATGTTGCTTTAAGTTTAATATTTAAATAAACTAGATTTTGACCCGCGTTACGCTGCGGTAGTTTTTTTTTTCTTTTTTTTTAATTTTATAATTTTTATATTATTTATACCAATTAAAATTAGAACTGAGAATCGTTAAGAATATATAAAAGTAAAATGAAAATATATTCCTTTTATTTTAATATCATTTGAAAACGGTTATTTTATGTTTATAAATCATTATTATTATATTTTATCTAAAAAGAAAATATAAAATAGTGATTATATTTTTTTCTTATTTTAGTAAATTTTACCTTTTTATAAAATTTCAATTTATTACTTTTTATAGGTACTTTGGATATCAGTAAAAAAAATATATATACACGAATTTGTTTTTAAAAAACCAAAAAATACATTTTTTTCTTTTTAAGCGAAAACATGTTTTTTTGCTTTGCTATCATAATTTTATATTTTTCATGTTAGTGTTTGGTGACATCTTACCATCCGTCTTTTTTGTCTGTGTTTTTCTTATTTTTATTAGTTTATAATTTGGCATTGTTGTAGTACTATTATCACCATTAGATAAGTTTAGATTAAGTAAATAGAATCTTTTTTTTTCTAGCCTGTCCTAAAAAACTTAATGTCCCGCTTTCTTCAAGAGAAACAGCAGCCGTAAGACAGGTGATTGATTCAGAGAAAGAGAGAACGAACCTCAAATTTCTCATGACTGTTGTAATAATATAATAGGCAAGAACAAACCTCAAATTTCCAAGTCTTGTTCATTATCCCTAAGTGAGCTGCAGGTTTTCTTCTTGATTATGTTTTCCAGCTAGTCAAGTCAAGTTTTAAACATGTGCCCTTTATCTTCTTTGTGGTTTTGATTAACATTTAATTCTGCAATTCCTAACTCTCCAAACAACGAAAATATTACCATGTGTCATTTAGTTCTGAATTCGAAATACTACCATCTGCTATAACCGGAATCCAACTCTGTTCAGCAACTGAACAAACCTTGTACACAGCAGTAGCCTAAAGAACAAAATAAACCAAACCTGATAAAGTCATACAATTCACAAAGTTTAAGCCTTTTAGTAGGATTCAGAGCTTTTCATTTTACCTGTCCACGACCAACTACACAAACCTCTTGTGTGGTACATATCGAACCAGATCCCATACCAACTCTTAACCCATCAAACCAGCTTGAATCAAATTCTGCGCCTGGTCAATCGTCACAACGTTACCACCAATCACATCCAATTCAGGGTATCAAACACTATAGCATTAACCCAGCGTTAACCAAATGCTCAAGCCTATCCTTGTCTGATTCCCTCGTCCCTATGCCGCGCCAACGATCCACTCACCGTCTGGACCTACAATCCCTGGTCCTGACTTTGGATATCCTTTAACTCTCTCTATATCGTCTTTTGTCACCACGTTCACAGTCTCACCATGTCTTTCAAGAACCACAAAGCCTTTTGCTTATCTTTTAAAAGAGCCTCAATCTTGTCAAGATCAATGTCCCATGGTGCAGAGTAGTCACTGCCGTCGCAGCTCTTCATGTAATCGTATATCTTCATCTCCCTTTACTCGTAATTCATTTTCGTCCACTGAGAATTCGTGACGTAGCCTAACAATTTCGGAGTCGTCATTGTTCCTGATTAAATCAATCAAAAAGTTTAGCCAGAGCTCATGTCAAATCATTGGAACAGTGATAGATTCCTAGAAAGGAATATGATTCGTACATGTTTGGGTGACAAAGACAAGAAGGACCAAAGGCATCCAAAGAAGTAATCTCGTACTCCGGGAATTTCACGCCGGCGTCGGAAGCAATCGGATGTCTGAGAGATTTGGCTTGGCGAATTATCGATGACTGAGCGACGATTCCGATCCCTCTAAGAGAAGCCATTGCGGCAGCCATGTGAGACTCGGAGACAGTGTCCATCGGTGAGGAAACGCAAGGTATCGAGAGAGGCACGCGCCAGCTAAGGGAGATTTGTTCAGGCTGATGCAAAGCTTGCTAGAGAATTCTGAGATTGGAAATGGCCGATTTTTGCGTGGAAGAAGTATGAAACGAAACTGGGTCGGGGAAGAAAATAAATAAACCAAACCGGACCGATTACGTGGCTAAGTAAACCAACGAAAATGCTGACTAAGATTAATCGAAATGTTCTGATTGGCTAGGCATAATAAATGAGGTGTCAACACAGAAAAACATGGAAAATCCTATGTGTCAACTCCTGGAGAGGGGTTTTAGTGTGTTGATTATCTAAAAATAAGAAAGATATACAGGAGAGGAGAAGGAAGCCTCTTTGTTATTGATAACATTTCAAATCAAATTAAAAGGTTGAAGGATAATGTCAATAATAAAGGTAGGGATAACGAAGTTTTGACCCTATTCATATAGCTAGAACCTAACGAAAAAGAAAAAGAAAAACGACACATCAAAAAGAAACAAAAAATTAGGTAAAAGCTAAAAAAACAGAATAAACATGACCAAAATAAAATTGTATTGTTATCAAGAAAATGTGTTCTGCATCACCAACAAATAGTCTTTAAGTCCTAATAAAAGGGTATATCTCATACCTAAGATTACAGCTCGTACCTAAAACTCTACCTCCTTGTTTACTATCACAGCACTTGGAGAGCTCCTTGATACTCCATTCCAAACAACCCTTACAATCAGATATATCTTGCGCACACTGCACCATTGCATACAATTTCTTTGTCCCGATCATCTTCTCCCCCGCCGCGTAATATTGCAAACTGTTGCTGTTTGGCATGGCTTGATCGGCTTTTAGAATCAGCTCGTAGAGGAGATCCCTGGTCTTCTTGTTAAACAACACTTTGTCCCCGTTCACGTTGTTTGGGTTGTGCATAGAGAAAGTATTCTTGTAATCGATCTTCCTTGGGGACGCATTGATCGTACCAATATCAAGAAAACATTGGTCGTACCATATTGTTGCCCCTTTGTTTCCCGGACACCTCCTACGAAGCTGTCATATATTCATATATATAAGAAACATATAAGTTATCAATGCAAAATTATGTTATGTTTTTCCTAATTATTTATAGATTGATTATTTATTTTAGTGAAAGGAAATTAAGCAAAAACTAAAAAAGCAAAGAAAATCTAGATGAAAATATTATAATTCTTTTAAGATTTATATATAAACTATATTCTTGTATATAGTTATTTTTGGTTAAATTTTCAAGTTTGAGTTTAGTTTTAGACTATTTTGTTATTTTCAAAATTATAGCCTATGTGTGAAGGTCATATAATATTGTTGAACTGAGATTACCTCGGCTATGGCTGTGGCAAATAAAGAACGGCACGTGGACCCGTAGGAGTCTCCGCGGCACTGAAATATGACGGTGACGGGAGGCTCGCCGTTAGATAAGTGTATGAAACCGTCGACAAAAGGATCGTTAGAAATGCGGCCGATGAGAAAGTTGAGATCTTTCTCGTAATTACTTCCAGGCTTATAAGTTCCTTGACTGACGTGGCATTTGTGGTTGAGATACGCATTGGTAAGGTTTAGGGAGGAAACACTGCGTACGAGAAGGAGTTGTATAGCCAAGATATGGACAGAAATGAGGCGTTTGGATTGAGCACATGAAGAATACATTGTTTTGTTTTTGTTCTTTTTTTTCTCGGTGGGGGGTGTTCTTTTGATGACTAAAGCGTTGGGATTAATTGGGATCTTTATGGGTAACTAGATTAGCTAATTATCTCAAAACAATGTTCTTTTTGGTTACTTTACACAAAAGTTAATTGATCATTTCAGTTTGTAGAAAAAATGTTTTTGTTTTTATTTTTCCTGTCTGTAACAGACAGGAGAGAGAGGAGTTGTGTATCTGCGGCGAGGGATGGGGAGGGCCGATGGAAAAGTCAAAGCTTGAAGGTTTTACCGAGTTAAGTCAAGAATCGCATAAGAAGGATGTTATAGTATTGATCACGTAGTTATTGACTAATTAAACTAAACACATTATTAATTTTCTTTGTGCAAGAAAGATAACACAATAACTATTGTAAAAAAAATTCTTGCCTATCAAACAAGAGAACTAAGAACAAAATTTAACGAAAAAATGACCCTTGAAATAGAGGATAATATGTTGTTTTGCTTGGATTGATGCATTGCAAACACTCAAAGAACCTTCTATATACACATATAAACATTACCCATCTTTTATTTTTAAAAATTAGTAACCACACACAATGTGCAAATAAGCAAGGAAGTATCCACTCATCTAGTTTCCATGGCTTCAACAATTCTTATTTTCACTTTGTTATGGTTCTCGCTCACCAATCTTCCTTACTTTATCCATGTACGTACAACTCTTTCATTTCAACATGATTCTTCCTTAATCCATTTAGAGCTCATTTCAAATTTGGATTTCAGTTGCTGTATCCGGTGACTATTGAGGGGAAATTTTGGAAGAAAAGTAGAAAACGAAACCAAAAAAGGTCAAGAAAATGTGTTTTACATATTTATCAAACAAACCAAAACAAAATTGGAAAATTCTCGAGAAAATGTGCTTTACATCATCATCAATTAAACATCCTTTTGTGTCCTAAGAAAAGGGTATAGCTCATACCTAACGTTACAGCTCCTACCCAAATAAACTCTTGCTCCTTGTTTACCGTCACAACATTTAGAAAGCTCTCTGATACTCGATTCTAAACAAGCCTTGCATTGCTCTGCGTTTTGTGCACACTGCACCATTGCATAAATTTTATTCGCCCCCAAGATTGTCTCCCCTGCCGCGTAATATACATAGTTGATAGCATCTCGTTTCAAGGCTTTCGGCATCAGGCCGGTGAGGAAATCCCTCGTCTTCTTGTTGAACGACACTTTATCCGATCTCACATCGTTACGGTTGTGCATAGAGAAAGTATTCTCGTAATCGGTCGGTTGTACCGGGGTCTCAGTCGTACCAATATTGAGAAAACATTGGTCGTACCATATTATTCCCGCTTTGTTACTCGGACATCTCTGACGAAGCTGTCATATACATATGCATATTTGTTATATTTCATCAAGTTCAAACTCATTTTTTGTTAGAAACTTTCAGAATATATAAACAAAAAAATAACCGAATTTTCATTTTTATCTTCTTTCCCCTGTATTTTCACTTCGAGATTCTTCATATGAAAATCATACAAACATGTCACATTGTCAGTTTGTCACTAATATAAGTTTTAAGGTTATGTACTTAACCATTGTTCATCTTTCTATATTTTAAATTATACTAAGTAAAACTATAATGTTTACGCTTACATCACAGCACAAATATATAGTTTATATATGTAAATATGTTACAAGTAATTAAGAATGTTGAAGTGGCATTACCGCGGCGACAGCGGTGGTGTAGCAGGACTGGCAGTTGGGACCGTAGGAGTCCCCGCGGCACTGGAATACGATGGCAACGGAATTGGGAGGCTCGCCATACGACAAGGATATGAAACCGTCCTTATGTTTACGGAGAGAGACGGAGGGGGAAGGATCTTCCAACACAACGTCTTCTTCGTCGTTGTCACCTTCCCCACCGTCTTTGTCACCACCATCTTCTTCCCTTGACTTTCCATGCATTTGTGGTTGAGATACGCATTGGTCATGTTCAAGGACGTAACGCTGCGTATAAGGAGAAGTTGTATGGCCACCACGGCCAAGATAGGGACCAAAACGAGGCGTTCTGGTACAGATGACAAAGAGTACATTGTTTTGGTTATGTTTTTTTCTCAAAGAGGGGTGTTGTTTTATAGACGAAGACTATGATGTTTATGTACGAGACTTTTTATATGGTTTCTAGATTTGTGTTACCTTATACGAATTTTGATTTGATAAATTATGTTTGTATAGAAGAAAAATTTACACTTTACACTTTGTAACGGAGAGGAGAGAGGAGTTGAAGGTTGAGACTTATTTGCGGCAAGAAGAGGGCCGACGAAAATGTAAAAGTTCAAAAGTGTGACTTAGTTTAAACTCTTACAATCACACGATTTGTACGGTGCCAACCTAAAATGAAGAAATTGTCCATTTGTATAATTATAAGATTCTTTGGTTTTTGGTAAAATATGATAAGATTCCTACTAAAATATGTTATTATATATATATATATATATATATATATATATATATATAAGTTCTCATGCTAGGTTTGTATATATCTACATAAAAGAAAGAAAAAAATTGCTTTGATTTTTACTCTAAAATATTTGAAACAAGATAATGAGACAATCTACATTGGGAGTATCTCATATATAGTTTCTCACCAAAAAGAAAAATCTCGTAACCAATTTTATCATGCACTAAGTATATTGTATATGTCGGAGTGTGACTTTCTAAATCCTATAATCCTAATTTGATTGCTCAAGTGGCCTACTCTAGCTCTGGTTTTGACTCTCTTCCCCTTCAATTAAGATAAGCTTTTTTTTTCTGTTCCACAATATTGTACTAACCCTCTCTTTTTAAAATAAAGTATGTCCTTCCCGGATATATACACAATTCCACAAGATTCTGATTTCTGAATGGTGTTGGATTGGATTAAAGAAGAAGAAGAAGAGTGCGTAACATAATCAATAAATCAAACATATACTAATGTAGTGTTTCCCTTTTTTCACTTTTCATTTCCTTGAAATATAATTTAAAGTTTATGGAATAAAAACAAAATTCACATTTGTTCAAATTGCTTTAGGACTTCAAATATTTTGGACCGGCCTCGGCAACAAATGGGTAAAGCTCATACCTAAAGTTACAGCTCATACCCAAAACTCTCGCTCCTTTTTTAAAAAACAAGCATTCCTGAAAATGCAAGATTTCATGTTTAACACACTCCGCACAAGCCCTTGACGATATGTCTGGCATACACTGCACCATTCCGTACAGCTTCTTCCTCCCGAGCCTCCTCTCCCCCGCTGCGTACATCGTTGACGTGTCTTTTGAATTTTTCTCATCGGTGGCTATAGTTGTCAGATTGCCGATGAGAGTCGTCCACTCTGTGTTGGAGTAATTATCGGCGCTGAACTTCTTCGCATTGGACATCCATAAATTGTTGTCGTAATCGATCTTCCCGAAATAACTGATCCCAGAAAAGACGAGAAAACATTGGTCGTACCATATTATTCCCCCTTTCATTTTCGGACATCTCCTACGAAGCTGTCATATATAAATATATATACACATTTTCATATCGATGCCACAACAATCAATAACAACATTGCATGCTTGCACGGATGCATGTAACCAAAACTGATATTCGTATTTATACATGTAAATATATATTTATGTGACAACTAATCGATGATATATGGAGTTGAAGTTACCTCAGCTTGGGAGGTGGCATAGCATTGACGACAATTGGGTCCGTGGGAGTCTCCGCGGCACAGAAGGGTGACGGAGACGTAACTAGGACCTTTACCAAGGGACATCATTTCGTAACCGCTGGTAAAATTACTAGATAAAGCGATGGAACCGATGATATCTTTAAGGTCTTGCTCGTATTTACTTCCAGGCTTGTATTTTCCTTGACTATCCATGCATTTGTGGTTGAGATACGCATTGGTCATGTTCAAGGAAGAAACGCTGCGTACAAGGAGCAATTGTATGGCCAAGACAGGGACCAAAACGAGGCGTTTTGATGTAGACGATGAAGAGTACATTGTGTTGGATCTTTTTTTATTTATTTTTTCAAAGAAGGGTTTTGAGACTGATGTGTATTCGAAATTCGATTGTATTATATTCAGTTTCTGTTTTTAGAATAAATGTTTACAGTTTGTAACGGACAAACGGACAAAGAGAGAGAGGAGTTGGGAGCTAAGACTTGGTATTTGCGGCGACAAAAGGGTGTGACTAAGTTCATTACAATCACACGATTTGTACGGACACGTTTATCTAGAGTACATTGTTTTGATTATACTTTTCCTCAAAGAGGTGTGTTGTTTTATAGATGTTTATGTATGAGACTTTATATATATGGTTTATAGGTTTGGGTTACCTACTTACCTTATACGAAATTTAATTTGTAGAAAAAATGTTTTGACTTTGTAACGGAGAGGAGGAGGATAGAGGAATTGAAGGTTGAGACTTATTTGCGGCAAGAACAGTGCCGACGAAAATGTAAAAGTTCAAATGTGTGACCTAGTTTAAACTCTTACAATCACACGATTTTTACGGTGCCAACCTAAAATGTTGGTTTTTTATAAGATTCTTTAGTTTTTTATTGAATATGATAAGATTCCAATTGAAATGTAAAAAATTACTAATGCAATGCTTCTCTTTTAAATTTTTGATTTCCTTGATTATTTTCTGGCTTTCATGAAATAATTTACAGAACTAGAAAAACAACAAATTTACAGGAAAAAAATTCAAAACTAAGTTTGTGAATAATTCATTTTAAAGTGTAATAGAGGTTTGTTTAAACTAATTTTCTTAATAAATTCATATATTCCAATATAAATAATGTAAATTTTACAGAAAAAAAACTAAAAGTCACATTTTTGTCCAATTGCTTTATGTCTTCAAATATTTAAGACCGGCCTTGGTAGCAATAAAAGGGTAAAACTCATACCTAATGTTACAGCTCCTACCCAAAACTCTCGCTCCTTGTTTATAAAACAAGCAATCGTGAAATTTCACGATTTCATCTGTAATACACTCCTGACAAACCTTTGACTCAATGTCTAGCATACACTGCACCATTCCGTACACCGTCTTCCTCCCGAACCTCCTTTCCCCTGCTGCGTAAAGCTTTGGCGCGTCTTTTGGTTTTTTGTCATCGATGGCTATAGTTGTCAGATTGGTGATGAGAGTCATCCACTCTCTGTTGGAGTAATGATCGACGCTGAAGTTCTTCGCATTGGACATGCAGAAATTGTTTTCGTTATCGACCTTCCCCAACGAATTGATCGCAGAAAAGACGAGAAGACATTGGTCGTACCATATTATTCCACCTTTGTCTCTCGGACATCTCCTACGAAGCTGTCATATTAAATAACATTTTCATATTTCGATGCCACAATCAATAACAACATTACATGCACGGATGTAATATGTGACAACTGATCGATAATATATTGAGTTGAAGTTACCTCAGCTTTTTACCCAAAAAAAAAAAAAAAAAAAAAAAAAAGTTACCTCAGCTTGCGCGGTGTTAAAGCATTCGCGGCATTTGGGACCGTAGGAGTCGCCGCGGCACTGAGCGGTGACGGAGACGAAACTAGGACCTTTACCAAAGGACATCATTTCGAGACCTTGGGTAAAGTTACTAGTCGAAGATAAGGAACCGATGATATCTTTGAGGTCTTTCTCGTATTTACTTCCAGGCTTGTATTTCCCTTGACTTTCCATGCATTTGTGGTGTAGATACGCGTTGGTCGTGTTCAAGGACGAAACTCTACGTATAAGGAGAACTTGTATGGCTAAGATAGGGACCAAGAAGACGCGTTTTGATACAGACGATGAAGAGTAAGTACATTATATTGTTTTGGAACTTTTTATTATTTTTCTTTTCAAAAGAGCTAGGGGTTTTTCTTTTAGGTGAGGAGCGTTGAGACTGATGTTTGTAAGAAATTTGACTGTATGTATTCGGTTTCTGTTTTTAGAAGAAATGTGTACAGTTTGTAACGGACGAGAGAGAGGAGTTGGGAGCTGAGACTTGGTATTTGCGGCGACAAAAGGGTGCGACTATGTTCATACTCTTACAATCACACGATTTGTACGGTTATTAATAACCTGAAATGAAGTATTAATTGTTAATTTCTAGAATTACAAGATTCTTTGTATTTTTTTTGTCAAATATAATATAAGATTCTTACTTTCAGCTTCTTCCACAACATAAAAATATATAACTTGTCTTCTATGATTTGGTCTTTACTTTTAAAGCAAGATCCTGAGGTACTATAGCGGAACTGAAACATTGTTGCATATATAGACAAAGACACAAAACTTTTCGCCAAAAAAATATTTGTCAGAATATCAAGAGATACCCGGATATATACACAAGATTCTGAACGGTGCTTGATTGGGCTGAAGAAGAACAACATAACCAAAACTCCAGAAGTCAGATCTTATGATCAAAGCCTGAAAAATACCAGTGGTTAGGAAGATCTCAAGAGTCGTGGAGCTTTTGATAATTAAGTTTAAAGAAAAAAAGTACTAATAAGAGAAAAAAAACCACCTTTAAATCAAAGGTTCTCCCAAAGCAGCTAATTTCTTCAAGTGCTCGATCCCCACAACAAGCTCGTGACAGAGTTTCTCAGTTCTCACACAAAACCAAACCGAAATTGTCCAAATCACAGCACCAGGTAATATACCTTTGTAGTGCACCATTCGTTTTTGTGAGCAAGAACCAATGTGATCTTCACTCTCTCGGGCTTCTAGTTAAAACTTTGTCATTCATGGACTCCCCAAAGCCTTAACCTTTCATTGCAATGAGCTCATCTTCCATACACTTCCTTATGCTAATGACCATTGATTCCTCATATGATGGAGAGATATCACAGCATTGCCGACGTGGAGCCTTCATCTGAAAAATACCAGAGCAAAGAGCGTAACTACAAAAGTATCTCTAGCCTTAAAATTAAGTAAGAAGGTAAGCAACTATACTTTACCTGTTCAACATTGTGCTCCAGTTTATGCGACAGTACTCGGATTTGTCTTAGACGCTTAATAGCCTCAGCTCTGCGACAATTCTCAACGCCATATCGCGTATAGTTACTCCACGTTCCTCTGTTTCCATCTGATCCAACACTATCCAGAAAAAACACCATCGGTCTACCACAACGATCCCTTGGATACTCTCTTGTACTGAACATGTAGTTGCTTTGAACACCTGACCCTCTCCTCCATGTAGAAAAGGATTTCTGGAGGGAGAGAAGATCCGGGAGGAGCTTGTTCCCTTCGTAAACTTGAATCGCGTAACCCCACACAACAGAAACAGTCACTGAGTTTGACGAATCGTAGCACACGCTTTGCTGCAAAATCCTTGCGGAATCTAGATTAGTAGCGCGGATAAGATGAGCCACGGCTTCCGTTCTGTTCTTCTTTGGAAATAACGGATCAACTGCGTCCAAGTGATGCAGAGACAACAGTGGAGATAGTGGATGTGCACATAGCAGTCCAAATAGATTCCCTCGTACATCAATCTATAGATTTACGAGTAAGCTTTTCAGATTATAATTGAAGTTGCAGCAGAATCAGATGATAGTGAGTAATAGCTAACAACAAGCAATCATGATTCTCAGGAATCTACTACATTTCTAAAGATCATGAGTCCTATTCAAACCATAAACACTAACTAATACACTTTCTCTCGGATCAAGCTACTTGAGCAAGTAATCTACAGCTTCAATCATCAAACTAATCTAAGGGACTAAAGGCAGCATTTTGGTTCAGCATCAATGTCACTATGAACTAATAAACAATTCAAATTTCCAAGGAGCTCAGACTTTTCACCTGATGATGCTGAGTAATAATAGCTAACAACAAGCAATCAGTATTCTCAGCAATTGACTACATTTCTAAAGATCATGAGTCCTACTCAAACCATAAACACTAACTAATACACTCTCTCTCGGATCAAGCAATCTACAGCTTCAATCATCAAACTAATTCAATTTCTGCATCAATGTCACTGTCAACACAAACAATTAATTTCTTTACCTGATGAAATCCAGGTTCATGAGTTAATGAAACACCAAGCTCAGCTAAGCAAGAGAAGATCCTGGAATCACCTCCATACATATGCGAATATCTCATCAAGCAGGAATCCATGACCTTACTCAGAGCTCTAGCAAGCGAGGCGCTAATGGCGAATCCTCCGCCGCCAAACGCCATGTCGAACGAATACCTCACGTTCTGATCAAAGCTCTCCGAATTGCTTCCAATGTAATACCATTTCCGATGATCGTACTTGGAGAGAACCGTCACCAGATTCTCCACGAAGAACACAGTATCGTCGTCTCCGAAGATGAACCACCGCACATCCTTATCCTCCCGATCCACCGCTTCCTTAGCGACGCGAGCCACGCGAATCGCCGACCGGAGACCGCCGGGGAAGTTGTAAGGAAACCGAGAGACATCTTCGGAGACGATCAGAGGAGGTAGACTCGGATCGGACTCGAATCCGCCGCGATCGAGAAACACGAAAGCTCGAGTAGACTCGGGAGAGTACCAGAGTCGAACGTAGGAGCTACGGCGGAGCCAGGAGTCGTGTGAGGAAGCTATGGAGAAGAGTAAGTGACGGCGTCGAGTTGAAGATAAGCCTAGAGAGCGAACGAGAGAAGGAAACTGCGCGCGGCGGATGGGGCTAAAGGAGAAGAGAGTGTAGATAACGACGCAGGAGAAGAGGAGCAGTAAGAAGAGGTTCCTGACGCGAATTCCGTTCGTCATCGCCGGAGATTTAGTCGGAGACAACGATTCGGAGGAGAGAGAATCGGTTCTAGAGAGAGAGGAAGAATCAGGTCGTCTCTTACGACTAGTGGAATTCATTTTCTTCTTCTCGTCGACGGTTAGATTTCTCGAGAGCTCTTTTTGATGAAAAGTGTCACCTCGCCTGAGCTGGTTGTTCCATCATCGTTAGATCCGCTCCGGTTTTGGTGATTTATGGGCCTATGGGCTCCATTACGTCGTTTATTGATTTGGGCCTGTTTGGCTAATTAGTTAAGGCTTGGATTGAACCGATCGATAATCGGTTAAGCTGGTTTAATTAAAGAGTAAATTAAGGTGAAAACCGAACCAAAGAAAAAAATTAATCTACCTAGTGTTCTAACTTCTAACAACAGTCTAGCTAGGTAGGGTGGGTGGTGCCTAAAGCATTATCATCATCATCAATGCGTATAAAACCATTTCTATTAACGAAAATCATCTAGACTCCAACAAAATGCGTTGTTGTTTTTGTAAAAAAACAAAATGCTTTTGACATAGAAGACATCATATCAACCGTACGAGTAATTATTAAATAGATATTTTTGGGAGTATATATTATACCAATATACCACTATCCAGGGTTGTGGTTACGCGTATACATGCGTAAATGCGATACATATGTCCTACGTACCAACTATATAATAAAGAACTACAAAATATTGCAATAATAAAACTCCAAAAAACAGTGGTCACATACTTTTTGGAAAGATTGGACGGCTAAGGTCTCGTACCAACAGGCAACAATAAACAACAGACAGAAAAATCTGCGGACAAAATTAGAAAGAAAAAGGCTTTGGATTTTGGATTAATATGATCCACGCAAGTGTTACTACGCATCAACACTAAATCAACTTGTGGACAACATCTCTCTCTTTTTGCCATAACGTATCAAACACACAAATATAATATTCTTAGTCTCATTATCATTCCAGCCGGTCTATTAAGTGTTCGTAGTTTTATCAGTTGATCGTAGATCTTAATTTGGCAGCGTGATATTCGATATGAGATACAACTTGCTTTGATCAAAGTTAATTTTAAAAGAATCTAATATATATATATGTAAATAGTTTTCATAAACTGTATACTACCTTTGTGCATAATCATAAGGGATATAAATCTATGGTATAGAAGAATCTAAATAACATTAAACATTGTTCGATATATTTGTGATTATTACATACTTCAAAATTATCTATATCCTCACTATTTTTGAATTAGTTTATAGAATTATAAGTTAACAAAATATATGAACTCGCTTATTACATTCATTATGACTTGCCACCCATCATGTATGTATAATGGTGACCGATATGATTCTTTTTCATTTTCTTTTTCTGTAAAAACGGATATGTTAACAATAAAATATAGTTTACTTAGCAATTTAGCATCAATGCAAATTGCTATTGATGAATCAATTTTAAAACTATCCATTTTTTGTAACATTTGGTCTTATATCTTTGTATAAATGAGATCCATTTGTATGGTTCACATTCAAAGCTTTTTCTTGACATATTTTGGTTACTTAATTTTAACGAAGACAATCTCACAAATTCATATCAAACAATTTACAATGTAATTGTGCACCATTTTTGTGCAAGGAACAATATTTAGTGTAATTTCAACTTAAATTTTGATTGTACTTTTGTCATTCATAACTCAAACTTACAAACTTTTTGAATTCATGTTATAACGACACTACAGAGTCACTATTACAAATAATCAGTTTACAAACCTTTTGATCGTAAATAATGTATTGTTAGCTAAAAGCTAATTTTTTCATACTATTATGTTTTCCGATTAGATATGTATATACATGCTAGTAATCAATCACATGCAATGTATGGCACTTCTAATAATCGAACATTTTTAATTAACCGAGATTATTCGAATTTGTGGGGTAGCTAACATTAAAAACAAACAAATAAGTGACTAAAACAATAAGGACCAAAAATGCTTTAAATGTGAACCATACAAGTAGCTAGAGTCTTCTTTGCTTGTTCTGATAGTAAGCTTATATAATTAAATAAATGTTGACTGATTAACCACCACACAATGACCCAAAGACACCAATAACCAAGATATTGATATCACTCTAAATTCTAGCCGTTTCTTATGCTTCACCCCGTTTCCTCCACTAATTACTTGTAAACATAATTTTTTTTATCTTTTTTTTGTTAGAAAATCTGTCACATGTACCAGAAGAAACAAAATCATAGAAAATAAGGTGTGCTAGGAAACGGAATGTAATAAAAACCAGATACCAGATATTTATTCGGTGACTTGATTTTTTTGTGCGACTGATTCTAGAAGCTTGAAAATGCCTCAAATTTAATACCCTGAAAAAGAAGATAATGCTCCCTATACAACTAAGTTTTCGCTTGGGAAAAGATCGTAATGTAATTAAACTACAAACTTTCATAACTTAAATTTTGTCTTTTGGTGCTTCCATATACTATAAATTTGAAAATTTCTAATCAAATTTTTGTCTATTTACATTTTAATCATTTTACAGATTACAACATAATACAATTAACATCATATCTCAACCCCCAAGAAAAAACAAAAGAACACAATGATTCAAATGAAGTGGTGTGCGATGAAAAACGAAAGAGTCGTACTATGGAGTTTTGTTTTTAAAAACTTGTGCGTCCAATATGAGGACGAAAGATCGCTTGGAGGAGAAAAGTTCTCACAAAATTAAGGGCATTTACGTCAAAATAACAGGGCAATATTCATCCACGTGTACGACAACACAAACACATCATTCTTTCATAAAACAATTGATAAAAAAAAAATCTCCAATTTGCTTTTAACAAACAATAATATTCCTATATATATGGTTAACATTTCTCCAACTTACAAAATCTTCTTTCCCCAATAGCCACCAGAGAAAGAGAGAGAGATAAAGAATCAAACGCAGAAGAGAGAGAGAGAGAAATAGAGAGATATTGAGAAAAATGTGTAGAGGCGTGAATGAAGAAGAGAGCAGAAGCGTCGACGGAGGTTGCCGGAGTATCTGCATGAGACCGAGTGTTTCGGTTAGGTGTGAGCTCTGCGGCGGCGACGCCTCCGTGTTTTGCGAGGCGGACTCGGCGTTTCTTTGTAGGAAATGTGACCGGTGGGTTCACGGAGCGAATTTTCTTGCTTGGAGACACGTGAGACGCGTGCTCTGCTCCTCCTGCCAGAAACTCACGCGCCGGTGTCTCGTCGGAGAGGACTTTCACGTTGTTTTACCGGCAGTGACGACGGAGGAGAATAGAACGACGACAAGGAGTGAGGAAGATAGTAGCGATCACGAGGTTCCGTTTGTGTTTCTCTGATTTAGTTTTTTTTTGGTAACCGTGTAAGATAATTATTCCTAGGGTTTTTTATGCAATTTTCTATAAAAAATGTTGGAATATTGGGCCTGATTGGATGTGGCTGTGGCTTTAGATTTTTGGCTGTAGAGTTTATACTGTAGGTTTTAGTGCTGTGGCTTTAATTTTTAGTGCTGTAAGTTTTTTTTATTTTGTAGATTGTGTATTTAATGAAATATTAAAACAAAAAAAGAAGATATAGAAATAAGAGATTAAAAAAAGAATATAGACAAAATAATAAGGAAAGAGAAGAGAGAGAATTTAGAGAGCACTAAAGTGCTCTAGAAAAATTGCTTTCCACAGCTACGGAACTTCCATAAATAAATAAAATTGTTCTATGTTTCAAAAATAGAAAGAAATAAAATAAGAGCATGATTGATAATTTTGGAGTGGTGCAAAGAGATATAGAGCTGTAGAGAGCAACCATAACTCCCACAAATCATCCCCATTATGAAGCGAAAAATTAGAATTTTTAAGATATGAGAATTGACTAAAATAGCAAAAAGATTTATGGAATATAAAGGAAAGGAACAAGAAGATCTTAATTAAATTGACTAGAGAGCCTGTTGATGAGTTTATTCTTGGAATCTTAAGCTATATGCTTTACTACTCTGCAATGTTTGGAACTGAAGTCAAATATATAAAAAGAAAATTAAAAATCAAATCACCAAACTCAATATTCAAGCAAGAATTTATCCAAAACACCAAATTCAAGCAAGAATCAATTGCACTGTGTAGTCTTCAGGTACATGAGACTCTGTTTTGGATTTTTGTTAGAATATCTTTTTTTTGTCTTTCATACTTTTCTGCTTATCATTTTCCTCAATGATACATAACTACTACTAAACTTTTCCCATATGAAACATCTTCTCTAATCAAACAATTAGACGAATTAGGAAAGATAATTACTATATTTCTTTTTAAAAGATAATTATTCTATAAGACAAAGATGATGCAATTTACAAAGGAGATTGAACCCTAAACCCCTAGTTTGATTTCCGTTTGTGAAGAATTTTGCAGTTGCTCGGACAAGAAGATATATGAGTTTCAGCACACACAAAAACAAATCGATTTAAACATTAAAAAAAATTAAGCTATTTAAGGACATCCACCATTGCTAGTTCTTACTAGCTTGCTTGCCACTTAAAAGAGAAGAATGACGAATTCAAATGCTAACGACGTGGAGGAAACTAATTCAAACTTACTCGGAAAAAATTATGGATCTAAGATTCGAAACTTCTTGGTTACAAACGAAAAAAAGCTAAACTCTTTAATAACCATATATAAGACACGTTAAACGCAACCACCTTATCGTAAAAGACAGAGAATATATAATAAAACATTGTAATCACTGGTACATTATTTATCAAAAAGAAGCTAAGAAATTATTCGTAAAGAGAAGAATTTAGTATTTTTCCTATTACAGCAAAAACCCATAAACTGATAAAAGATCAAAACATTTATAATTGTGTAAATAAAGGAAACAAAAATTACTATATCTTTCACCATTTTGGTTTTCCACCATCTGAGTCACTTCCACTACGTCTAAGATTCTTCGTGCAGTTCTCCAACGTTCTCATGTCGCAACATGTTGATTTCCTCGATTCAAAAATAAAAATATCTGCACACAAAAATAAACGATTACGTTGCTTTTTTCGACAAGAAAACGTTTTAAGGTACTCAGATATCATCATAACCAGAAAACATACATTGTTTTAGGGAAAAAGAAAGAAAAATTCACTGGTTTGAGCTCGGTGATGATGGATCATAGTCATAATTATCTCCAGCTTTCACAAATCTCCCTTTCACTCTTTTTCTTGTATCAGCTCTCGCTTTGCGAGATGCATATCGAATCTGTTTTCCAAACCTACAATTCAAACAAAAGAAATAGTCTTGAATCCAAGTTTGTTTATGAACTCTGTCTTGTAACGATTTAAAAAATAATAAAGAAAAAAACTTACGTGCGCTTTAGTTTCTTCTCTTTGTATCTCAACTTAGCTTCATTCCTTGCTTGTGGACTAATTTCAAGATTCGATTCCCATAATGGCGAATCGCTCATCATAAACCCTGGAGACATCCCACAATCTTGGTAATCCGCTGCACTGTTTTCACATGTGATGGTCGGATGCATTTGTCCGAACAAGGCAGGTGATCCAGGAAGAGGAAGAGCAATTCCTCCAGTGCTGATGTTCATTTGAAACGGACCTGACTGATAACTTAAGCAATCATGTTGTTCTGGTGACGTTGCCTGAACAATACCAAATTCATTATAGTACTACTATTTAGATTATATCAAAAAAGAACAAAAATAATAATCAAAAGAGACCTCTAAAGCGTTGTCTATAGTAAAGTTTGAGGCTGTCACGGATGTGTTGTTCTTGTCGATCACGAGACAGTTTGGTTCCGTATGGTCCAATTCTATGTGATCTTGTGATGAACATATATCATCTCCAACGTTAAAGTTTAACGGCGCATTGTCCAAGTTAAGCCCTTCACATATATCTTCCTCTCCTTCTTCAAGTTTAAGAACCAAATCAGAACATCCCTGGAAACGCACACATATATACAAATGAGAACATCATTGTCCATCAAGAACTTAGGAAACACGTTTAATTCCTAGGTCTACTAGTACCTTGGATTCCACGGTAAGCAAAGACGATTGATCACTTAGATTCTGAGTATAACATATGTTGTGTGGCGCCATGGAATAGGAAGAACCGATGAAGCCATCTAATTCGTTGATTTTCCCCATCCCAAATATAGCATTAATAGGATCATTCAAGGGCAAAGAACCAACGAACGGACCAACCAAACCGGAGACAGAAGGTTCAAGAATCGGAGACCATATTTTGACAAATTCTGTTGGAGAAGGACAACCAGAGAAAGGGTTCAAGACATGAAGTCTGTGCCCTAAAGCAGAGCAGTTACTTATGTGCCAGTGACATCCTTGGCAATATGAAACCTTCTCGTCGAGACAACGGATTACGCCAGGCTGTGAGAAACATTTCTCACAGATCAAAGACCGTGTGTGCCTACGTGACAGTGGATTCGCAGAGTGTATATGGACATCGCAGTTTAGGCATAGTTTAGCCAAATCTGATTTGCAGTAAATCACTGCTTGCACGCTTGCACAATGGTCACACTTTGGCTCCATATCTGAAGACATGATGAATAATAAACGATTTTGCAAAATTGAAGAAACATGTATAGAGAAGAAAAAAAACTCTAACTTGATGATTTCTAATCGAAGGAAGAATTTGGCGTTTTTGTTATGTATGGATCAGTACACACGCGTCAGATCCTGCACGACTGAGATTCATGAACATTTTAGAATTGGGTCAGAGGCAAATCTTGAAAGGAAAATGATGATAAATTTTGGAATTCTAGATCCTAGCAATTCCGATGCATGATAAGGTTTTTGTATGTAAATACATTGAATTACGAGAAAATGTCGTTGATTTGTTACTTTTTGAAAAAAAAAATGATTTGATGAAAGCTTCGATTGAGGAAGAAACACTTACTTGTGACGAAAATCGATTAGTCTGATCCACAACCTTCGTTGGATGTGGAGAAACTGAAGACACATTAATGAGGCCGATTACACAAAAGAGATTTTATACATCCTAAAAACAAAATACTTTTTTTCATGAATCGAGCGAAAGCGAAGAACGTCAGAGAGAGTTTTTACAGTGGTGTACTGTAAAATGTAAATCACGTAGAAGAATGGGGAAAAAGAAAGAAAGAGAGGTAGGGGGTTGTTTGCTCTGTTTTATACCGTGTGAAAACGTATTACCACGTGGTTAAATTTCACGTTAAAACCAACGTGGCGTAATCAGGGGAAAAAAGAAAGACAAACATGTAGGATTGCTGTTGAAAACCCACGTGGAATATTCACGAGCCGTCACTATGACACTCTTTTAGTGGTAAATAAATAAATTTATCGGATCAGTTGCAAATTTATCATGTACTACTATTTTTACCAAAATAAATCATGTTACTACCCCGTACAAATCTGTAAGAACGCGTATTGTCCTTTTGTATTTGACTTTTTTCACAGTTGTAAGAATCTAAGACTACTATAATTAGGATTTACATCGAGATATAATAGGAATACGCAGCAAAGTAAGTGGGATTTAAGTTATTTGTTTGTTAACCGATTTATTTGCTCGAAAAATGCAAAAATTATCGCGAGGAACCCTATCTTCTCACGTAGTTACACGTGTCAAAAACCCATCTCATATAAAGCTGCTCAAAAGTCAGACGAAACATGATAACATCACCCACGTAAGCTCTTTAGACTCATGGTATCTCCACCACCCAATCTACAAGACATACCCACAAACGAACGTCACAACATGGCCCATTAACGAGAGAAGAGAAAGAGAACCCACTATGCTAGCCTCAGCCGGAGATGATGAACCGGACCCGGTCGTGGGACAAGATCTGCCAACCGAAGCCGCCACTCCAAGAGTGCTGACTATAATCTCTCATGTGATGGAGAAGCTCGTGGCACGAAACGAATGGTTGGCTAAGCAAACTAAAGGATTCGGGAAGAGTTTGGATGCGTTTCACGGCGTGAGAGCACCGAGCATAAGTATAGCCAAGTACCTTGAGAGGATATATAAGTACACAAAATGTAGCCCGTCGTGTTTCGTGGTCGGGTATGTGTACATAGACCGGCTAGCTCATAAGCATCCTGGTTCTTTGGTTGTCTCCATGAATGTTCATAGACTCCTCGTCACTTGTGTCATGATTGCTTCCAAGATGCTAGACGACGTGTAAGCCTTTCTTTGAATCTCTCATATATCGTCAATTAGACAGATTATAAAACTAGAAGTTGTGTGTATTAGTTCATATACGAAATGAAAATACATTTGATATGTGACCAAATGTAAATGAGGACAAGCTTTGTATCAAGTTCTTGAATTTGAGATTTAGATGAGAAAATATAGGTTTTTAACTAATTCCAGTTTCACAGGCACTACAACAACGAATTCTACGCTCGGGTTGGTGGCGTGAGCAATGCTGACTTGAACAAAATGGAGTTGGAGCTTCTCTTCCTCCTTGACTTTAGAGTTACAGTGAGTTCTAGAGTTTTTGAGAGCTATTGCTTTCACCTTGATAAAGAGATGCTATTATTACACGGTGACGTTTCTTCGCTTCAAGATAATCAACCAATGCAAGAGAGCCTATCTGTTGCATCCACTTTATCTTCTTTATATGTTTAATATATAAAATTTTATATATTCTTTTAACTGAACGCGTTTTGTTAACGAGAAAAGTTTATCAACTAATTTTTAAAGATAAATTTTCATTTCTTCAAATTTGTCTCAAAATTAAGTTATGAAAATTATTTTATATCACCCAATTATGTATAATAGACTAGGATTACGATTCATCACCTAAACCTGTTAATTTGAATAGCTGAAATTTTAAAAATAAATGAAATAGAGTTTCTTTCCAACATTTTTTCTCATGTGTTTTTGTGCTTCATGTTCATGCCTCTGCTTTCTTGTTTCACGTGTAAAATGACACGCCGTGATAACACAACTATCAGACTATAGCAAACTGAAAACAAATCTTGATTTCTAAATTTTCTTACCAGTCAGATCGTCTTGTGTTTGTCGTGTAAAAATCTCCTCAAGAACCAAAAAGCCAAAAATAAACAAAAATTCAACAAGACTAGAGCAAAAACGCACCGTTTCATTTCTGTAACGTTGGAGATCGTACCCCTCGCACCCTACGTTATAAACCGTAGTCTCACATGCTAATCTACTGCCACGCGTTCATGTGACACGTGTCAGTTTCACTGGGTGGACTTTTGCAAGTTGTGTTGTTCTACGAGGAAAGTACAATTCCTTCTTCTTCTTCTCTGTCTCTCTTTCTCAACTCGGGGCTCGACATCAGTGCCCTTCTTTTCTGGTTCTCCGAAAGCTGAAGCTAAGAATCTCTGATAAGTTCGATTCTCGTGTAAAGCGACGGCGTTTTTAGATTCGGCCTGAAGGACAAAGGTTGAATTAATGGCGGAATCGTCTTCTTCGTTGGCATCGCCCACTGAAGAGATCGTTCGGTTAATCAAGCGATTAAGCGCTTACGTTGCTTTCAAGATGTCAAACCTCTTCTCTACATCGACGATTCGCAATCTGGTTCTCTCTCGATTCCTCTCTCTCTTCATCCCTATTTTCAATTTCCCTTTTGCACGGTTGCTGTAATTGGATCTGGTGGGATTATAGTTTTCCGATTGCGGGAATCTCTGGGTCCTGGCTTGATTCGGATTAATTCGGAGATTAATGGAATTAGTGGCGTAATTGTGTGTCATTTTTGCTTAAAGGAAGTCGGAAATTTTTGATTTTTGCCAGAGATTTCAAATTCAGCTTGTGTAGGATCAAATGCGAACTCTAGGAAGTAATAATTCAGTTGAATGTCTTCTCTCTCTATCGTTTCAATCTGAAAATTGACGAAACTAATCATTCAGCTCAAATTTGACTGTAATTTAGCTGCCTGTGAAAAAAAAAAATCCATTTTTTTAGAATTTAGTTTCAATTCGTTTTTGCTATTCATGAAACTTAGGATTCGCGATCTATTGGTGCTATTGCGGGGCTTGCAATCGCTGTGATATTCACATGGAGAGCGATAAGAACACCAGGGGAACGCCAAAGACGGCAGCCTAAACGGAGGATGCAACCAGCTGAAACCTCTAATGCCGCCGCCGCTGCTGCTGCTGGGCAGACGAATGTAACTTCGGTCCCTCCCGAGTTTTCTTCGCCTCGTGAGGATTCCGCGGCGCAAGACGTCGTTGATCAGTTCTTTCAACCTGTAAAAGTAACATTCTCTTCTTTCTATACTCTGTTTTTTTTTTTTTTTTGTTCTTTCAAGTTTTATGCTAAAGCATTAACCTTTTTTTCGCAGCCTACTTTGGGACAATTAGTTAGGCAGAAGCTTAGTGAAGGAAGGAAGGTAACTTTCATGTCTGCGTTGATAATGTTGTGAATTTTGTCTTTTGGTTATGTTATAACCTCTGTTTTGTATGGTCATAGACACCTTCTCCGAGTTACTTATAGATTTTGAGCATATTAAATGATCTTTATTTCAATCTAAGCTCTATATTGAAGCTGCACTGAATCTAGGTCATTATTGTGTTGACTTTTCACTCTTGGTATGATATGCATTTTGTAGGTAACATGCCGTCTTCTTGGAGTCATTCTTGAGGAATCAAGTCCAGAAGAACTTCAAGTAATGATATTTCCTTTTTGGTATTGAAGTTATCATATTGCATGATGCGTCTGTACCTGACTTAGAGCAAAAATTTATGCAGAAACAAGTAACAGTGAAGTCATCTGTGCTGGAAGTTCTCCTAGAGATTACAAAGTGTTCTGATTTATATCTCATGGAAAGAGTTCTTGACGATGAAACCGAAGTGAGCAAACAACTCCTTCTTCCATTCTTGTTCTAGCATTTCACAGCGGATAATTGTGATCATCATTTAAACATTGTTGAGCACTGAATGTGCAGGCCAAAGTCCTACAGGCTTTAGAGAGTGCAGGTGTTTTCACATCTGGTGGTTTGGTCAAAGATAAGGTACTCAATCAAGCTTTCTCATACAATCTTATCAAAGCATGAGGTAACCATAACCATATTGTGACATGAAAAACTTTGCAGGTCCTGTTTTGTAGCACAGAGGTCGGAAGAACATCGTTTGTTAGACAGCTAGAGCCTGACTGGCATATCGATACAAACCCAGAAATCAACACACAACTAGCTGTAAAGTCCTTTCCTTTTTTTGTTTAAAGATTTTTACATTCTCTTATCTTGGTTGTAGTGAAAACTGATTTCTCTCTGTTATTCGCCTTTGTTTGCAGAGGTTTATCAAGTATCAGCTTCACGTCTCTGCGGCGAAACCCGAGCGGTTGGCTCCAAATGTGTTCACGTCGCAGTCACTAGAACAGTTCTTTGGATGTGCTTCTTGATCCTCAGCAGAAAAGAAAAGAGGTGGAAACCATGAAACTCGTATAATTTAAATTTCATCCTCTCATCTTGTGTTCTAACAAGAAGCAGGCAGATGCGTAAATGGTCTCGTTACCATCATGGAGTGTGTCTTCGGCTGAACTTGGAAGCTTTTTCCCTCTTTTTTTTTTTTGTATTTTCTCGGAATTATAGTTTGATATTTATGGAGTTTTAGAGTATTTCGAGACTTTTCCTTTGTGGAAAGTATCGAAAGTTTGTAATTTCTGTATTAGCAAATTTTAGTAGAAAGTGAAACCAAGTCCGTTTATTTTGTCTGCATTTCTTCTTTAACTCCTTAGTGAGTTCTTGTAATGTGAAGTTGTAAACTCTCATAAATACGTTGAGGCAATTTGGAACAAACCTTTATATTCAACATTTTTGGTCTACTTCCAATTTTTTAATTCTCACGTTCAACGTCTGTTCGATTCCGGTAAACCGGAGGTGGAGTTGTATTCTTATCAATGGTGAAAATGAAACGGATCTTTGTAGAGTTAAACAAAAATAAAGTTTCTACTGGCAAAATTTTACCATTCGCTGCTGGATCATTATAACACACATTAACCGTAAAATCTACAAATTTAACGCCCAATTTTGCTTAATTAACCTAAAAGATGATCTTCCAATTGCATATTTAGTGATTAGTGAAATAGCACCGGACGCGCCGTCACGCTCAGAAGTACAGACCGTCCGCTGAATAATAAGCAAAGCACCGTCGTCTGAAAAAATATCTCCGGCGCTTTGATGGATTCTCTTTGCAAAACCAACGACAATTCCGCCGCCGAAGTCGCCGCTCTTCTATCCCCAGTTCCAGTTCTCCAAGTTCAGGCAATCAATCCCTCTCTCCTTCCCTCCCTTCCTCTCGCTTGCCGATTAAATTCAGTCTCTGTAAACGTGTTCGATGCTTATCTCTGAGCTCGATTCTAGTTTCTCAGTTTGTTTTTGTTTTGGTTCAGGAGTATTTCAATCAGCTGATAACAAGTAGAGGATGCAACGGAATTGAAGTTAAACATAACGGCAGCTTCGGAAAATGTAAATTTCGCCGCCAAATTTGGATTTCCGGATTCATATAGATTAAGGTTCTTATATCTGCTCCAATGTTGGTTTCAGTTTTCGTAATCTAATCTGTTCTTCTTCTTTTTAAAATCAATTGGTTAGGTGTTTATGCCAATTCAGAGTTTCAGGAAGACGAACTCATTTTGAAGGATCAGATTCTTGTTGGTATGCAACATTCATCCAACAAGGTGACTTATCCTTTCTGCATATTTGTGTTCTTCTGAATTCACTTTTTTTTTCTTGTGTGATTCACACTTTTTCTCCACCTAAATTTTGCAGATGGACTGTTTAGTTTGCAGTTTTTGTTTCCGGTTCGTTGGATCAATAGAGAAACAAATCGGAAGGAAACTCTATTTCAAGAATCTCGGTCTCTCTACTTGCTGCGATGGTGATTCATCTGAAAGCGGAGAAGATGAGTGCATGAAAGGAAATGATGAACAACAATGTGGTGGAAGCAGTTCGAATCATAATCTTCCTCTTCCGCAAGAAGTTGTTACTTCTCTGATGAACGGTGAAATGGCGTTGCCGCATACTGATAAGTTTCCTTTGCCTTCGCCTCTTTCGTGTCCAGGAGGATGCCAAGAGGCTATCTACTGTAGGTAAGTGAGAGTTTTTTATGTTCTTGAAATTTACGTTTTCTTTTTTTACATGTCTAAAGTTTGTCTGCTGCTGTTGTATAGTGGATCTTGCGCAGAGGCGGATTGGGAAAGTTCTCATTCTTTACTTTGCACTGGTGAGAAGTCTGAATCAGTGTCTAGAGATGCGCTTGGAGAGTTTATAAAACATGCTAATGGTAAAATTGTTGTTTTTTTCTCTCTTTGAATCTTGGCTTTTTCTGTGTTGCTGCTGATAAGTGTGTTTATGTATTTTTCATTTCTTAAATTTTCAGAGACAAATGATATCTTTTTCCTGGCTGCAAAGGTACATCTTGTTCTTGTATCAGTTGTTATGTCTACTTTTAGAATATAAAGTTGCCATGGAACTTTTGAATGTAAAACTAAGCTGTTCTGGATAATGGATTGTGGCTAGGTGATTGCCTTTACCATTCTAAGGTACAGGAAACTGAAAGCAGAACATGTGAAGGAACAAGCGAAACAGAGTGTGACAAAGCAGTCGTTACTCTTGGAGGCATGGAAGCCAGTATCGATGGGATACAAAAACAGGTATCTATTGATTGTTGCCATTATTGAATGTGATGCAGTATATGAATGATGTGTAACTCTATTCTTGCTTGTGGTAGGTGGTGGGACTGTATTGCGTTGCCAGATGATGTTGATCCTTCTGATGAAGAAGCATTCAGGATGCAGTTAAAGAATCTTGCATGTTCGGTATGTATATATCGCCTGAAGATTCAGTTTGTCTGCCATGTTTTTTTGTGTAGAGAGCACAACCGCAGTTGCATCAGCTATGAATCTTGACTCTTTTGTTTTATCTTCAGTCTTTGGAGCTCCTGAAGACAGCAATATTTGACAAAGAATGTGAAGCCCGTATCCTATATATTATCTGTACCATCGTTTCCTTTGTTTTATATTTTACTCGCAGAGGGTCATTTCCTTGACGCCGGAAAGTTTTCTCCCTCGATATCTATGGGAATATCATTGGCATGTTTGAGCTGAATAATCTGTAAGAGTCGCCAAATTTCCTGTATATGTCCTTACAGTACAATGAATTACTCAGAGATGATACTAATATGTTACATCTTTGGCAGAGACTTGGTGGTAGCATCACCAGTAGAGGACTATTTCTTGTACATCGATGATCTTCCGGATGCAGAAAAGGTTTTAACATAATAATACTCTTTTGAATCTGATCCATGTTGAGCTTTGACACAACCCTTACCAGTTTTTACTTTCCTTGTCACAGGAAGCAGCTGAGGAAATCACAAGACCGTTTCTAGATGCTCTTGGTGATGAGTATTCAGACTGTTGCCAAGGTAAGAGATGATGATCGAAACCATTTTCGCCATATATATAACCAAGATTTTGACATTATTAGGACATTTTTGTTTGTGCTAGGAACGGCTTTCTTCCCTTTACAGAGCTGTATAAACCATTCATGTTGCCCTAATGCAAAAGCCTTCAAAAGAGAAGAGGTAAACATTTATTGGTCTCTCACACTTTTTTTCCATCAACGCTTTTGGACTGAACTCGATTTCTCCAATTGGATCTCTTTTTTGTGATGTTGCAGGACAGAGACGGACAAGCAGTTATTATTGCGTCAAGACGCATCAGCAAGAACGAAGAGGTATTCATCTTTTCTTCTCTATTCCATAGTAAATTAGTAATATAATGTTTTTGCATAAAAATGGATGGCTTAGTTTTGTTTTTCCATGTGAAAATAGGTGACGATTTCATATATAGACGAGGAGCTTCCGTACAAAGAGAGGCAAGCGTTACTTGCAGACTACGGTTTTACCTGCAAATGCCCTAAATGTCTGCAAGATTCATCAGTTGCCTCACTTTGAGATTTTGAAAGCCTAATGTTGTTCTTTCATAAGAACAAAAAATTTCAATTTTGCCAATTTGAAACCTGTGGTTTACTCAAATCAACTCGGTAGGGAATTTTTCCCCATGGTTTAAGGAATTTTACTCAAATCAACCTTTTCTTTTCCTCTTTGAACGAGTGTCATTGTCAGAGTTTTTTACAACAATTCTCCATTTTTATTGCGAGAAAGGAAAACGAAATAAGAATAATTGAATTGAATTCTGATTATATAAAAACCGGTACATATATAACATGATGTTACATGTACTTGTACTAGTAAACTATGGCGTTTAGGTGGAAACTAAGGAAGGGTCAATTTTTTGAGGTGGGATATGGTATGGGGCCGGGAGTGTAGGAGACCGAGTAATGACGGAGGAATACTTGGAGGAAATGTCCAGAAAGATAGTTCCACATTCGTCGACGTCTATGATTCTGACCATGTTAGGTTCCAGTTTGGGGAAGGAGCTAGCATGAACACAGAAAGGTTCAGAATTGGAGACGAAAATGACGAGATCTCCAATGTCTTGAGTGTAAACAGCGTTTCCTTGTTGGTCAAGCTTGAACACCATCAAAGCTCTCGTCTTCAACCTCCAGAGACCCTTGGCGGCCTTCCTGTACCACTTGACCATGAAAGTTTCTCCAGTGGTTCTTGACTCCACGAGGTGCTCCGTTGTGAGACACGAATGCAAAAGCTCCCGCTTGGCCTTGGTCAGCTCGGGGAGGTTTTGAAAACGTAGCCTCTGGATCTTGTGTTTGTGTTTTTTGCTGAGATCCCATGAACCAATCACGTGTCCTCCAGCTCCGGGAATGCGGAACATGCCATCTCCCTCGGAGAACATGACCCGGGAGGAGAAGAAACATGGGTTTGCGACTCTGATGTTGGTCCACTCACTCTTAGCGGCGGCTGGCCTGCAGAAGCTGAGCTGAGGTCCCAAGAACTTGACAGCCACAACGCAGTCCTCATCACTCTCCGGACAAGATGAGGACAGTGACACGTTGGTGACGATTTGGGTTTGGCAACGTGGCAGAGTCACAAGAGGAGGCAGCGGGATGCGTTTCGGATCTGTCCCGGAGGCAACAGGGTTTAGGTCATCTTGGAGACGGAGGACTCCGTCGTCCTTGAGTGTAGCTATCCAGCCGTGAGATGCCCCGATCGTTACCCTTGTTTCTCTAGACGTCAACTCAAGAGGCACCTTCTTTTCCAAGAGAGTGGATTTATTTTCATTCGCATTGTAAATCTCGAGTCTTCCCATCTCCTCCTCTCCACAAGCTTCAGCGCGGATGATGAGACAAGGAGGAGTCCAAGTTGAGAAGCCATTGGAGAAAACATGACCAAGAAGAGATGCTTTTCTTCTTACCATCGTCAGCCGCCGGCTGAGAAGAAGAGACATGAATAGGAATGATGTTTCTTTGCTTAATGCAAAAATAAAAAACAGAAAAACCCTAATCCAATATTTGCTCCATTAGTAGAGAGGAATGAACTTGCCCACCAAGTAAGTTTTCCGATCTTCAAATTAACTATATTCCATAAACGTCAAAGCCCCATAAACTTTCTACTTTTTGTAACGTGAAGGATTACTTGCAGACTACGGTTTCACCTTCAACTGTCCTAAATGTCTGCAAGATTCATCAGTAGCCTAAGGTTGTTCTTTCATAAGAACATAATTTTTCAATTTTGCCTATTTGAAACTGGTGGTTACTCAAATCAACTCATGTGGGTAGGGAATTTTTCTCGATGGAGTAAGGTTTTTTTTCCGCTTTGGACAAGTGTCAATGGAGAGTTTTTGACAACAATTCTCCACTTTTATTGTGAGAAAGGAAAATGAAACAAGAATAATTGAACTGAATTTTGTTAAGAAGAAAAACAAATTATGTCGTGTCTAATTCTCGCTATAAAATCATTTTTGGCAAATCTATTTTCTTTGGGTTTATAAATTTCTGGTTCTCTTAAGAGGGGGATCTTGTTAATATAATAACCACTTGAAAAGAAACATCAATGAAACCATCCAAGTGAAGAATGTCAGTCGGGCTATCAATAATATCACTAAGCTTCTTCTATGAATAAACACTTCAAAGAAGTCTCTGATCTGTTTTCTTTAATCACAATGTAAGATGTAACAACTATGGTTAAACTATCATGGTGTAGATGAAATTCTCAACATCACAACTACAAGGAGAAAGCTTTTTGTCAAGTCTTCAATACGACAAAAAAAAAATCGAATATTGTATGATAGAAACAAATTCATAATAAACCAAGTCTTGTAACAATAGAAAACATAGAGTCAATGAATGAAAAGGAGATGATGCAAATATAAATAAATAAGGTATTTTAAAAAATAATTAAACATACTAATCTCGGCCTTGCTTGATTTGCACCAAACTTGGAACATAAGAGCACACAAGAGAGCGACAATAACGCACAACTTCAAGGTTCGCAGCATCTCCGATATCCACTTTTCTCAAGAATCCCTTGTCTCCTATGATATGAGCTATGCTGCGTTCAAAATCCACAGCGACTTTCTTCTCTTGGTCAATGAAGAAACATCCAAAGTAATGTAATCTAAATCCAGATATATCAACTTTCAAGAACTTCTTCCACTGCATCGGATTGGGCTCATCAATCTTAGCTGTCACCCATATCTCTATCACAGGCAGCTTCAAGGGTTGAAACAACACGGCAAGCTGCTCTTCTCTAACGCAGGATAGAGTCACAGAATGTAAAGGATGAGAGTGAAACGGCAGGGGATGAAATGGTCCAAATCTCTCTCTTGCAAAATCAAAACACACTAGATAGACTTCTCCTCCTTTAGCAAGAAAGTAAGCATTTCCCTTCACTGGCACACCATGTGGATGAAACCTAATATTCCAATAGGAACGTCTGATATCAAGAACCTTCCATGAGTTGGATTCAACATCGAAGATCTCGTACCCGTAAACGTTTTTCACGAACTGGAAATGGTTAAAAAACCTCAAGATCTTGTGGTTACGCTTCTTCTTGTCGTCCACGTATCCGAGAGCATACGTGATGTCGGATATTTGGTAAGACTTGATGGGTTCGATCCATTTGGTTTGTCCCAAGTACGGGTTCCAAACCACGACTCTGTCCTCCTTGGTGAGGCAGCATAACAATAGACCATCGCAATGAAAGACTTTAGATATCTCGGCTTGATAAATGGATCCACAAACTCTTCACTTTCTTTGCTGAGGTCTCCATGGAGACTGAATCTCATTGAACAAAGCCTATGCTCCTTCGTCAAGAAGCCAATAAACTGCTGTTTTGTTTCTGTTTTGCATAGAATATCGTTTTTGGATAAATGGTTCCATTCGTTGCTGGTTGATCTCACTGCTCCTAGAGAAGTTATTGGAAGCTTATAGAGTATCTCTTCTACCAAATCATGCGAAAGGTCAGATATTGTCGCCATTTGTTTCAAAGAGAATTTAGGGTTTTTACTCTCACGCCTTGCCTACTCTTTGACGATTTTATACAAGTGATATGTGCGTCACATAATATATGTCATTTATTTTTGATTGATAACAAAAAAGGAATTTTCTATTTTATACAGTATACAGTTTTCTAAATTTAAACTAGTTTATATAAGTAACATCAGTATTAAAATGGTCATTTTAGTTAAAGTTTTCGGTGCTTATGTTCTTCTCTCTTAAATACAGACCTTAAAATCCGGATTTTAGATCAAATCTAGGATTTAAGATAATTATTTATTATTTTATCAATTATCAGATTATTTGTGATGAACCTAGCTTTTCAAAAGGGGTTATCTACATGAATTTGCTTACAAGTCCATCTCTTTTATAAATTATCACTAGTTCTCCAACAAAAACGTTTTCTAAGCGAATTTGTTATGTTCTCTTTTTTTTATTTTGGTAGGCTGTTATGTTCTCTTTTTTGGATAAAGGATTTAATTTTTTATGTTCTCTACTCTACCAAGATAATTCCACATTTTTAAAGTTTTCCATACTAAGCAATCAATGATAAAAGAGAAATGACAAGTGTAATTTATGGGCACATTTTCTTTTTTTTTTGTTTGATTTTGGAGGCTCGGTGCTTTGAGAACCTTTGCAACCTCTTGAGCACCCACGTCTCCCATCTTCTTCCAATCAAACTTGGCAACATCTTCTTCCATCTTTTGAAAACACCCCCAAGAAAATTCATACACAAAGAGGTTCAAATCCCTAATGTACTTGTATCTCCACTTTTCCATCACAAAATCATGCTTGTACTTCCCATCGAAGACTCTAAGCTTCCCTTCCTCCACTTCTTCAACCAAAGACGGCTTGGTTGGTTGCAAAAGCTTGGCAACATCACTTGCACCCACACCACCCATCTCCTTCCAGGAGAAACTCTCAACATTCTTCTCATTCATCATCTTCATCTCATAACGAACCCCACAGATGAAACACTCAAAAACTCTTTTCATGGCCATTTCTTCTTTTCCTTTGATTTCAAACCGTTTAAGAGAGATGAAACTGTCGGAGAGATGCAAAAGCAAGTATTTGTAGAGAAGAAGACTCTATTTCACAAGGAGAAGACTCAGTCTCTCTCTCTCTTCTCTTTTTATGTATCGTACGGGACATTAGGACAAAACTGAATTAGAGTCTTTCAAATTTTGTTTTCTTTATTCAGTTTAATCCTTTAATCAAATGCTCTGAATTGTTAAATTGGTTTCTTACATTGTTTATTAATCCTTTCATCATTCTCCAAATAAAACACAAGTTATTGATTATTCTTGTACATGCAATTACCATATGAAAAAATATCCGCTTGAGATTTGGGTTTCCGAATTAGACCTATAGAAACCCATCAGTCTTGTCCTCTGTTCAACGAAAATTAATGAAATTAAGCACGCTTTTTCTTTTCTTTTTAGAACATGTGTCTACACATATATTTTGAGATCGTTCAGATTGGAACTCATGATTTTGAATTTTTTTTTTGTTGATTTTGTTTTCAATCCATATTTCTCATAATTTTCTTTTGTTATAAATTCTCAATATCAACTCCATGCTAAACCCTTTAAAGAAAACAAAAATCAAAACCCCATGTTATGTAGTTTTTTAAGATTATTTCAGGCATGCATTTAAATGCAAAAGCATGAAAACCAATTCCTGAATGTTAGGCGGACCCCATCATTTTCATAGGTCCACTTGTATATTAAGATATTAAACTATAATTCTTTTAGATAACTTGAAAATTGTTTTTTTAATGCTATTTGTTTCTTTTAACAATATTAAAGATTCAAGAACTCAATATGCATTTCTATAAACCAAATTTGTTTGTTACTTGAAAATGTAAAAGCTAAGTATTTAAAGGAAGGTTACAAAAAAAATATTTTATAAAAGAAAAAAGAGAAAAAAAAAGCTGAAAATATTTCAAGATAAGGAATAAATACCGTTGAAGGTTTGTGTTGATTCCATTTTTCTTCTCACTACTACTGAAGTCTCCATTGTTGTAACCTCCATTTCTTTGGGACGAACCACTCTTCTCCTCAGCTTTTGTAATCATTATTTCACCTTCCTTGTGAAGCTTTTCAGCCATAAAAGCACATAAACATGTTGATATATAGTATTCATAATCAAGAGAGCTTCTAAATATATGAAGAGATTATTTGAAACCTGATTGGTGACTTGGTGTAAGCATTACTGCAACTAAAGATTCCTCTAATGATATGTCCAGTTCCTCCAGCAATAGCCTTAGCAACAACGTTGTTGTAATCTTCAATCCTCGGCGCAAATCTTTCCAATCGATTCCATTGTTAACTTTACTCGAAGCCGAACACAAGAAACAAGAGTTCTCCTTCAAGAACGTTGAGGTTGAGGAGAAGGGACTTGTCTGGTCGTGTCTTGTTCTTTGTTTCTTGTTCTTGAAGCTTTTGATGGTCCGAAACATCCCCTTTTTTTTCTTGTTTGGTTATTTTCTATTTCTTACAGCGACGCTCCTCTCTTAAGAGGTTTGTAATCTGGAAACAGAGCCTTTTCTTGGAATATTTTTTAAAAACTTTAATTTATATCTTCTTTCGAGTGAATAAATTCTTGCTTCCACAATTTTCCTCACTTTGGGTGAAAAATGGGAACATTACTTTACGAGCATTTACACGTACACATGTGTGTACACACGTATATACGTACTAACGTACACGTGTGATTTAATGCAAGTTCTATGAAAGGCTTGAGAGGTATATTGTATGAGAATTAAACAAGAAGATACAGAGATTTGTATTGAGGGAACAAGGGTCAATCTTGATCGTCGAATCCATAGCTTCAGAACAGTCTTATGTCCTGATTTGGAAAAGAATTTGGATTCATTGTTCTGTGAAAATGACTTTGATACAAGTGATATATGAACATATGGGGATTTGATTTGTAAGGTTAAGCTTTCAGAAGAAGACAATGACCAGTGTGTACGCAATATATGAATGATGTTACTTTTGGTGGGTGCTGGGACTGTATTGCGTTACCGGAGGATGTAGATCCTTCTGAGAATATAAAAACGGGTACATAACATATGTAACATGATGTTACATGTACTTGTACTAGTAAACTATGGCGTTAAGGTGGAAACTAAGGAAGGGTCAATTTTTTGAGGTGGGATATGGTATGGGGCCGGGAGTGTAGGAGACCGAGTAATGACGGAGGAATACTTGGAGGAAATGTCCAGAAAGATAGTTCCACATTCGTCGACGTCTAAGATTCTGACCATGTTAGGTTCCAGTTTGGGGAAGGAGCTAGCATGAACACAGAAAGGTTCAGAATTGGAGAGGAAAATGACGAGATCTCCAATGTCTTGAGTGTAAACAGCGTTTCCTTGTTGGTCAAGCTTGAACACCATCAAAGCTCTCGTCTTCAACCTCCAGAGACCCTTGGCGGCCTTCCTGTACCACTTGACCATGAAAGTTTCTCCAGTGGTTCTTGACTCCACGAGGTGCTCCGTTGTGAGACACGAATGCAAAAGCTCCCGCTTGGCCTTGGTCAGCTCGGGGAGGTTTTGAAAACGTAGCCTCTGGATCTTGTGTTTGTGTTTTTTGCTGAGATCCCATGAACCAATCACGTGTCCTCCAGCTCCGGGAATGCGGAACATGCCATCTCCCTCGGAGAACATGACCCGGGAGGAGAAGAAACATGGGTTTGCGACTCTGATGTTGGTCCACTCACTCTTAGCGGCGGCTGGCCTGCAGAAGCTGAGCTGAGGTCCCAAGAACTTGACAGCCACAACGCAGTCCTCATCACTCTCCGGACAAGATGAGGACAGTGACACGTTGGTGACGATTTGGGTTTGGCAACGTGGCAGAGTCACAAGAGGAGGCAGCGGGATGCGTTTCGGATCTGTCCCGGATGCAGCAGGGTTTAGGTCGTCTTGGAGACGGAGGATTCCGTCGTCCTTGAGTGTAGCTATCCAGCCGTGAGATGCCCCGATCGTTACCCTTGTTTCTCTAGACGTCAACTCAAGAGGCACCTTCTTTTCCAAGAGAGTGGATTTATATTCATTCGCATTAAAAATCTCGAGTCTTCCCATCTCCCCCTCTCCGCAAGCTTCAGCGCGGATGATGAGACAAGGAGTAGTCCAAGTTGAGAAGCCATTGGAGAAAACATGACCAAGAAGAGATGCTTTTCTTCTTACCCTCGACAGCCGCCGGCTGAGAAGAAGAGACATGAATAGGGATGCAAAAAAACATGAAACCCTAATCCAATATTTGCTCCATTAATAGAGAGCGAGGACTTGCCCACCAAGTAACTTTTCCAATCTTCAAAATAGCTATATTCCATAAACGTCATAAGTCCCATTAACTTTCTACTGTATCTATGCTTGGTGGGCAAGACACAGTCGGTGCCAATCAAAATCACCACTCCAAACCGAACCAAACCACTTTGTTAAGCGTTTGCTGTTCAATTACATTTTATCACATTTGTATCAAAAGGAAAAGGAAAAAAACTTTTATTATTGAATAACCTAGCTTCTTTTGACTTGTAATTTACACCACGCCCAAACCCACGTGTCGATCTATAAATGGCGTAATACATACGGTTTATGCTACTCACGATTCCTATTTAAGACGTGCTAAATAAACTCTAGTCATATAACTTTATCCTTCTAACTTCTTTCCTATATAAATAAATAAACTTCGATTTAGTTCTTTAATTCATTTCCGTTTAAAGATGTTTATAGCTTTAGTTCTTTTGGGAGCTCGAAGACGAAAACTCTGTCTACTCTCTCTAATCGTAAATGAGAAAATTCAATATATTTTAGGTGATTAACATAAGCATGTACCGATTCTACAACAATGAATCAAATGAATTCGCCTACATGGGGCTTGGGTTCGGGGACAAAGCAAATAGAGAGCGAGAGGTGTCAAGAGGAAAAGAAAATGATTTTTAGAAAGAAAAAAATGTGAATTTTAGAGGAATATATTTTCCTATCTTTTCCTCATGAGCTAGTTGAGAATTTAATTGTTTCTCTTTTCTCTCTAGTTAACCTTCTTTTCTGATTTTTGGCAAAATAAAATTGAAACAAAAAAAAGAAAGAAGAAGAAGATGAAATCCTTATATTTGATTGGTGAAAACAAAATTGCATTTAGAGTAAAAACTCATTGCTACTGAAAATGTACTTCAGTTTGTAGTAAACAAACCAGTCAAAGTCTAAATAGTGCTGCATGAATCTTTGTAATGGTCACTATTCGTAGAATAGCAAGTTCAATGATAAACATTGACTAGAAAAAATTGTATGATTAATAGTTCTTTCATCGCGTCCGTGAATCTAATATTGGGCCGAGAAAACATAATGGACCTCTAATTTGCAGAACCGTTTTATTTAATAAATAACCATTCTTCTTTTCCCTCTTAAAACTTGTAGTGATATTTTAATTTGATTTGAGCATGTACCAAATAGGTCTGAAAAGAAGAACCTTTAGACTTGGAGTATATCATAACGAAAAAGTAAAGAGGTTTATCAAAACGCAACGTGGGATCAAGTAACGTGTAGCAAAACTAGGACATGTAAATTTTATGATCTTCTCCCACAAAAAAA
Source organism: Microthlaspi erraticum (assembly GCA_902728155.2). Lineage (NCBI taxonomy): Eukaryota > Viridiplantae > Streptophyta > Magnoliopsida > Brassicales > Brassicaceae > Microthlaspi > Microthlaspi erraticum. The sequence goes on from CACVBM020001092.1 coordinate 192,051, forward strand.
AATGAATAGAGTATTTTCATTTGGTTGTAAAGTAATTATAAACAAAAAATATTTATAATAACGAAAAAACTAAAGAGGTTAACGTGTAACACAACTAGGACATGTAAATGAAAACCAAAACATATGAACATCTATTACAAATTTTATGATCTTCTCCCACAAAAGAAAAAATGAATAGAGTATTTCCATTTGGTTGGACAGTAATTAGAAACAAAAAATATTTATGAGACACATATATAAAGACTAACATAGTGTTACTTAAATGAAGGTTTACTGATCAAATCAAGGTTTACACATGAATATTTGGAAAAAAAAAAAGTTTACACAAACATTAAATAACGGGAAAATGGTCAATAAAATACACAATTATTATGTTTTTACCAAAAAAGTACAAATTTGTTAGTAAGGATTAAAAATGTTATAAGAATCTCTCTAATTATAGGCATACATACCTTTGAAGCAGCCCTTGTAGTAGAAAAGGACTGAAGATTGGTTTTCTTTGAATGAAGAATATAACGAATGAAGAAAACCCTAATGTGAATACCATAAATAGTCAATATCACGTTACATAAGGTATAACCAGAAAAATTACATAGGATGGTCAAAATGTAAACAGAGATAAATTACCAAAGGTTTAATCTAATCGACACGCTTTTGTTTTGGATCATAAAAAAATAGATAAATTGTATAAGGCTTCATCTTTTAGATGCTTCAGCCATCACAGGTGTCACACTGACACACTTCATGCAAAAACATTATCTTATGCAACACAAGATTTAATTTCTCTGAGCAAATGGTTATCAGGACAAGGGATCTATTAGTGAGGACCTATAAAGATAGCAATAGGCGTAGGTACCTTTGAAGCAGTCCTTGTAGTAGAAAAGGACTGAAGATTGGTTTTTTTTCTGTTGAAATGCCAGGATAAATTTTAGGGTTTATGACTGAAGAAGTTGCTTGGACATGCATCAAACCAAAATATATTCAAATTAACCAATAAATTAATATGTCAATTTTTTAGATAAAATTTTGAGATTTATGGGGCTTAATCGATGATATTTAGGTGATTGGGAACAAATGGGACTCACATACCTTGACCTTCTCCAGGCTCAGTACTCTAAAGGGTAAGCGATTGTAGTGCTCCTTAAATTTGATTACTCTGGTTTTAACTTAAAAGACTCATATGGATGGATGGATATGAGATTTTGTATGGTTTCTGACATCTTATGTTGAAAAGACGATAAAGTGAAGTATGAAATTAGTATGATGGTGTTTATGGTTTTGGTGTTCTTGTATAGTCGAATGGATTGCATTTTGGTTTATATGATCATCTTGCTTTATTTGTTCGTTTGAACTGTATGATCATCTTTGCTCGGCATAGGCAAAGATCTCCTCCATCGTGAAAAACTTATGTTAACTAGGCCATTTTCAGATATACACCTTTTTAGTCACATGGCTAAATCATTGTTCACACGAAATCACATGCTAGTCATATTTATTAATAACATCATGCGATGTGTATTCTCTGTCACTCTACTGTTTATTTGATTTTGTTTATATAAAGTTATAAACTATACCATATACCCATGCAAGCATGAAATATTACTAAAATCTAGCTAGTATCATATATATATATATATATTTTTTTTTTTTTTGATTTTTCTCTAGGTAATTTTGTTTGTTTGTTAACTATGGAAATATAATAGATGATCAGAAGTAATCTCATGGCCTATAGTAATATAATAGATAATCCAACATAGCAACCACAATATTAAAGATTCAAGAACCGAAGATGCATTTCTATAAACAGAGCCTTTTCTTGGAATATTTTTTAAAAACTTTAGTTCATATCTTCTTTCCAGTGAATAAATTCTTGCTTCTACAATTTTCACGTACACACGTGTGTGTACTACTCTGTAATTTGCTAGAAAAATAGTATTGCTCTGTTTCTGTATGTTTTAAACGACAGCGTTTTGCGCTCTAACGGCGCCGTTTCATGATGACTCGAGAGTTTATTTCCGTCTTCCTCGCGCGTCAATGATTGAGAATTGAGCCGAATCATCATCGTCTCAGAAATTCACAGAGAAAAACCTAAAATAAATCTCGAAATTCGAAGTCGATTCTTCCATTATCAGATCGAATTTCATTCCCAGCGAATTGCTTCAAGGTAGAATCAGATTACTAAGATCGAAGGAGGGCCATTGATGATGCTCCGGCGTCATCCGCTCCAACCGGTGATGGTGCTGCTTCTTCCTCCCATGACCCTAAATCTCGTTGGACGTCAAGCAACAACGATGGTGGAAGCAGTAAGAATAACAACAACAATAATAGCAATAGCAAGCCGACGACTGGTGGTGGCCAGAAAAACGCCGATCCGAAACTGCCCAAGCCGAATCCTTCTCCGGTACCGAACCAATCCCATCCGAATCACCCCAATCCAACAGCTCAATCTTCACGCCCCGCGCCAGGTTCTGCTTCTTATCCATTCCCAGATTCGTCGGGACGAGAGAGGTGAGATGCTGAGGCAAAGACAGCAGTTTATGCATTACGCGAATCCTAATAATGATCAGTCGCTTATGGCGGGGACGAGTAGTCCGTTCCGGCGAGATGTTGGAGAAGATGCCAGAGCAGCTAAGCATATGCGGGTAGGGTCAAGTAGACATGAGCATGGAGGTCAGGAGCCTAAGCATTTCCAGGTCAATGACCAGGCTGCGATAAAGAAGTCGTTTTTGGATTTTGTTAAGTGTTAAGTGGGACCCAATGACCTCTGAAGAAGAAAAAAAGAGGGTTTGGTGAGACGAGTGGTGTGCGATGGATCCTCGCTACTGTGGTTGTTGTTGCCCCTTTTCTCCATTTCTCTGTGTTTGTTTGGTGGCCTAATTTTAGTCATTCCCTTTTATATATTTTATATATATTAACTAAATGATGACACTTCCTTTACATCTAAAAATCTCTAAACTAGTAATATAGTTCACCAAATAATTCGCTAAACAACTACTATATATGTTTTCTTTAGAGATTGTATCTCCTTGATGACAATCTATCAAATATTCTTTTTTGTTTCTTTCTCCATAGTTTATGTAGAATTCCTTTGATATCAATCAAAGTTTCATTGGTGTTACTTTTGTTTTATATTATTGTAAATAATAATAAATAACCTATTGTTATGGCAAAAACATAAGAAAAACCATTAAGATATCAAATATTCTTCTTGAAGGGAACAAGAGAAATAATTCATGTAAATGTATTGGTTTACGTACGTGCTTGGTGTCTCGTCGAAATCCATGATTTTGTAGTATTTAATTATATAGGCCCGCCATGTTCTATAGTAAATGTTTTTCTTCTTAAATTAATGTAAGCTATATTCATTTAAAGACTCCAGCTTTATTCAAACGAATCAAACCTAGTTAAAGAAAAAAATTATTGTGAAAAGCCTATTATAAAACCAATTAAGTTTGGATTTATATAAAGCCTATGCGATGGTTAAGACTGTAAGATCCACAAGCATAATGTAAGTAAAAATTTCATTACGATAACAACGAAAAAAAACCCCTCAAATCTCTCTATAACTATGAGACATAGACAACAACAACAACAAAAAGATCAGCCACTCTTTTAAAAAATCTTTTCCATTAATACATAGGAAACTGCCATGTGTAAAAATTTATCGAGAATGTCTAAAACATAATTAGTTGAGTCGTGATTGGAACAGCTCCTATCCCCAAACTTTTGTTTTGTAGGCTGAAAGGACAAGGGATTAGGGAACATACTAACATGACTTTCATGCACAGAACTACAAAGTTATAAACACTAGTACTAAAGTTATCCACTTTATAATTAGATTGTGTTGGGTTCTTATACTATATAGCTGATTGAGATAAACAAAACCATTCATCAGGATGTGATATTTGAACTATACTGGTTTCTCCAATTCAGATTTGGCGTATGCGAATGGGAGGAAGAATAGAGAATGGGAGCAACGACCAAAAAAAGTTCATGTTAAATCAATTGTCGGTAGACTTTCCTCATGAACTGTTAATATATCCGTAAATCAAAGTACATAATAATAGCTGTTCATTTAACCCAACAACTCAAAAATATAAATACTCAATCAACAAATCACATTAACTACACTCATGTTTATGGTCATCTCTGAATGAAAACACAGGTCCACGAAACCCTTATTAGAGATTCTCAATCTCACATTATCACATACACAAGAATCCGATCACAAAACCTAGTTTCTTAATGATCTCTTATATAGGTGGCGAGTGAGTCACTCGTAAGTAATTTTCAAGTTTGGTTTCCATGTGTCTGAAATTGAGAGGTTGGCTAGTTCCTTAATCCAATACAAGCTTAGTTCCCTAGTCTAATCCAAGCTCTCTTTTGTAATCCGACCAAAACTCACGTATCAATTAGTCGGATCTGGTTGTAGTATATATTCTTTATCTGAGCGTCTAATGACATTTTCTCGGCCCTAGCTATTTATATTAGCAAAAGACTAGGGGCCATATAAGTTATTCAGTTTCGTGGTGCTAGTATGATTGGTGTATAATTGATTGGCAAGATGGAACTTAGAAGGAACAAGCAAATCGGAACGAGTGAAACAAAAGTTATGTTATAGTCCAATTTCTATTTCTAATTTTTTCAATGACTGAAACATCTTTCAAATAAATTTGTAGTTTTCCACAAAATAGTTTGTTAAATGCGTTTTCATGATCCATCCAGCAATTTTGTGTGTATGTGAATAATATAGTGAAAGGAAAAACAGTCCATATAAGTGGTTGTAGAACGTCGAAGGTCCAAATTTAACTCCGAACTCGCAACTACGGTTGATGGCAGTTTAAGCTACAATCCCCTATAATGTCAATCAAGTTCTAATGTAAACGCGCATAGACAAAAATGTCTACTAAACATCTTAATAAGTGTCTTTTTTACAATGAGTTAGAGAAAGCTAGATCTAAAGAAGATAACCTGAAGTAGACAAAAAAAAAGAAGAAGTAAGAAGAGCTGATGTCGGGATAAACAAAAAAGCCAGTAAAACTTAACCAAAATCGGCTATTTGACATAGGTTTCCTTTCACATTGTCTGAAATCCGTTTCAAAGAAATTTAAATTTACGTAATAAGATTTCTTTATGTTGTACTAAACTGTCTATAATATATATGTTTTTTTTGATAAAGACTATCTATAATATGTTGACCAAAGAAAACTATAATATATTCCCCCCACTTTGTCCTTTCTTTCATCTTTGCCTTCATTAATTTCATTGAACATTATCCTATAAAGTCAAAACAGGTGAAAAAATGAGCTATATATAACTAACACGAATAAAATATCACCATGTCTTTGGTGCAAATGCGAAACTATCTCCATCTCGCACTAACATATAAATTAAAATGAAATTCCACACGACATCCCGAGTCATTGCCCAATGCTTAAATGAAGAAAAGAAAAACCATATAAACGGAATTAGTACAAATTTTTGATAAAAAAAAATACAACTAGTACAAATGTATTAAATCGGGATATAAATTAATTGGAGACCTTCGAAGTTCGAATGCTACGATGGAAGCAAAAATGCATGCACATGCAAATGTTTCAAATTTCAATGAAGGCGCCTTACCATCCATCCATATAATTTCTATTAATAACTTGATCAGTTCTTGTATTAGATTTTCTTTAATTTGTGCACTGCTTTTTACTCTTATATTTAGCTTTCGATTAATATATATATAACGCGTATTTCACAAATAAATCAGAAAATGAGGTCGATGATGAATTTATATTTTATCAGCAACTGGATGGCTCAATTTATATTATTCTACGTAGCACATCCTCTGGAAAAAAAATCGATAGTCGAAATCTATCCTCGAATATCTTTAGTTCACGTTACATTTCTAGATTCTGCGTCGAAACTACAACTATGGTCATGTGTGTGTATTCATGCTTAGTTTGATAATGACACATATCAAATTCTAATAATCATATTAACAAAAAAATCTCTGTCATGATAAGTGATATCACTAATTTAAAAGTTTTCTATATCAGTTACAGTAATTTTAGAAAAACATTATAACTTTATATATAGGAGTATATGGTTATAGTTGTCATTTCATGAGCTTAGCTAATTATTACATAATGCCATTGGGCATTGCTTTTGTCATGCAAACGGCGTGTTGCGTCATCGCGTGAATATTATAGTTTGCAAAATGTCCACGTAATAATTACGTTTCACAAACTTTATACCCAATTTCAAACTGAACGAAACATGAAACATGTACACACAAAAAACTAATTAACAGTTACATACTTTTACTTTTGACTGGCTTCTTTCACCTCATATGGCATGTATGTGCATGTAAAAGATTTAGCTTTTCGAGATTTTATGTTATTTTAATGTGTGCATATGAACTGTTACTCAAACTAAACAAAATTATGTTTGTATCTGGTAATTCTTAAAAAAAAAAACAGTTTGTTGTATTCACCTACTTTGACTCCCCTTCTTAAAAGTAACATCATTTGGACCAAACTAATGTGATGGTTACAAAAGAAATAGGAGCTAGTTTTTAAGTACACACGTGAGAGGAGAAAGGAGAGTGGAGAGATACTAGTCAGTCGATATAGGAGATGAAACAATTGGAACCAAGTACTCATGAGATAAGTTGCTTGGCTTTGTTATGTGGCTGATTAAGATTGTTGCTTGGATCTATCCAGTCCTGCGAGTTTGCTTTTAATGAGTTTGGCGCAATTGTTTGATCAACATTGTGGCATGTCTTGGAGTACATGTACTGGCATAATTTTAATAAATTCGTTTGTAGAAGTATTCAATAATTATTTTTGGGTTCAAGTCCCCTTAACAACTTTAAATTTAGACTATTTTTCAAATGCGTACTCCGATGCAAGATCTTGTAGGATTAGTCTTTAGACCTAGAAAACTTTTGGGATCTCCACGGTTATCGGAAAAACAAAACATGTTATATAAACAAATCAATAAACGAACAACATATAATTTTTTTTTTAGAATATTTCCAAACGTGTACCCGAATGCAAGACCTCGTGTGATTAGTTTTGGACCTAGATAGCTTTTGGGATCTCCACGGTTATCGGAAAAAAAAGTTTCAGTAATTATGAAACAGGTTACATAAACAAACCAGTAAACGAACAACATAAAGAAAATACAACAACACAACACGATAACCGAAAAGAAAACAAATCCCATCGAAATATCCAAGAAAGTTGAAATGATAACCAAAATGACAAAAAAATAACAATTTACAAAATACAAAAATGAAAGAGTGTTATGGTGGGGACGTTAATTGACTCAATTACGTTCATACATTACACACCTACTCCCATCACA